>OZ012707.1:15461068-15806068 GCA_963942595.1 Cylloceria caligata | reverse complement strand
TAGAGGAAATCCTCCGGAAGAAAAAAAACAGAGGAACAAGAAATATTAAGGGAGGGCCCCTAAGGTTTATGAGGCGAAGGGTGCCAAAGTGAGTAGGAAGCTAGAGATGGAACAGGCAAATCGGCGAGGAGAAAAATAAGAGGAACGCCGAAGTTCAGCGTACAAACAACACTCTGCCCTGAAGTAATGCGAAAGCAGGTCCGGGGTTTTGAGTTGGAGAGAGTGGGGCCGGTTTTAGTGGGTAGGGCCAGTCATGGAAGAGTCCCACACTACCAACCTGGTGTGCATAAAATATTTCCGCCACCAAAAAAAAATTACTACTACTACTGCTACTGCTACTGCTACTGCTACTGCTACTGCTACTGCTACTGCTACTGCTACTGCTACTGCTACTGCTACTGCTACTGCTACTGTTACTGCTACTGCTACTGCTACTGCTACTGCTACTGCTACTGCTACTGCTACTGCTACTGCTACTGCTACTGCTACTGCTACTGCTACTGCTACTGCTACTGCTACTGCTACTGCTACTGCTACTGCTACTGCTACTGCTACTGCTACTGCTACTGCTACTGCTACTGCTACTGCTACTGCTACTGCTACTGCTACTGCTACTGCTACTGCTACTGCTACTGCTACTGCTACTGCTACTGCTACTGCTACTGCTACTGCTACTGCTACTGCTACTGCTACTGCTACTGCTACTGCTACTGCTACTGCTACTGCTACTGCTACTGCTACTGCTACTGCTACTGCTACTGCTACTGCTACTGCTACTGCTACTGCTACTGCTACTGCTACTGCTACTGCTACTGCTACTGCTACTGCTACTCCTACTCCTACTCCTACTCCTACTCCTACTCCTACTCCTACTCCTACTCCTACTCCTACTCCTACTCCTACTGCTACTGCTACTGCTACTGCTACTGCTACTACTACTACAGCTGCGGCCGTCCACCAGCGAAGTAGCCACCGAGAGAACGGACGCAGAAAACATCGTAGATCAGACAATGACTGCCATCGTGGACGCCTGCGACGCGTCAATGCCCGTAAGATGCACCAAAGGGAACAGACGCCCCAACTACTGGTGGAACGAGGAGATCTGCCAGCTGCGGAAAAAGTGCCTGGCGTTGCGGCGTAAGTCCGTAAGGGCAAAACGCGGGCGACAAACCGGACAAGAGAACATTTTCTCCACCGAGCTCGACAGGGTCAAGAAATCGCTAAAGCGCGCCATCAAGAAAAGCAAAAGCCAGAGCTGGAGGAAACTATGCGCCCAGCTGGATGAGGATCCGTGGGGGAAGGCGTACCAGATAGCGGTCAAAGGACTGGGTAAGCGAGAGCGCGTGCCCCTCATGGAACCATCTACCATAGAAACGATCGTAGGCGACCTTTTTCCACGACACCCACGGAGAAAACCTAGGGAAAGCCGGACAGCCGCCCTGGTAGCGCCTTTTACAACAAAGGAGCTTCAAGATGCTGCTAAGACACTGAAGTCTGGCAAAGCCCCTGGACCGGATGGCGTACCAGTCAGCGTCATCAAAGCCATAGCCAGGGAGTACCCTAGCATACTCCTTGCTATGTATAACGCCTGCCTTGCAACAGGCACCTTCAGCCGCTGATGGAAGCGCTAACGCTTGGTACTCCTCGACAAAGGGAAGGGCCCGCCCGTAACATCATTCTCGTACAGGCCTCACTGCATGCTGGATGTCGCGGGCACATTGCTGGAAAAACTGATCAAGGCGCGCCTAACAACTGCGATGAACAAAGCCGGAGGACTTTCTGATAGCTGACGGTTACTGCTAAGTACGGTCCATTCCATTATGATTTACGGGGCGGAAATATGGGCAGATCAGCTCGCCCACGAGAAATACAGACGCAAACTAGCCTCGGTCCAAAGAAGAGCAGCCCTCAGAGTCGCCTGTGCGTGTCGCACAGTCTCGGAATCGGCAATTTTTTTCGTAGCCAAGGCACCCCTGATTGACCTCATGGCTATAGAACGAAGGAGGCTCCATGAACGACGTGCAGCAAACACCTTAGATGACAACGCAAGGGATCTCAAGCGGAGGAAAACGACTGACGACTGGGAGCGCAGGTGGCAGAACAGCGCCACAGGAAGATGGACGGCCAAACTCATACCCGAAATAAAAGAGTGGGTCAACTGCGAGCATGTAGAAACAAATTTCTACCTGACGCAGTTACTCACGGGGCACGGAGTATTCAACGCATACCTGCACCAAATAGGCCTGCTCGACAACCCATTGTGTAGTTACTGCTCGAACGAGCTCGACGACGTCCAGCACACCTTCTTCCATTGCGGCAGATGGGTGGAGGAACGAAGAGCCGCAGCTGAGACCATCAGGGAAGCCATACTGTAACGGTAATTTTTATCGTTATCAATTATTTTTGTTAGATTTCGAGGTAGGTGAGAGTACGGTTGTTTGAGAATCCGCCTGGTGATGGTATTTGACAGATCTGAAATATATTGAAACTAATGAAGCTTCACTCGATGACAGGGTGAGAATAAACCAGATACATAGATGTTAAATTAGAGAAAGTGGTTTATTGAACCTTCCGCATAACTACAAACAAATCATATAATTTTGAGCAAACACTAAAAGTGAGAATGAATAAATTAAAGACCAAATTTAGAAAAAATACAAAATAATATAAATAAATGCACCAAAAAACTGAGAATAAACAATTAAATTTAAATAAGTAAACTGGATTTAATTGTCTGAGCTGAGAGCCAGCACACAATTATATTAATTGTGTGCTCTGAGTACTGAGAACGTTGTACGCACCGCAGCCAGTGCTGCGGAGCATGCAACGCAGTGAGATGTATGAGTGCGTAAGGTGTTATTATAATTCACAGCAAACTCTCTGCAGCTTAATGCAGAGAGGTTGCAGCGAACAAATGTGAGCACTTGCAATTGGCATTGCTTGAGTGCTCTATACGTATGAGACAAGCTACGCAGGCAGCACTGCGTAGCACAATACAACACATAATGAGAATGCACAAAATGAGCAGTGTATAGCCGCTGTACTCTTCCAGCAGATATTCTGGGGAAAAGCACGGTGAATATAGTACACCTGGATAATTATATTAATTATACCGGCAAATTATGGTAAGAAAAATGTGGCTTGACATGTGCTGCAATGCCGCCAAAAAGTGAGGCCTGAAATGTAGATGTACCAATGAGCATACAACTCCTCGTTACCATTGAATTTGCGGTAAATTATAGCAACGTACTCGTACCTGATTTTGAGTCCTGTTGAGTGTGATGAGAGAGTCCAAAGCGAAAAGCAACGAGAAAAGTCCAAGAAAATATTGCGCTGTTCCTCGATGTCGTAGCAAAAGTGACTGAATTTTCAATATGGCTGCGGAATATGAAATTAACGTTGAGCGCTGAAGTCAGTTGAGCGAGATAGCCGGTGAGCGACACCGAAGTCAAGCGAGAGAGACATCCTCTCGCTCGACGCGGCGTGCCAACGAGGCACATCCTCGGCTTCGCGAAGCCCTGCCTCGGCTATCTTTGGCTCAACCGAACGACGTGTGCTTGAGCACAGCAACAGGTCGACGCACGGCGAATATCGATCGCCGTGCGCCAGCTGATTATCGAACAACGGTTTATTAACAAAAAGAACAATTTCATGAAAATGTCAATATTCCGTTCCGGGCCGCTAATACCCCGTACAATGCATTTTTAATTTATTCATTCCGGCGATTATTTTTACATTATTTTCATATATTGCGCGTACACAGATTGTTAGAGAATCAGCTGGCGCACGGCGATCGATATTCGTCGTGCGCCTACCTGTTGTGGTGCTCTAGCACATAGCGTTCGGTTGAGCCGAAGGTAGCCGAGGCAGGGCTTCGCGAAGCCGAGGATGTGCCTCGTTGGCATGCCGCGTCCAGCGAAAGGGTGTCTCTCTCGCTTGACTTCGGTTTCGCTCACCGGCTATCTCGCTCAACTGACTTCAGCGCTCAACGTTAATTTCATATTCCGCAGCCATATTGAAAATTTGACATCTTTTTCGCTACACATCCGCTGGACAGCACACACATCCACAGGACTCTCAAGCTTTTTTTCACGGACATTATTCATCGGACTTGCTCAACCTCTTGCTCTTCAGGACTCATTGCTCAAGGTAAGAGTACGCTGATATAATTCTGTGCTAATTCACTGTCAGTGAGGAGGAAAATGGTACATCAGCACTTGGTCTCACTTGTGGCGTGCGTAGCAGCACATGCTGTACCACGTTCTCCTCATGTTATTTTGCCGGCTTAATTAATATAATTAAGCATGTGCCCTATATTCACTGTATTTTCCCGCAGTAAATCTGCTGGGAAAGTACAGTGAATACTTTGTGCTCAACTATGCATCCTCATTCTATGTTGTATTATGCTACGCAGTGCTGACTGCGTAGCTGTTCTCACATACAGTCACAGCACTCAAGCAATGTTGATTGCAAGTGCTCTCATTAATTCATT
The DNA here is from genome assembly GCA_963942595.1 of Cylloceria caligata. Taxonomy (NCBI): domain Eukaryota; kingdom Metazoa; phylum Arthropoda; class Insecta; order Hymenoptera; family Ichneumonidae; genus Cylloceria; species Cylloceria caligata. The sequence goes on along the minus strand of OZ012707.1, from coordinate 15,801,576 downwards.
GCAACCTCTCTGCAATACACTGCTGAGAGTTTGCAGTGAATCGCTGAAATACACTTTCGCCCTCATTATTCACAGCGTGTCGTGCTCCGCAGTACTGACTGCGGCACACGCACTGCTCTCAACGCTCGAGCTATCACACTCAGCACACAAATTAGTATAATTGTGTGCTGCTCAACTAATATTCCAAATTCAATTTGTTTATTTATGTTTATAGTTGTGTATTTTATTTAAATTTATATTTCGGACAATTTTCCAAGTAAAATCAATTTTGGTGTGAACTTCAGCCAGTGTCCACGCATTTTGTATTAAAATTGTATTTTTTACACTGCTTTGGAAGGTAGAATAAACCACTTCCTCAATATAACATCTCTGTGTCTGGTTTACTTTCCCTCTTGTATCGAGTAAGGCTTCATTCTTTTTCAATATCTTCACAGATCCGTCAAGCCGCATCGGACGGATTCTCAACATTTTTGGTCCTTCGAGCCGGATACTTGACTCGAGCAAAGAGAGAACCAGAGTTCTTTACTTTCCGCTTTCACTTCTACACATTCTTCAGCTCATCTTGGGATAGGACTCTACGTAGCCCATCGCAGGATCCTCATCAGCTCATCACCTCGTCAAGCAGAGCAACAAGTGGGCTAAAGTATATCTCTGCGGAGAAGCTTCGTTGCTATCTAACTTTTCCTACTTGTTCAGTGTGCAACAGGACTAACAATGTCTGAGGGCACTCCGAAAGACTCTAGGATGGCGCCTGGAGTTCTGGACGAGAAAATGACATTGGTAGTTCCTGGAGCCGGCGTCATTCCGAAGAAGACCCGATCACCATCTCGATTGACAACCGAGATGGTGTTGAAGGTCCAATCGCAGCGGCGCCGGATTGGACATTTGCACACGGTCATTGCTCTGCTTAACGAGGGTGGAGATTCCCTCACCATGGCTTCGCTCGACTCTTTGGTTGAGCAGTTCGCGGAGATCCACGGCGATTTCCGAAAGGAACACGAGCTGATGGAGTCTTCGTGGCCTCCGAGCTGCGTCGATCATGAGTATTTTGCAGAAGATCTGCAAAGCATTGAGGTGCAGCTCGCACTTGATTGCAGGATCACAGCTCGGGAAGCCATGGAGAGGCTAGCTCAAGGGCGTTCTCCTGCACCACCAGCGGCGTCGCCGCATCCTCATACAAAGCTGCCGGAGATAAAGCTGCCGACATTTGGAGGGGATTATTCCGGATAGCCGGCGTTTCGTGACGTGTTCACGTCACTGGTCATTCGGAATGTCCGCATCACCAATGTCGACCGGTTTTTGTTTCTGCGTGGCTGCGTGTCGGGCTCGGCGGCGCAGTCATGCGAATCGTTTAACATGGCGTTGGAGACATTGGTCTCCCGCTACGAAAATAAGCGGCTGCTGGTGCGGGAGCGCCTGGATAGACTCTTCGCGCTCCGGTCCGGCTCATCAGATGCGAAGTCGCTCGCATCAATCCTGGCTTCGTTCTCCGAGGCTTACAGAGTTCTTTCTTCGCTGGCAACGAAGGAAGAGCTCTGAGATTGCGTGATGGTGAGGTTGCTGGGACAACAGCTTGACCAAACCACACGTGAGGCCTGGGAGACGAAGCTAGGACGCACATCAAGCTTCTCGGCTTTTGCTGAGCTCGAGGAGTTTGCCGAGACCAAGGTTAGAGCGTTGGAGATGGCGAAGGCCACTTCCAAGACTGGGACAAGCTCGAGCCGGACGTCTTCGGTGAACCCTCCCCCGGCAAAGGCCGGGACGCACAGCGCCGCGGCGCATCACGCGGGTAGCGCAGCACGTGGCGCTCAGCCATCAACCTTCATCAACCTTCCGAGTTTTGGCGGCTCACTGTAGGTGATCGTCGCAAGATGGCGGAGAAAGCATGGCTGTGCTACTATTGCCTTGGTCGGTACAACGCGTCAGCCTGCAGATCGACCAGAAAGTGCAAGGATTGTGCAGGGTGGCATCACACAATACTGCATCCGGCAGCGCCCCTTGTAACAACTTCCGAAGCGCAACCTGCTCAATCTCAGGCATCAACGCAATAGGATGTCGTCGCGGTCATTCTCTCATCGGTACAGCTCACACGGAACTGCTCAACACTATTGGCAACTGGATTAGCACATATACACACATCGGTATCAGCTCATCAAGCAAAACTTCTCATCGATCCTGGGTCGGAATTGACTTTCATTACGGAAGAACTCTTTCGTAAGCTCAACGCAACACGCAAGCACTCATTAATTTCAATCACAGGGGTCGGTGGAGGGCGCTCAACGCAGACACATGGCTCGGTACAGCTCACACTGTGTTCCACATATACCAAGGAGAAAGTCACGGTACTGGCTCACATTCTCAACACGGTTACTACTCACTTGCCATCTTTTGAGTCGTCAGTTTGTACATGGCCTCACATAGTAAAGCTGAAGCTGGCTGACCCTGACTTTCTCACACCACGACCAATCGATATCATAATTGAAGCAGATATTTGTGGACAGGTTATTAAACCTAATATTCTCAAGGGCACATCATCCGCGCCTATTGCACAATGATCGATATTTGGGTGGCTTATCATTGGACCAACGAACTCATGCCAATCTGACGCACTCACTGTTGATCATGCTGCAGTGCAACATGATGATCAGGAATTACAGAACGTGCTAACGAAATTTTGGATTCAGGAAGAGCCACCAAAGGACACAGTAAATCAACTCACACCAGAGGAGCAGGCATGCGAGGATCATTTTCGCGACACGCATCAGCGTGATTCTACAGGCCGGTACATCGTTCGGCTTCCTCTCATATCATCACCTGCGAACCTTGAAAGCTCACACTCACAAGCATTTCAGTGTCTGCAACACACTCTACGGAAAATTTTTAAAAATGCTGCATACGGTCAGCTCTATACACAGTTCATGGACGAATATGAGCAACTCGGTCATATGGTAAAGGCGGCAAAATCATCTCAAAGTGAAAAACATTATTACTTGCCTCACCACGGTGTTCTCAGACCAGACAGCGCTACCACAAAATTACGTGTAGTATTTAATGGGTCTAGCTCAACATCTTCGGGAAAATCGCTCAATGACATCATGCACAGTGGACCGAATTTATTGCTCAACATTTTTGACGTGCTCATTTGGATCCGTCAACATAGACACATCTTTGCCACTGACATAACAAAAATGTATCGTCAAATCCATGTTCATCCTGAAGATTGGAATCTTCAACGGATTCTATAGAAAGATGGTGAACTCAATTATGTGCCTTTTCAGCTAACTACAGTTACATATGGTACAAAGGCTGCGCCATACTTGGCAGTTCAAACACTCATGCAGCTCGCCGAAGATGAAGGCCATCGGTTTCCGCTTGCCGTGCCAGCTATCAAATTTGGCAGGTACGTGGATGACATCTTCGGTGGGGCGGATTCAACTCACCAGCTCATTGAAATAGCTCAACAGCTCAAGGACTTGTGCATCGCGGGCAGTTTTCCACTCGCCAAGTGGCACTCGTCAGACCTCAAAGTACTTGCCAATATCTCATCATCAAGGTCAAGCTCAGCTATCTCAATGAACGACTGCGAGACAAAGATTCTTGGTTTGACTTGGCTTCCTAGTGAAGACAAGTTCACGTTCGCATCCCGGTTCAACTCAACTCAAGAAAGTTTCACGAAACGCCTCATTCTCTCTGAGGTGGCTCAGCTCTTTGATCCACTTGGTTTCGTCTCACCGGTTGTGATAAGAGCCAAGATTCTTTTACAAGAGCTTTGGCTTCACAAGCTCAGCTGGGATGAACCACTGCCATCCCAGGTCTCAACACGATGGACTGCAATCAGAGGAGACCTCAAAAGTCTGGCCAGACTGTCAATTCCTCGTTGGTTTAACACATGGAGCAACTCAACAGTGGAATTGCATGGCTTCTCTGATGCATGTCAACTGGCCATGGCCGCAGTGATTTCTATCACTGTTGACTCAACTTCCACAAGAAAGGTGGCTTCACTTGTTTGCTCAAAAACGCGCGTGGCAACACTCAAGAAGCTCACCATACCAAGGCTTGAACTGACTGCAGCTTTGTTGTTAGCTAAGCTGGTTGCATACGTTCAAGCCACACTCAAGGTTAAAATCTCATCTGCTCACCTGTGGACGGACTCATCAGTAACTCTCACCTTGATCAAAGCACATCCTTCTCGGTGGAAGGACTATATCCGAAATAGAGTCGCTCAAATACAAGAACTCACACTCAATGCTCAGTGGCGTCATGTGGCAGGCACAAGCAATCCAGCTGATTGTGCCTCGCGGGGTATTTCAACATATCAATTGGCTTCTCATCAGTTGTGGTGGTCGGGTCCACCATGGATGGTGAAACCTAATCAATTTTGGCCAAAAGCCACAACTGATTCAGAGGATTTGAGCATTATGGAAGCCCGAACGGGGGTAGCTCTCCTCGCGGCAACACAGGCGCCCGAGTATCATTAGGAGCTCATTCATCGCTGTTCTTCGCTCTCAAAATTATGTCGTCTCACCTCATATTGTGTCAGGGTAGTGATAAAAATGAGGAAGAGGTTAGAATCGGCAGGAAACGCTCCACTCACGGCGAGAGAAATGGCTGCAGCAAACACATTTTGGACGAAAGCCACACAAGCCGTGTTTTTCAAGCACGAGATACAAGTGCTGCAGTCAGGCTCGCATCTTCCATCTGCTCACCCCTTCAGTCGACAAAGAGCTTTTATCGACGAGGAGGGTGTACTTAGAGTAGGAGGTCGCCTTGCTCAATCGGCACTCACTTATGAAGAAAGGCATCCTGCCACTCTACCTCGTCATTCTCGATTCACGACTCTCATCATCGATCAAGCTCACGTGCGAACTCTTTACGGAGGCACGCAGCTCACACTAGCTCAAGTTCGGCTAACACATTGGATCGTTGGCGGTAGAGCTCCTGTGAAATCTTATATATTACATTGCGTGGTGTGTGCTCGACAGAGAGGAGTCCGGGCACAACAATTGATGGGTCAGCTTCCTCTGTCACGAGTCACACCATCGCGCGCATTTACTCACACAGGAGTAGACTACGCCGGTTCACTCACGCTCAAAACTTGGAAGGGGCGAGGCAGTAAAACACACAAAGGATGGATCTGCGTTTTTGTGTGTCTCGCCATTTCGGCTCTGCATCTTGAGGTCGTCAGTGACTACTCAGCGACGGCTTCTTCTCAACGTTCAGGCGTTTCTCATCGAGGCGCGGCATTCCTCACACCATCTATTCTGACTGTGGCACTAACTTCGTTGGTGCACACAAATTCATATGTCAGATGTTTAGGAAGGCCTCGCAAGAGCATCATCTCATCGCTTCTTCTCTCGCAAATCAACAGATTGCATGGAAGTGTAATCCACCAGCGGCGCTACACATGGGTGGCAAATAGGAAGCAGCTGTAAAGTCCGTTAAATTTCATCTGCGGCGAACGGTGGGTGATACAGCACTCACGTTCGAAGAACTCGCAACGCTGCTGGCTCAAATCGAGGCTATACTGAACTCAAGGCCTCTGGAACCGCTCAGCGATGATCCAGATGATTCATCAGCACTCACGCCTGGACACTTTCTCATTGGTGAAGCGCTCACAATGGTCCCAGAGCGGAATCTCGAAGATTTGGCAATCTCACGGCTCTGAAGGTGGCAATTATTGCAGCAAAAGATACAACAATTTTGGCTCGAATATTTGGCTCGAAAATCTGTCATTGTTCCGTGCAGTAGTATTGAGCTGGATGCTCGATACACACACATAAACACCAGATCCGCCTACCTTGCTCTTCGTGCCGATATGGTGCTTCTACCTCTATCTCTTTCTATCTCTCACACAATTTACTCTCTTCCGATCTCTTTCTTTCTCACTTGCTTATTCCCTTCTTGAGTATCCTACCTGTTTAAATGCTATTTGACCTAGTTTAGTTTTCTTAAACACTACTGACCTAGCTTTATTTATTCGACTTGCTGCACTTAACTCTATTCACCTAATGATATTCACTTAATTCTATTTTGTTAAATCTATCTGCTTAAATTTATCTTAATCTAAATCGGTGTAAAAGTTTCGGTAATTGTTTCTCGTATTGTTTTAATACCTCGCCTGTCTTTGCTCACTCTCCAGGCTTTGTCCCACACTCGTACTGGCTCTAATTCCTTACTCAAAAAATAAATCTCACTCTGATAAAAGAAATATTCTGGTTTAATTAGGATCTCAAAACTCTAGACTACAATGCACTTATTATTTTTAAAATACCTTTTCCCACAAGACTCGGAAACTAAGAGAACCTTTCCTCCCGCGCGGGCTCTTTTATATCGTGCCCCGCGCTCGGGTACCCCTCTCCCTCATAATTGCAGCAGTTTTTAGGTTTACCGAGATTTCCTAATTTATAGCTTGCCGTCGCCGCGCTACCCGTCTTCCCCTCGCCTCCAAGCGAGGCCAGCTGGTCGCTGACCTGCTGTTTATGTCAGCAAGGGAATTCCGGAGGTGTGACGTAGCTCGTTTTTCTGCTAAGTCCGAGTGCGGTGGCCTAATGCCCGCAATCCTCGGTACGCTTGTACCGAGTCTATCGCACCGGTGTTCCTAGACCTCTCGCTTTTGTTATTTCTTTTTCTCTTCCTCCTTCACGGTTTATACCAAACTGTTGTCAACCCGTTCTTCTAAATCACGCGATCGTTTCGTACTCGTTGTTTGCTAGTTCGACCTATTTTATTCTCGTCATTTCGTATTTCCTGGATCATATTCCTCTTATCCCGTGATACCGCGGTCTGTAACTGTGAGTGCCTCACAATACATTCGGAGAACATCTTCCCCCACATGATCAGCTCCAAGCTGAAGTGGGAGGTTATCATAAAGTTTGCGGAAGAAGTACTAAAAGCGAAGAGGCAGGAGCAGCAATAGACCCTGGCGCTTAGTAGCGTACCAAGGGTCGGTACTGAAATAATGCGAAAGCGGTTTCTGGTTCGACCACCTTCACCATCGTGAAGGGAGACAGAGGATTATTTTTAGTCAGTAAAAATCTGACACTATCAACATCATAACTTCCGTTTGTGTCTTTTCGAAGATTTTTCAACCTCTGATAAAAAAAGTACTACTATTACTACTACTACTACTACTACTACAAAGCCGTCGCACTCCGTACAGACCACCGGTACACCATTACCGCGCCTCGACTCTGAGCTGAGTGAAATTCTAAAATCTCACTCGTACAAGAGCGAGAGAGAAAAATGGACATCGTACCAGCAGGTTCTACAGCGATATCTTCATATAGTCGAGTTCGATAATACAGTACCGAATATTCCGTCAAAACGAAAAATAACAGTACTCAATAGCCGCGAGAATAAAATCGATTACGTTTTAATGAACGAAGTGAGATCTGGGCTCAATGACACATTTATTATCGATAGCGTTCCCAAAAAAATAAAATCTGAAATAATATCGTTGCTTCGCAATTTGCATCGCAGTGCACTTGGTAAAAAAATTACATGGGGTCGTAACGGTGTTGTTTCCATAGACGGCAGAAGAATTTCAAATTCCAATATCGTCGATCTTGCTAATGATGCTATGCGTGTTAGAAAACGCAAGAAATCCGTCGGCCGATTTCACTTTTCAAAATTTTTGCGAACGATACAGATGCCACGTGAATTTATCGGCAATCCCGAGTTTATACACGAGCCTACACCTACATCATCCTCGACACCGCAGCGGCGTTTCATTTTACCATGCAATAATGATAGCAGCAGCAGCAGCATCATCAGCAGCAACAGTAGCAACAACGAGGCCGAGACCGCACACTTAAACAGAGATTTAATGTTTACGGCGGGCAACGACGTCATCGAAGGGCAGGAGGAAGAGGAAGAAGAGGACGAACAATTGCAAAACATTGCACAAGTAGAGAGCCAAGGACACCCCAGCAAATATCAGTCCCCCGCAAAGTTTGTAAAGAAAAAGAAAAAGAATCCATTTAACTGGTCATCGTTAAACTTATGAAAATTCTGGAAAAAATCTATTATGACACCGTTCATCCTGCATCCTATTCTCGAGCAAAAAATTTGGCTCAGGTGGATCGGAGAGGGGATCGAAAAAATGTTTTGCCATGGCTCGAGATACAGGATTCATATAACATGCATCGTCTCGTGCGACGGCGATTTCCCCATCGTACGTACAACGTGAGTATCATAGAAGATGTATGTGGGGCTGATTTTGCTGATCTTCGCTCGATGGCTACGTACAACAATGGGTCGCTCATTTGCTTGTTGTTATCGATGTGTTGAGCAAATACGCGTGGATGGAGGATTAGCGTCATAAAACGAGCGCAAACGTGGCCCTCGGTCGCACACGCATACTCGCACGCAGTAACAATCGTCGCCCGCAGCAATTGCAAACTGATCGAGGCTGTTACATCCTGACGTAACGTCGCATTTATATTTTTTATTTCAATTACGTTAAAGTTCTTCTGTTTTAGTTTCGCTACAGTAAAAGTAACTTTTTACATTTGTCTTTTATTTTTAAGAATTTCTTAAGCGAAAAGGAAGGCGATTTTAACGACAGAGAGCGGAGCAAGGTGGAGGTGCAGCTCTACTGACTGTCTCCCGGGGAAATTAATCTTGTAAAGATGGGATTTTTCAGCGCTCCCGGTCAAACGGCAAACTTTTAAAGCATGGGATCTACTGCGTAGACCCGGTTATCGACTGCCATTTATGGATCTATGATTCAGCGCAACCTTACCCTCAATCCTCGACCAGGGGTTTGGCTACTCGCCACCGGGGCGTTGTTGGTCATAGGGGAGCGGTTGGAGGGAACGCTATCACGTGACCCGGCGACCCCACCCTTTCTTCTCGCTTTTGCCTGAAATCTTCTCTCTCTCTCTCTTTCTTTACGAAGATGATGAAATCATGAACAATTTTTATTTGAGCGAAACAATTAACAAAAGGAACTATTGATTTAAACGAAAGGTTTATGACCATTAAAATGTTCACACGAATATTTTAGGTAAAATATCAACAGCAAAGAGAACAACCATGCTTCCATATGGAAACTACCCAGGGCTGTCACTCGAAAACGAGTACAATCCACATTGAATTAATGAGCTTCCCAGTTGTAATCTGGTAATAGAAGAAATATCAGTATATCAGAATTAATTTCCTTTTCCTCTTGAGATTATATCAATAAGTCTCTCGAAAACTATTGGAATTTATAGTAAAAATACTATCATATATACATATACAGGGTGCTTACGACCACCCGTCCACCCCTTTTATTTTGAAAAATACGCATTTTCGAAAAAAGTTTTTCATACAAAAGTTGTAGGGTTTTAAATGACGCATCAGAGAGTGGTATTAGTATGACCTTGAATAGCGTTGTCAAGGTCACGTGGAGGTCACCTGCAATTTTTTAAATAAAACTCCCAATTTTTTATCGCACATTCTTGTAGCTTATCTCGAGAGCTTTTCAAAACCCTATAATAAAGTATTTTTCTATTAAGTATTTTTTCAGTTATAAGGCTAGATATTTCTTATTTTCAATAATTTTAAAAGACGTTTTAGGCTTGTGAAGGGCGTTTAGTGAAAAATGACCGTTAACAAAACTTTTTTTTTTTTTCATGTAGAATAGAAATCCGTATTTAATATGGGGATTCCCATTTTAAAAAATCGGCCCCAAAAAAATAAGTCAAGTAAATTTTTAAAGTAGAAACTCAATTAAAACGCCATTTTTTAAAATGGGAATCCTGATTTTGTATTACGGATTTGTATTCTTTCTTTCTATTTCGTACGGACGAAATATACGAGTAACCGAGTCGGGCGAGTCGCTCTCTCTTTCTCTCTCTCTCTCTCTCTCTCTCCTTCCCCCTCCCTCGTTTCTATAACACGAGAATAATTGTCTAACTAACAACGTATAAGAAGAATTTAAGAAAAAAGGCGTAATTATAAGTAGAGTAATTACTAATTAAACGAATAACCAATAACGATTAGAATAAGCCCTAATTCAATAAAAATATTTATACTAATAAGCGATTATCGCAAAAATCAGTTTGCATGCGATAAGTTAACTACAGAATCTGTAACAAAATTATTACTAGTGGTTTGATGCGAACGAATCAATTAAGTTCCGTACAAACGCTGAAATTCTGAGCCATTAAACACATCTGCATAGAAACGAGCATAAGGATTGTGACGGAATCACATATAAAAGGAGAATAGAAAATTAGAAAGTAAATAAGAAAAATAACATTTTATTCAGATTTTATTTATTACATTTTATGAAGAATTTTATGAAGAGAAAAGCGAGACATCTGAAATAGAACCGCGCTCTAGATACTCGGGGCGTCACGACTCCGGAATGTTCCCTCGTTGCCGAAAACCAGCGAGTCAGCGACCATCTGACCTCCCTTGAGCTGTGAGGGGAGCGGCAGGGCACGGTGGCGGGAATCTGAAACAGACCATAATTACATCAGAAATCGCAATAAGAGGTGGCAGAATAAGAGAGTGGGAAACGATGTGGGAAGATATAAAAGGCGACTGCGAACAGAGAGGATTTCTCTTCTCCGGTCGAACTACCATCCGAGACAGTACTCTTTAGTGCGCAACAGTGAAACTTTGAGGATTTGAGATTTTACATAGAGCGTGAGGATTTAGAGTATAAAAGGGTGTGAATTAGCCCATTAATTTGTTGAAACTTTTACAAAGAATAAAAGAAATTTGGTTTCAGTGAGTAGAGACACTAACAGAAAATTAACAGTAAAATAATATAGAAATCGGACCGTAGAAAGTAAGGGAATAATTCTAAAAAGCCGAATAGAAAACATAAAGTAGGAATTATCAACCGTAGGAATAGAGTTAGTTCAGGAGGAGTAAGGAAAATCCTCTAAGGAAAATTTTAGTAGAATAATTAGAAATAAGTAGGATAATATTAAGTAAGAATCTGTTGGCGCAACGTATTGGTCAAGGCGTTAGACCATCTACCAGAACCAAGGGGGTACTTAACAAGATTTGGTGAAAGAAAACAGCAGTGGATTGCTGAAAAAGAAGGAATGGAGATCTACAACATCCAAGAAAATGACAGCAACAATTAAAGGTACGGTGGACTCAAAAACACAGCAATAAGTTCCGCACCAAGGAAAGAGAGACTCTTGGAGTAAAATTTGGGAAAAGATCAAGGAAAATTAGTTAATGAGAGAAAATGAAGGCTAACCATTCAACAGATCCCAAGAAAAAGAAATTAAGAAATTAGAAGTCAGTAGAACAACCATAGGGAGGAAAACATATCTACCAGCACTGTCAAGCACATCGGACCGGAGCGACACCACTCAACAGGCAACAAGAACAAAGAAGAGAAAATAAGAGAAAAATTCACCTAATTAGAAGTATAACGGGCACCATCCAGGACGTCGAACCATATCAGCTACCTGGGATTTTTATAAAAGTCCTGAGTAAACAAATAAAGATCACTGCAAAATATAATCCAGAGTGGACGCATCACAGCCAAAAGGAAACATCACTTACGATCTAAGGAGAATATTGCGACGAAAAGACATACACAAGATACACGGAGACGCTATCAATATCACAATCAGAAGACCCGGACGGATAATTGCACGCAACCTAAAATATTCTCAATTTTGCAAAAACCGGAGAGACGCGAACACGGACGCAACATCTACAACAGCAAACCAGCGCGCCAGCAACATGTCTACGAGAACAGTAGACAGCACATTTCAAATTCCGCTTAGTTGGGGAGTTCGCCGCCGATCCTGAGCGCGCACAAGTAGAAGTCCAAATATCGTCGCAGATAAAGAAGAGCAAGGAGCCTTAACATCTACTATTACGTCGCAAACTAATTGTACGGTCAACGGCGCCAACAAGCCGAACACCGCATATTTCATAATTATTGTTGTTGGACAATCAGCTGGCGCACTGCGATCGATAATCGATCGAGTGCAATAATAATAATAATAATAATATATATATATTTTTTTTTTCGTGGGGTGGTGAAAAATCTTCACAAAGACAGAGAGGAGGGACCGCACTCCTCAAAGTGTAGGATTTCTACCCACTAAAAACCACCAACCCTTTTTCTAGATGTTGTGTAACGACCCTGGAACCGCTTCCGCATTTCGTCAGGGGCGTTCTGTTCCTTTGACTTCCAGGCCTTTTCATTCTTTCCTGCTTGGTTATGGCAGCGGTCCGGCGCAAGCTGTGATGTTCTGCCCAATCCCATTAACTGACATGCTAATGCCCTAACTGTTTCCACTGTGTCACTTCACTGTGGTTCACTGGACTCGGCACTATTTTCTCGCACTGCACTGTTCACTATGCTCACGATGTCCAACTAGTTGTTGTCTGCTCCGGCTATTACTCTGTTGTTTTCTTCTTGTTTCTTCTGGCGTAGAACTGTTTCGGCAAAATTTGTCACCGCATCCCACTTCTCCGCGCTGATCAGCATCGATGCCACTATGTTCTCTAGGGTGATAAGACCTAGTGACTCCTCCATCCTTTCCCTCTCATCCCTCTATCGATTACACTCGAAGAAGGTGTAATGAGCGTCGTCGCGTTCAAAATCCCCGTAGATACATCGCGGATTTTCCACTTTCCCGATCTTGTGAAGGTATGCGCTAAAGAAGCCATGCCCGCTCAATAGTTAAGTCAGGTAGTAAGTCACTTCCCCATGTTTACGATCTGTCCATAGGGCCAGATGTTTGATGAGTTTGGCTGTCCATCTTCCTCTTGCGTCACTGTCCCACATTCCCTGCCAATGCTCCATGGTGTGATTCCTCTCCTGTTTCTTCATTTGTTGTCGATCGTGTTCAGCACGTCGTAAGTAGACTCGTTTCTTCTCTCTCGCGAGCAGCTCGATGGGTACCACTCCAGCAATGACCACGGCCGCCGGTCCTGATACCGTTCGGTATGCACAGGCCACTATCAGGGCTCCTCTTCTTTGTACCGCGGCTATACGATTCCTTCGGCTTTCCGCTTCCAGTGCGTCCGCCCAGATCTCTGCTCCATACAGGAGAATCGAGTGCGTCACCGACATTAGAAGCCGGCGTTTGCTGGTCATTGGTCCTCTCACGTTCGCCATGAGACGGCTCAGCGCTGCTACCATAGTGGCCGCTTTGTCTGTCGCTTTCCTGATGTATTCCCAGAAGGTTAGTTTGGTGTCGGGGCCGATGCCGAGATACCTCACTGCGTCCTTCGTTTCCAGTTATTCGTTTCCGACGCGCATGCGCAGTATGTTCGGGATCCTCTTCCGAGTGAGAACTACTATCTCCGTCTTCTGCGTGGCTAGGCTGAGGCCGTGGTCCCCTATCCATTGGTGCGTCCGCCTCATGACCTGGTTAAGACGCCTTTGTGCCGCTTCGGGGTCTCTTGCTGTGATGACCGCGGCGACGTCGTCGGCGTATCCTATGAGGTACGTGTCGTCTGGCATTTCCATCCGTAGAATTCCATCGTACGAGATATTCCAGAGATCTGGCCCGAGGATCGATCCCTGGGCTGCGCATGAGGTGATGACTTTTCTCTGTTGTCCTTCTCGTGTGTCGTAGAGCAGTACTCGGTCCTTCAAGTAGTCATCCACCATCGCGAGGAGGTACGCTGGTACCTGGAAATGTACCTTTAGCGCCCGCATCATGTCGCACCATCTTGCTGAATTGAAGGCATTCTTCACGTCGAGCGTAGCCAATACCACGATCTCTCGGGAGTTATGGTTGCTCTCCCGCGTTGCCTCAACTGTCCTCATGACCTCTTGAACTGCGTCTACCGTGGATCGTCCTTTCCTGAAACCGAATTGTCTATCGGACAGGTCACCTGCTTCCCGTATCGCTGTATGTAGTTGCGGCTTGATCATCCTCTCCAGCAATTTCCCGGCCGTGTCCAACATGCACAGCGGCCTGTAGGCTGACGGGGAGTTAGGGTCTCCTTTGCCTTTGCTGATTAACACCAGACGCTGCGTCTTCGAGCGTTTGGGAAAAACTCCGCTCTTCAAGCAGCAGTTGTAAATGTTGAGAAGCAGTTTCGGGCGGGTGCCTGCCACCGCCTTTAACACTTCTGCCGGTACGCCGTCGGGTCCTAGGGCCTTTCTGTTCTGCAGTGATTGGACCGCGTCCATCAGCTCCTCCGCATTAAGTGACGTAATGTCCTCAATCCTGATGTCGAGGTCCTCCTCGCTCCTCGGTGGGTGAGTCGGGAATAGGGTATCTACGATATTTTTTATCCTATTCAGGTCCATGCTCTCTCCTTCCGGGAAAGCTTCTAGTTTCCGCGTCACTATCCTGTAGCCCAATCCCCACGGGTCATTATTCACGTCCTGTATTATGGAATTCCAGCGCTCCGTCTTGTTGCGGCCAATTTGACGCTGTAGGATCTTCTTGGCACCTTTGTATTGAGCCGCGATGACTGCTGCCTCATCAGGATTCCTTCTTCGAAATCAGGTTGCTTTCCTTCGCAGTCGGAGGCATCGTTTTCGCTGATTGGCGATCTCGTCGGTCCACCAGTACGCTGTCTGCTTGTTTGCTGGTCGCTGCTTTCTCGGCACCGATGCTCTGCACGCTTGCAGTACTAGCTGCATCGTTTCGTCCACTAATTCTTCTGCACTTGGGTTTTCAACGTGCGTCGAGATTCTCCGTCCGTTGAGTATCGCTATACGCAGTTTCCTCTCGCCCATTTTGGCTACGTTTCATCTTGGTGGTAGGTCCCTGTTGATCCTTGGTGCGTTTCCTCCTTTAAATAATTCGAACGTGATGTATTGGTGGTCGCTGCCTGTGAAGTCTTCAATCACCGTCCATTTTCTCACACATGGCACTGCGCGTTCCGAAGCAAACGAAATGTCCGGTATCGTTCCCCTGTAGCCTGGTCATCGGAAAGTCGTAGTCGAATCGGTATTGAGCACTGTGAGGCTTAGTCTTGAAACCATTTCCATTATTTGCCTGCCTCTGCCGTCCGGATGCGGCATGCCCCATTCGATCGCTCGCGCATTAAAATCTCCAGCCACGATGATTTTTCCTTCCCGTATTTGATGTCCCGTAGTTGGTTTTCCAGACTGTTGAGCTTCTCTTCAAATTGCCCGATGCCTTCATTGGGCGTGAAGTAGCAGCACACGTAGTAAACGTCCCTCTGTTTAATCCAGACAAAGCCGTTTCCTCTTCCATGATCTTCTACTCGGCCTTTTCCGGGGTTTGGGACCCAGATGGCTGCAGTGCCCAGGTTGTCCGCGTACCAGTTCGCATTCACTTTATCACGATATTGTTCACTGATAACAATCACATCACATGTTTTTTCGCGCACCAGTTGTGTCAGGAGGTCGTTGGCCGTCCTGCTCCTGTTGAGGTTTCCTTGAAGTACCTTTGTCATCTCGGGGTCCTGTTTTTAGCACTTTCCAACGTTCTCCGAAAAGCGGCACATTTCCCTGTTCCCGGCACGTCGGACGATTGCGCTTTGTCCGCGCACAAAACACACCGCGCTTCCCTATCACACTCAGCGCCTTTATGACCGGTTTTACCACACTTATAGCATAGCTTACTTCTATCTGGGCTACTACAGTTTTTGGCTTGATGCCCATACCCTAAGCACCTGAAGCACCGAATTGCAGATATCCGTTTCCGAATTCTACAATCGACCCAGCCAACTTTGATCTTGCCCTTGTGGATGAGTTCTGTTGCCTTTATTTCATCCATCTCGATAATAGCGATTTTCTGGCCCCTGTAAATCGTCTTTGGCACTCGGACTTTAACATTATCTACTTGTCCCGGGTACTCGCGTGCCAAGGCGTCGAGCACATCTTCTTCTTCAGTTGCTCCGTCGAGGTCCCTAATCTCGAGGGTCATCTTCGGGATGAGTTCGGTGACTTTGCCCGTATTTCCCAGCGCATCTCTCAGGGCCTTGGTGAAGACGTCCTTGTTCTTCTGATTGTTGCCTAGCTTCAGCAGAATTTCGCCCTTGTGAGTCTGCCGGATGGCTTTGATGTCCGTCTTCGTGTCTGCAGGGTTCACTTTGGCGCGGATGTCCTTCAGTATCTCTGCGTAGGTTTTCCCCGTTTCCGGCCTGATAAGAACGGCTTCGCCGCGCGGCCTATCCCGGATCCGTTTGTTCCGCTCTCTTTGGCGCTTCGGTGGAGTTGTTTTCATCCTCGTTGCCGGTGTTTCTTCGTCGTTCCTTGCAACCCTTCTGGCTTTCCTATTCTTGGCCTTGTTCGCGCGTCCCTTCTCCTTTCCGCGGCGAGGTTCTTTCCACTCATCTTCCGTTTCTCTATGCTTGGGTCTTTTATCCGCCCGTTGTACAGGAGATCTTCCTCCTGGGCTGGTTAAGTGTTGTGACCTTTTGATTCCTCCATTCGAAGATTGTGAGGCTAGTCGTCTGCCTCCCGCTGGTATTTTGTGCAATTCAGCTTCAATCTTCTTCGTCTCCACTCTGGATGCTGAAATGGCCTCCAAGGATTCCTCCAGCTTCTGTAATCCTTGTTTGATGTCCATGCTGACATTCCGCTGCTTGGTGGTCGCCTGGATCATCTTCTTCGCCAGGCTTTGAAGGCGCCGTATCTCCTCTTCCTCGACAAGGTCGGCCACCGAGATCTTCTGATGTATAGCTGCTCGGTGTTGCTCCATAGAGCTGTCTTGCTCCTCATTCGCACTGATATCCGTCCCGTTATGAGGGAGATTCAACATCAGTGCGCTGTTGTTCTGTTCACCCTTGTTTCCCCGTGTTCTCGTAGGAGGACGGCTCTCCTCGCTTGTTGCTTTGTATGCTACGTTGGCCAAGTCATCCACCAATGTAGCACTGTGGTCGCTTGTTTTCGACGCCGGGGAGCCCGCTTGCCTACTCCCTGTCGCTGGCCTCGCTCGGCGGCGAGGGGAAGGCGGGTAGCGCGATAGCGGCAAGCCGTGGAAGTCTGAACATGCGTTAGATTTAAAAATTGAGTTCGGAAATTACGAATAGGGGAATGAGGCAAGAGTAAGCCTATAAAACAGCCTGCGCGGAAGGAGGAAGCCACTTAGCGTGGATAGCAGAAGTATAACCGTATTAAGCAAACGAAAAACGAAACTTTATAATACCGCGAGCAAATCCGAAAGATTTATCCTCAGTTACACTTTATCAAGATCCGGGATTCGGAAAAAAGAAAGATCGAGCCAGTGGAAGGGAAAGACAGCAGGCAGGGAAGAGACAGACGAATCGAATCTAAAATGTAAAAAATTTGCATCAGTAAAACTCAAGAAAAGCTGATAATATATTTAGTCTCGAGTAGTAGTAGAGAATAGTTTCTAGTGAATAGTATTATGTGAATAGTTCTAAGTGCAGGGTTGAAGTGAAAAAGTTGGAGTAGATAGGTTTTAAGTAAATAAGATTAAGTGGATAGAATTATGTGTAGGAAATTAATTCAAAAAAATTAAGCAGGAAGCGTCCAAGAAAAAATAGCTTTATAAACGAGAATTATACAGGCGTGCGAGTGGAAAAGAGACAGTGAGAAGGTGAAACGAGTGTAAGAGAGAGAGCGTATATATATATATATATATGTGTGTGTGTGTGTGTGTGTGTGTGTGTAAGCGTCACATGGTCAATACCAGCGAATAAAACAAATATTCAAGCCTGGTATACCGAGAATCTATGTAAACGCATAAACGAAAATTATGTATTTAAATGCATTGTACGGGTGTCAGTGGCCAGAAACCGAATATTGACATTTTTATGAAATTGTTTTTTTTTTTTTGTTAATTAGTCCTGTGATTGAGCCCGAATTTCCCACGAAAAATAAAAATAATTGTTAAGGATAAAAAAATTACCGTTGCAGTGAGAGTTGAGGTACGATTTGAGGATGCGCTTGCTTCAACGGTGAATTGTGTTGTCTACGCGGAGTATGAGAACGACCTTGAAGTCGTTGCCTCTCGGCAGGTAATGGTGGATTTTACCGGATAAGCGAAAAAATGTGCTGATGTCGAAATAAAATTGTTTTTGTTAAGCGGCGTAGAATTGCCTTTGTGAGTAGCTAATCAGTCGAACTTGAGCATCTGCACCGATTAGACTTGAGAATGAATACCGTGTAACATAGTTACCATAGAACGATTATTTTATTAGTTCAAACGGCTATGAGAGCCGGATTTATAGTTGAAGCGTCGAATACAGCGGACGCTAGGCCGATGAACCCGGACCTAGCATAAAAACGGGTGACGTCACGCCTCTGGAATTCGCTCGTCGCCGAAAACAGCAGGCCAGCGACCAGCTGGCCTTGCTCGGCGACGAGAAAGAGCCAGGGGGGGCGTGACAACGGTATCGCATAATCGAACGAAACGGGACAAATTTTAAAACCGAAGTCTAGGATGACGTAGAGGGAACCAGGGTGCGGAGACGGCTATAAAAGCGCTTGCACCAAAAGGAAGCCTCTCGTGTTCTTCGCTGACAGGAGTCCTGCGTAACTAATTTCGAGTGCACCAGTTTAGAACACTATTAATCTCAAGAGTAAAGAGGAGGAATATTTAAAAAATTGATTAGTCGGGAGTGATAAAGCGACGTAACACTAGATACAGTTAGGACCCATAAGGGCTGTAGGATTAAGTGAATAAATAGAAGCCTAGAACTAAGTGCATCAGAATAAGAAATTAGTATATAAGAAAATAAATTAACAAGTGCGGACTTTAAACCAGTCGGAACTATAGGAACCACCTTTCCTGTGCGAGAAAGGGAGAAAGGGCGAAAAGTGAAATAAGTGTGAGAGAGCAAATAATTGTAAACAGAGTTGTTACACTCTGTCCAAAGAGAGTCTGGTGCGTGTGGCTGTATGTGTGTGGGTAACGAGAAAATACCAAGGCGTTAATACGTATCCGTAACTCGAGCCCAGAAATACCAAGAATTTCTGTTCAAATAAGTAGAAATAATAATAAATATAATCGAGGGAATTCCCTAATTTTGATACCGAGTGGAATATCGAATTAGGAAAGGTAGAGGATAGTGATAGGTAGGATTAGAATGCATCGAATTAATAAATATGAATAAGCAACTCCCGGATGGGAAAATATCAATGATAAAGTGTGTCAGAGTGAAACAAGAGTAAAAGAAAAAGAATTGTGAACCGAGTTCATACACTCGGTAGAAGGAGCGAGTGCGAGGCGAGTGACCGATGGTATGAGTGTGTTAGTGTGTCGAGCGTACAGCAATACTGCGGTGCGAAGAGAATAATAAACTCTCGAGGATGCCAAGTATAGGTGCATACTAAATAGGATTATAATCGTCGAAATGATCGCTAAAATTGCGAAATTAAATGGTCATCGTAGAAAATTCTAGTGACCGTAATTAAAAAGTGTTTTTGTTTATGAGACTATTTTCGTGGAATAAAGCCCTACTCTCAACCACTATGAAGTCTAAACTAATTAGTCCTGCGATCGAGCCCGAAATCCCCACGATAAATAAAAATATATGTTAACGATAAAAATTACCGTTACAACCGTCGTAGTTATACTGTGACGTAGTCACAGATAACCATAAAACAACTAAATAATAAAACACAAAGTAAATATAGAATAAGGGAAAATAATAATACCTTATTGAGGAATATGAACAAGATAAGAAAAATTAGGAGAAATAAAACACTGCGGATCTCCGGAACTAAAGCCGCGGTCCGGACACGTAGCACGACACGACTTCGGAATGTTCCCTCGCTGTCGAAAATAGCGGGTCAACGACCCGCTGACCCCGCTTCGGCAGCGAACGAAATGCCAGGCCACCGTAGCGGAGACCTGTAATAAAACGAAATTGCATCAGAAGTTGAAATAAGAACAGACAAGATAAGAAAGTGGGAAAGAAAGTATGGGAGATATAAAAGAGGCTGCAGCCTGAGAGGAGTCTCTTCTCTCGTAGAAACTCTCATTCGAGTTCTATCTTGTAAAAATTATCATTAATTTTTTTAAAAATCAAAGATTTCTCATGGAACGATAGTGATCAAGGTATTAGAGGGTATGGATTAGTCCGTCAGCATGTTAAAGCTTTCACAAAGAATCAAAGAAATTCAGTTAGAGCGAGTGAAAATACTAGCATAAAATTAGCACTAAAATAAAATAGAGTGCGGACGCTAGAAAGTAAGGAAATTAATACTAAAGAGCCGAACAGTCAAAAGAAAGTAGAAATTAACAGCCACCGGAATAAAGTAAGATTAGGAGAACTAAGGGAAATTTTCTAAGAAAAATTTGAATAGAATAATTAGAAATAGGTAGTATCATAGTATGTAAAGAAAATTGGTGGCGCAACGGTCATTGCAAGAAGACCAAATATTATTATAGTATCAAGGGGGTACGTGTTAGAAGTTGTCGAAGGAAAGCAGGTGTGGTTTGCGGAAACAGAAGGAATGGAGATCTGCGACATCCAAGGAGAATAACAGCAATAATCAGGGTACGGTGGACCCCATGATATCGGAATAAGTATCCGCACTAAGGAGACCTAGACTTTTTCGAGTAAATTTTGGGAAGTTATTACGGAAAATCAGTTGGTGAGGGAAATTGGAGGCTCACCGTCAATCAAAATCCAAAGATAGGAAATTAAATAACCATAAGCTAGTAAGACAACGAGAAGGAGGAAAAGAAATATACCAGCCCCGTCAAGCACACCGGACCGGAGCGACACCGCTTGCCCAGGTCAATATGAAAAAAAAAGCAAAAAAACAACTCACCTAGTTAGTAGTCCAACCGGAACCATCCAGTGTGTCGAACGATCTCACATGCCATATATTTCTTCAGAATTCACAAATAAATAAAGAAAAATACTTCTGGACATAATCTCGTGTGGACACATCACGGCCGAAAATGGAGATCACTCACGACTCAAAGAGACTGTCGCCACAAGAAGACATACGAAAGGTCCACGGAGACGGCACAAACACTACGGGCAGAAGACCCGGACGGAGAATTGCGTGCAAATCGAAATATTTCCATTATTTCGAAAGCGAGGTGACGCGAGCACGGACTCAACGTTTACAACAGCTGACAGGTGTGCCAGCAACAGGTATCCAAGCACAGCAGACGGCGCATTTCAGCAGCCAGGAGTGTGCATATCGAGACAGACGAACTCGTTTCCGCTTAGTTGTGGAGTTCGCCGCCGATCCTGAGAGCGTACGAGTAGAAGGCCAAATATCGTCGAGGATAAAGAAGAGCAAGGAGCCTTTACACATATTATTACGTCGAAAATTGATTGTACGGCCAACGACGCCAACAAGCCGAACAAGGCATCTTCCGTACTGATTGTTAAATAAACCCCCACTTATACCTCCTTCAGAAGTCTATACTAATTTTCTTCGTGTTCGAGCCTGAATTCTATCCCCCAGAAGATAAACAATTATTGATAACGGGAAAATACCATTACAATACAGGGAATGCGTGGTAAAAACTCGGAATTTATTCCGAAAGAAATTGCCGTGGTAGCAGTGGATAGACTGTACTCTCCTCATTGGATCGTCGCACCACCATGTCACTTTACCGAATTACTGCAGAATTCGAGAAACCAGAATAATTTTCTCTCGAATTATTTACACGCTTTTGAATAGTACGAGGACGATGTGAGCTGTAAACAAGCATACCCTAACTTGCGTGAAATTTTGCGAAAATCAAGATGTATCTATACACGCGGTCACGAGAAGGCTATACTTCTTTGCGATATTACGAGTCATGAAATTCCCAATCTGGAGAATGAGGAGGGTGCACCATCGTACATATTTGTGCTGAAATCTTTCAGGAAAGGCTTCAGACACGCTATGATAAACGATATAGCGTCTTCGCACTGTGCAATGTGCCAGGCATTCCAAATAAAAAAATGGCTTCGCGAGCACCCGTTGAAAGGAGAATCGTACATGCATGTTTGGTCGGCAGACGAAGAGGAAGAGAATAAGAAAGGGGGGAAATCCTCACCATGCAGTCGTGACACGATCGACGATGCTATGAAATAAATTTTGCACATATACGTCTGTCAAAGCGTATAGGTCATCATTTTTTCTTTCACTATGTGCTCAGCATAAACACTAGAGAAATCTACGAGAGTCTGCAGTATCTACCACTTTCAACCGTTCGAGCATACCCAGCTGACAGAATTCTTCTTGTATGGTCGTTACCGGCCGGACTCGTGGTTAACACGGATAACCACGACGGACCTCGAGAGCACGGGATCGCCATGTACGTTGACAATCATGGAATAGGAATGTACTTTGATAGCTACGGGCTACTACCGATTATACCGCGACATCTCGCGCGGCTACGACAAAACTGCAAGTTCTATCGGTCCGGCCTCAAACAACTACAGAGTAATACGTCGGATGTGTGTAGACAATTTATTGTATTCCTGCATCTTATGCTGTGGAGATTCACCATGTCGCGATTTAATAATCTGTTTAGCGATAATATAATGAAAAACGATAAAATAGTACGTGAATATTACAATGCTTTTACCTCTCGACGATCGGATAGTGATAAAAATATATTTAACGGTGGATGAATCTCCGAGCGAAGATTACCGTGCTTGCAGGGATGTTGCATGCGACGGTAAATGTGTGTAAAGTGTTTTAAATAAAATATTGATTAATTGAAAGCAAATACCTAATCTTACTGTGTCTTTTATTTTATAGTGTGATAATTAGAAAATCATAATTGAAGTCTCTCGGTGCCGAATCATATTCTACGCTTTTTATTGCGAAGCAAGCGTTTCGCGAAGAACGTAGCGCAAAGCGACACACACGTGCAAAACCGGCATCGATGCATTCAAAGCGCTGGACACTTAATAGTTATGATTCATAGGAGGTTATTATCTTTAAGCCCATGACACCCTCTAGCAGCATGCTGAGCAGTCTGTCTTTGGCATCCTACACGCAAACATAAAAAAGTAATATAGTATGTATTCGCGATACGTCAAGAAGGTTTTAAGCGATGCATTTTGGTGACGAATGATTTTGGTGGAGAGCGTAATGAGGCGTGCGTGCGTGCGTCCATGGGTGTGTATGCTAGCGAGTGCAGAGTGCGTTTGTGTGTATGGGTGTATGTACGCGAGTGCGTGAGTGCATTTGAGAGAGACCGAAGTTTAATATCGCCGCGGAAGGAAGGTGGAAGCCAACAACAGCTGAGGTGGTGAGTTCATATTTTCATTCATTTTTCCAAGTATGCGGACACGTTTGCTGCATCCTGCTCTTATCATGCACGATCCTACAGTAACAATCCATAGTAATACAGCACTAGTAACTACATATGCACGGGTCTGAAGGACACGCGGATGCGTAATACCAGTTGGTATGAAATTCAATACGAACGTCATAACTATTTCGCTTGAATGTTTATTCGTAATAATTTGTTTTTGTCTTATGCTTTCCTTGCATGGTGCAACAGCTCGGGGATCATTAGGACCTCCTATTCCACATTAATTGAAAACATATACTTATTGATTTCAAACGTGTATTGTAACATAGTTACATGCGTTAGCGCGACTTTATATTTCCGATCGGCTAGGAGAGCCGAAATTATATTTGAAGCAGCAGGTACAGCGGACGCTAAGCCAGCGAACCCGGACCTAACGTAAAAACGGGTGACGTCACACCTCAGGAATTCGCTCGTCGCCGAAAACAGCAGGTCAGCGACCAGCTGGCCTTGCTCGGCGACGAGGGAGAGCCAGGGGGGGGGGGGGCATGACAACGGTAGCTCGCATAATCGTTCGAGTTTAGCAGAATTTTATAATCTAAGTGTTCAGTTTTCACGCCTACCAAGTACACACTCAACTCATGCATACGCTACAGTCACAATCATCTGACGCCTCGCGTCATATGGTATAGCTCGCAGGTATGCTATATCGATTTATCGACCGCGCACTCATGCATATTGTCCATCTGCTCACATCCTCGATCGAAGCTCACTCAAGCGGCCAACGCTGTTAGCGTGGCCCCATCGGCAAGACCACTCACAAGGCTCGCCTTCCATCGCTGACAGTGAATCACAAGCAAGCTGTGACGCACGTCCGTCTTCTTGATACTCTGCTTCGTGGTCGACGCATGTGGCCATTGTTCTCACTCGAGTCGCTCGCTGTACACGTTCCCGCGTAAAACTCACAGAGATATTCACTCGTTCTAATCACTTTAGTGCGCATTCATTTCTATAGTGTAATACATTCTTGGTCAAATCACCCGTGTTTCAACTCAGTGTTAGTGAAAATCACAGCAGATCATCAGAACCACAGAACCAATCACATAAACGTCAACGGCGTGGTTCGCTCGTTGGCTGCACCGACGCCATTCTGCTCAGCACCGATCATCGGCGTCCGGACTCTCATAGACTGCCGTGTGGCACTATTCGAGCTCTACAATCAGACCTTATCACCAGGATCAACCACACGGAATCACCAAGGCAACTCAGAGGCTTGAGACCCAATCACCAACAGTACATCAACACGCAGGCCAGACCAATCACAGTAATATATTAAACACAATCAACAGGTATTTTTTCATGCAGCCAATGTTACATACGTTCAATAAACGTTGAATTTATTATTGTTAAATTACTGAGTTCATTTAATTAGTTATACTTGTCACCAGGATCCTTAACCTTAATATTCGCATCTGTCACTCGACATGCTACGTGCGAATGCATCAACCCGCTATCCACCAACAGCGTAGTAATACTCAAGTGATACAGGTTCACTGTGCAGAGCACTATATTCATTGTTATTTATTATGTTGTACTCAGTCCCAATAGGCACTTACTCTACGCACTTGTTAATTCATCTCATAGTGCCTTGCCGCATCAGTTAGTGTATATCTTAAAGGTTTTTAACACTTTTGTTGGAACATTATCAAATATTTAGAATATACTCATATTCAACCATCATACATTTTTTGGTCCTTCGAGCCGGATATAATGTACTCATACTCAATATCATACATTTTTTGGTCCTTCGAGCCGGATCCTGGTCAAGTATATAAATTTTATGCCTCGATACTCACATAAATCACCAATCAACACATGTAATACACTACAGATTGCGCAACTCAGCATGCATCGATACAAGACAATGCTCAATAATAATAAAATACTCACCCAAGTGCGCTAATCATTTATTGTAAACCATTCAACAGGCTCAACCAGTTCAAATCATGGCTGACGATCAGAAAGCGCAGTCAGACCAAAGCAAATCCTCGCAGGAAGGCGACTCACATGATGGTGATGTGGAAGCAATCGATGAAGCAACAGTCATTAGCGAGACACTCAATGTACCACCCACGGCACAGAGACCACGCACCAGATCGCCTTCACCAAGCACCAATCAAGCTAACCTCATGGAGTATAAGGTCGCATCACAGCATGCGAGGATAGCAATGATCAACCAGCTACATGATCACCTGCAAAACTCACCAGGCAGCGTTTCTGCAGAACTCACCGGCCAGTTAGAGATTTTAAATCGCACTTGGGACTGTTTTTGTAACGAGCATGATCAAATGGGAGAAACATGTAAACGTGCTTTTCTCACTCACCCGTATGTTACAGAGAAGGTGTACCAATCAGGCTTTGATAGTTACTTCAAGGCACTCACACTCATCCTGCGAAAGAAGGCAATCGCAGCAACTCAAGAGACCATATCAAGCAGAACTGATCAACAGAGTCAACCAAGTCAGCACCGATCAACATTGCCAAAAATAACGTTGCCGGAATTTGACGGTGATTTTACAAAATGGCCGGCATTCAGAGACTTGTTTGCCTCAATGGTGGTCGACAATGACCAAATCAGTGATGTAGAGAAACTACACTATTTAAAGATCAGCCTTAAAGGATCAGCCGCTCAACTGATCTCCAATGTGCCGATCAACAATGATTCGTTCAATTCATCATGGCAAATAATCAAGGACAGATTCAACAACAAGGAAAGACTCATCCTGTCTTATGTTGAGAAACTCCTTAGTAACACTCGACCAGTGGCAAAATCTGCAGCCGCACTCAACACATTAGTTAGCTCAACGAAGGAAATAATCAACGCACTCAACGTTCTCGGAATTGATCCAGAATCGTGGAATTATGTATTAATTTTCGTAGTTGCTCAACGCCTTGATACATCCATGCGTGAAGCATGGGAATACAAACGGAGTGCGCACAAGCAGCCAACCTCGTTTGAAGATTTGATGGGATTCATCGAATCCAGAGCGAGGGCTTTAGAAGTCATCCCTATCAACCCTGATCAATCGGCTGACAGAGCCAGCAACATCTCGAAGCACTCAACAAAATCTGCACTTCTGCCAGCAAGACCGGCTCACCATGCGTCCACTCAACCGAGGACACACCAATATCCATGCGATCACTGTGGTGGTTCGCATTACATAGTGAGCTGTGCTAAATTCAGAGAGCTACAACCTGCAGATCGCCACAAAGTTGTGACTGAACACCGACTGTGTTTCAACTGCTTTGGTCATCACAACCTCCACTCGTGCCAATCAACCATCAACTGCAAGACGTGCGGTGCCAAACACCACACGATGATTCATTTGCCATCCACCGCAAGAACCACACCAAAGTCAAATCAACCAAGCACCTCAGCTACACCTGCCACAGCTCATCCAAGCACCAGTTCACGTCAATGAGAAATTGACGTGCCATTTTGCCAACTCATCAACTCACACGGTAGAACAGCAGTTCTACTAGCAACGTGTCAAGCATTACTCATCACATCTTTCGGCACTCACCAAGTCAGATTACTCATTGATCCAGGATCAGAGCTCACCTTCGTCTCAGAACAACTTGTATCGGATCATGGGCTTACTCGTCAACACTCATCAATTCCAGTCATTGGCATTGGAAACACGAGATCAACACAAACCAGAGGTACCACCACATTAACATTACGATCAATTCATTCATCACGTGGTGTTACCATCGCAGCTCAAATACTCAATAAATTGACGAGTACATTGCCTTCAGTCCACACTCAACCACAGCAGTGGCCACACATTTCATCACTGCAATTGGCAGACCCTGACTTCTTAACACCACGGCCAGTAGATATCATCGTCGGGGCTGATTCATACGGGCTCATCATCCAGCCTGGCATCAAGAAACACTCGGACTTCTTACCGATTGCACAATCAACAATCTTTGGGTGGATTATTCTTGGTCCAGTCCCAGAGAATTATTCAACACCAAGCAACTCATACCACATCACAGTAGAATCATCAAACAAGGAAATTCAAGATCTTCTCACGCAGTTCTGGGTTCAAGAAGAAACACCATCGACAATAGATCACAAGCTCACCCCAGACGAAGAAGCGTGTGAAAAGCATTTTCAAACGACTCACACTCGAGACGAAGAAGGACGGTACATCGTGCGAATCCCGCTCAAATCATCACCATCGAGTCTAGGAGACTCAGAACTCACTGCTCAACGATGTCTACAACGACTCATGAAGAAACTCTCAACAAATAATTCATACACCAATTTATACAACTCATTCATGAAAGAGTATGAAGAGTGTGGTCACATGATACGTGTACCATCCTACCACCAGTCAACTCAAATGAGCGAATCTGTTCATGACTATTGTGAAACCGAGACGACCTTGGCACATGATGCAGTAGCATCAGGAGGGTTGAGGGTCTCGGAAGATCAATTGTCAGAACACACTTACGCTCATCCTCCATATTATCTTCCTCATCATGGTGTACTGAAAGAAGATCGAATCACAACAAAGTTGAGAGTTGTCTTCAACGGATCCAGCCCAACGACGTCGCAAGTATCACTCAACGACATCCAGCATGTTGGAGCAAAATGTCAACGTGACATCTCAGACGTGCTCTTATGGATCCGACAGCACAAACTCATCTTTTCAACAGACATCACAAAGATGTACAGACAAATCAAAGTCCACCCGGACGATTGGGATTTGCAACGAATCATATGGCGAGATGACCAACTCAATATGGTGCCATATCACCTAACAACAGTGACGTATGGAACTCGCTCAGCACCATTCTTAGCAATCAGATCATTGCTTCAACTAGTTGAAGACGAAGGTCATCGCTTCCCGCTCGCAATTGAACCACTCATGAAAGGCAGATATGTTGATGACATATTTGGAGGAGCTGATCAGCTTGACACACTCATCGAAATATCAAATCAAGTGACCCAGCTCTGCATGGCGGGCGGGTTGCCTCTAGCAAAATGGCACAGCAACACAGAGCAATTCATCGAGCATATCGACCACCACTCACCATCAAACTCACACTCATTCGAAGATAGCAGTACCAAGTTACTCGGCCTGTCATGGATACCTCGTGAAGACGTATTCAAGTTCCACGCAAAGCCTCCATGCTCAAGTTCCAAGCTCACCAAGAGAATCATCTTGTCTGAAACAGCACAACTCTACGATCCACTCGGGTTTCTCTCACCATTCATCATCAAGGCCAAATCATTATTACAAGAATTATGGCTGGAGAAACTCAGCTGGGACGATCAAGTTTCAGATCAGATACACACCAAGTGGACGTTGCTCAGACAAGAGCTCACTCAAGTCGATGAAATCTCAATTCCACGATGGATTCAACTCACAAGCTCAACACTTGTGGAGTTGCACGGATTCTCCGACGCATCTCAAATAGCAATGGCGGCTGCTATCTATATCAAAACAACAGCTCCAGGAGAAGAAACCAAGGTTACACTCATCTGCGCGAAATCAAAAGTAACACCACTCAAGCGACTCTCCATCCCTCGACTCGAGCTCACAGCAGCACTGATCTTAGCAAAGCTCATGAATTACGTGCAAACAACCTTGGAACTCACCAACACTCAAACGTTCCTGTGGACTGATTCCTCAGTAACGCTCACCTGGATTAACTCACACCCATCACGGTGGAAGGACTTTGTCAGGAACAGAGTGTCAGCAATTCAAGAACTAACTCCAAACAGCGTATGGAGATTTGTTCCTGGCAAAGACAACCCAGCCGATTGTGCTTCAAGGGGCATCAGCATCTCCCAGCTCCAGAAGCACCTCCTGTGGTGGACAGGACCACAGTGGCTCACAGGCGATCAATGTTCATGGCCAACTCAACACTATCAACAAGACTCACAGACTCATCAGGAAGAGCGACCGGGGCTCGCATTCACAGTGGCAACAAATCAAGCCGTATATCATTGGGAGATGATATACAGACACTCTTCTCTCACTAGACTACTCAGAGTAACCGCAATATGCTTTCGAGTAAGTCAACTCATCAAGAAATTGCCAAACTCAACGCTCTTTAACCCTCTCTCGCCACAAGATATTGAGAGAGCAAGAGTATTTTGGATCAAAGCAACTCAAGCAGCATATTTCTCAACAGAGCTCAAATTGATCACCATAGCTCAACTACCAACAGCTCATCCCTTCAATCGCCTGACTGCCTATATCGACACTCAAGGCATCATTCGGGTTGGAGGAAGATTGACCAACTCACAACTGGAACTTGAGGCAATTCACCCAGCAATACTCCCACGACATTCTCACTTCACCACACTCATCATAGCAGATGCACATCACAAAACCATGCATGGAGGCACTCGACTCACCCTGAACTACACAAGGCAATCGTACTGGATTATTGGTGGTAGAGCTCCTGTACGGTCGCATATACTCAGCTGCATGAAATGTGCTCGACAACGTGGCGTCAGAGCACAACAACTCATGGGTCAATTACCAACCAAGAGAGTCACCCCAGCACGACCATTCTTCTACTCAGGTGTGGACTACGCTGGTCCGCTGACCATCAAAACCTAGAAAGGTAGAGGCGCCAAATAACATAAAGGATGGCTGTGCATTTTCGTGTGCTTCGTCACCTCGGCCTTGCATCTGGAGGCCGTGAGTGACTACTCAACTGACTCATTCATCGCTGCATTCAGACGGTTCACTGGACGCAGAGGCATCTGCAACACTCTCTATAGTGATTGCGGCACAAACTTCATAGGAGCAGATGCCATACTCACCAAACTCTTCACTCAAGGTACAACAGAATCACTCTCACTGCATTGCTCACTCACCAGCGATGGAACTACGTGGAAGTTCAACCCACCAGCAGCTCCACATATGGGAGGAAAATGGGAAGCAGCAGTCAAATCAGTAAAATATCACCTGAACCGAACAGTAGGAGACATCGCACTCACGTTCGAGGAATTAACCACGTTGCTCATCCAGATCGAAGCAACGCTCAACTCACGACCATTGGAACCACTCACAGAAGACCCTGAAGATACTTCAGCACTCACACCAGCTCACTTTCTCATAGGAGAGCCGCTCACAGCCATACCAGAGCCAACACTCACAGATCTGAACGTTACTAGACTATCACGATGGCAACTAATACAACAAAGGCTTCAATATTTTTGGTCCAAATGGTCAACTCAATATCTCCAGCGCCAACTGTCTACATCAAAATGGCATCATCCATCGAACACCATCAAGGTCGGTTCATTAGTACTGATCACTGATGAGAGGTCTCCACCATCAAAATGGCCTCCCGCCAGAGTCACTCAACTCCATCCAGGAAAGGATGGACTGACCAGGGTAGTGTCACTCAAAACTGCAACAACAACACTCGTTCGACCAATCACCAAGCTCGCCATCTTACCAGCTCAAACCGAATGAAGAGCAGATCACACTCAATCATCAACACCGTTGCTGATGGTGGGCGGAATGTTCAGTTTTCACGCCTACCAAGTACACACTCAACTCATGCATACGCTACAGTCACAATCATCTGACGCCTCGCGTCATATGGTATAGCTCGCAGGTATGCTATATCGATTTATCGACCGCGCACTCATGCATATTGTCCATCTGCTCACATCCTCGATCGAAGCTCACTCAAGCGGCCAACGCTGTTAGCGTGGCCCCATCGGCAAGACCACTCACAAGGCTCGCCTTCCATCGCTGACAGTGAATCACAAGCAAGCTGTGACGCACGTCCGTCTTCTTGATACTCTGCTTCGTGGTCGACGCATGTGGCCATTGTTCTCACTCGAGTCGCTCGCTGTACACGTTCCCGCGTAAAACTCACAGAGATATTCACTCGTTCTAATCACTTTAGTGCGCATTCATTTCTATAGTGTAATACATTCTTGGTCAAATCACCCGTGTTTCAACTCAGTGTTAGTGAAAATCACAGCAGATCATCAGAACCACAGAACCAATCACATAAACGTCAACGGCGTGGTTCGCTCGTTGGCTGCACCGACGCCATTCTGCTCAGCACCGATCATCGGCGTCCGGACTCTCATAGACTGCCGTGTGGCACTATTCGAGCTCTACAATCAGACCTTATCACCAGGATCAACCACACGGAATCACCAAGGCAACTCAGAGGCTTGAGACCCAATCACCAACAGTACATCAACACGCAGGCCAGACCAATCACAGTAATATATTAAACACAATCAACAGGTATTTTTTCATGCAGCCAATGTTACATACGTTCAATAAACGTTGAATTTATTATTGTTAAATTACTGAGTTCATTTAATTAGTTATACTTGTCACCAGGATCCTTAACCTTAATATTCGCATCTGTCACTCGACATGCTACGTGCGAATGCATCAACCCGCTATCCACCAACAGCGTAGTAATACTCAAGTGATACAGGTTCACTGTGCAGAGCACTATATTCATTGTTATTTATTATGTTGTACTCAGTCCCAATAGGCACTTACTCTACGCACTTGTTAATTCATCTCATAGTGCCTTGCCGCATCAGTTAGTGTATATCTTAAAGGTTTTTAACACTTTTGTTGGAACATTATCAAATATTTAGAATATACTCATATTCAACCATCATACATTTTTTGGTCCTTCGAGCCGGATATAATGTACTCATACTCAATATCATACACTAAGCTACTAATGACGTAGAGGGAACCAGGGTGGGGAAGAGTCTATAAAAGAGCCTGTACCGAAAGGAAGGCTCTCTTTCGGTAGTACAAGTTTCACTAAACGAATACAGCTTGCACAAGTTTTTCTAGAAAAATACGACGCGATAAAATTTGGAGTTAAACAGGAGAGATATTTAAAGAAATCAGAAAGAGATAATTAGTCGAAAGATTTAAAGTGAAATAGCTCTAGAAGTAGGTAGGAATAAGACAGATAGGATTAAGTGGATAAATGTAAGCCTAGGAAATTAAGTGCATCGAAATAAGCGAATAGTGTATAAGAGAATAAATTACATGGTTTGGATTTTCAACCGGCAGGGACAACAGGAATTGCCCGATTCTGCGAGTGTAAGCGAGAAAGAGCGAAAAGTGAGACAAGAGCGAAAGAAAAAAGCATTGTAAACAGAGTTAATACACTCTGTCAAGGAGTAAGTCTGACGCGAGTGGCTGTGTGTGTGCATGTTAGAAGATACTGGGTCAATACCAACTCATTTAGACGTAACAGATATTCGAGCCCGAAAATACCGAGAATTCGCACGCGAATAAGACGAAATAATGTTAAAATAATCGCCGGAATTCCCAAAATTCGAATCCTAGACATTAGAGGCCGGAAACTGTAAAATAACTTGTTCTGGAATAATTTCTTTTATAAATAAACCCTATTCTCACTCACTTCGAAGTCTAACATCAATTAGTCCTGTGTTCGAGCCCGAATTCCCACGATAAATAAAACTTATTGTTAACGATAAAAAATTACCGTTACATTTGGCGCCCAACGTCGGGCTCGACACAGCTAAGAAAGACTGCGGTGGTGAGGTAGGGCACGCGTGAGACAGAATAAATAGATTCGGAATATAATAGAGCATGGATACAAGCGAGAAGGCAAATATCTCGACTGAGCTAGAGGAGTTACGAATTATGGAGAGCCTGGAGGGACAGCATCGGCAGGACGGGGATGCTGAAGGAGGCGAAGCTTACATATGGGAATCTACGACAGCTGATCACCTCTTGGACGATCGACGAAATGGAGATCGGAGGAACATACAAAGTTTATCTGAAATTACGCCAATTGACGAGAATGACGGCGTATTGGTTGAGTTAGAACATATCTAGGTTAATAGTGAGGACGGCAGTACACCGATACCTACTGACAGGACTGTGACCGTGTTACCAAATCCTGTGGAAGTGGGCCAGATCGTGCAACTTCTCCAGAGGATGGAAGAGAAAATCGATAAGAAACACGATGAGATAGTAAAAACGCAGCAGGAAATAAGAGACGAGTGTATAGGTAAGATAATAAGTTTGAAAGAGTCTACGAAGGATGATTTGAACGGAGAGATTGCAGCAGTCGAGAGCCGGACGGACCGGAAGATAAAGAAAGCACAGGAAAGAGTACAAGAGGAGCAAAATACAACAAATAAATATATGCAACGACAGGTCGCTAGTCAGAGGGTGACAGCGGAGAAGCTGGAGAGAAGAACTTTAGAAATTATTGCAGAAATCAGGGCTACACAAGAAATTCCCGAGGATGACACCAGAAGAATTGAAAAATTAGAAGAGACGACACAAAGAACGAGTACATCAATTAATTTTGGCCAAACTATTAGAGGAGGGTTTAATGCCACACTATTATATACGACAGCCCAGAAACCACCGACATATAATGGCGATGGTAAAGAAAGACCGATGAGTTTTTGAAAGAATTTCGAGAATTTTGTATCGCAGGAGGGATCGAGGATACTGAGATTTGGCACGCCATCGGAACTGCTTTGAAAGGAGTTGCAAATGATTAGTGGCTCGTGGTGGAGGGAGCAGTACACGACCTTCAAACGTTTGAAGAGAAATTTCGTGCAAGATATTGGGCTCGTGACATGCAGGACAAGGTCAAGAAGAATTTGGAATTTGGATAGTTTTATACGGAAGGTCAGACGTTGACACGAGCCGAATATGCGACACGTGTCATCGGTAACGCGCGAGATTTGAGTAAAAAATTGAGTGACGAGGACATAATACGTCGTCTTGCGAAGCATTTCGCTGCAGAAGTGCGTAGTGCCGTGAGAGTTCGGCAGATCAGTGACATCGATGAATTTCTGGAGTTGCTGGAGAGCACGGATGTGGCAGGTCCATTAAATTACAGAAGAGTGGCAGGTCGGACAGGGGGATACGCGTCACAGGAGCAGCAGAAATATTATAATAGAGGAGCGGCACGCGAGCAGATGGCGCGTCCATACTTTAGGTATGAGAATCGGGAAAATGCGGCAATTAATGGCGGCAACGGTGGTCCATCGTCACCGAGACGCCAAAGTGGTCGGGGGGATAGACCACCATGGCAAAATAACGGGCCATGGCAACCATCAAGACCTGTTTGGCAGGAGAATAGAACAGGACCATTTCAGGTGCCAGAAACTAACAGACCGGCGGGACCTGAGTTGCAAAGACACGAGCAGCAGCCAGGCAATCAAATAAACAACATAAATCGTGCTGTCCAGGGTCCGTTCGTGGCACACACGATCCCGTGAGAACAGACACCAGAATGCTCGAGAGCAGGGAACGCCAATCCGGGAAACGCTTAGTCGTTGTGCCCGGAAGAACTGAAGACATCGAAAGGAAGAGTGAAGAACGGAGCGCAACGTTAAGACACGAAGGTAGGAGAAGCACGAGACAGCGAATGAACGCGAGGAAGAGAGAGAAGAAGAGAATGAAAAATCAGCAAAGGAAGAAGGAACAATACAGGAGTAACGAACGGGCAGTGAAGGAAGATGGAGAGGAGGACACCGAACGGCGAGGGCAGGCTGGATCAGGGAAAAGCAAAGTTCAGGAAGACGATGAAGGTGCATCTAATCATAATAGACATATGCAGCCAGAAATCGTTGCCGGAGTTCAGAGAGTACCGGATCTCAGAGGGCCAGCACCAGGTAAGGTTGACGGAGGCGAAGAGAGGAAAATGGCATGTTCAGTACTCATGGAAAATCCACGAGAATTTTTATATAAGGAGGTAGAAAGTGTACCGAGTAAGTGGTATGATAAGAAGCACCCAGGGTGTCCTGAAATACTGATCACAGTTGCTGGAATATCGAAAATGAGTTTAATAGACAGTGGTAGCGAGGTGTCATGTGTCTCCGAAATGTTTTTCAAGGAAAATGAAGAATTATTTAAAAATTGCCCGATGCTACCAGTGACGTCAACGCAGGTGGTTGGCGCGTTTGGTGGGGAGACTGCTCGAATTAAGAAACAAATTATGGTAAATATGGAAATGTATGGGGCGAGTGGTGATGTGCAGGTATTGGTCGTGCCAAGATTGGTGAGACAGGTGTTGATTGGGATCGACGGTATGTTGGCCTTGAGGATATCGATAGACGCTCAGCAGAGGATTCTGGCAGTATAGGACCCAGTTATTGCAGAATTGAAGGATGGGAGATGGCAACACATAGATCCGGAAAATTTTCGTTCAGTTATACCAAGTAAGATGTGCGCCGGCGGCGTGGAGATTAAGGATAACCCTGGGGGGGGGGGGGGGGGAGAGAACATCAGCCTGTCAGAGGAAGATTTCGAGGAGAAGATGGAGGAATGCCAGGATCTGAGGCCGGAGACAAAGCAGCATTTTAAGAGGATCGTCGAAGGAAGGAGAGAGATTTTTGATAAGATACCTGGAAGAATGACGCAATATGAGCACCGACTGTTGCTGAAAGATCCGAAACCGTATTTCCACCGTTCATATCCCGTCGCATTAACCCAACGGGAGAGGGTACAGAGGGAGATTGAGAGAATGCTCGAGATGGGGATTATACAAAAATCGGAAAGTGTCTATATAAATCCACTGATGCCTGTCACGAAGAGCAATAATTCCGTCCGCCTCTGTCTGGATGCTCGTGAACTGAATAATTATTTAATAAATAATTATAATAATGCACCCCCAATCGAGGAGATTTTCCAACGGTGTGGTGGAAAGACAATAATGTCAACGCTCGATTTAACCAGTAGTTTCTGGCAGATACCTCTTCATCCGGAATCGCGAAAATATACAGCATTTCAAAACAACGGGAAGTGTTATGAATTTACCGTGACACCGTTCGGTTTGACGACTAGCACGGCGAGTTTGATAAGAGCCCTCGATGTCGTTCTCAAGGGTCTAGATTTTGTTATTAATTTCATCGATGACTTATTAGTCATGTCAACATCACATGAGGAACACCTCGACCATTTACAAAAATTATTTGAGAGATTTCATCAGCATGGGATGACTTTGAAATTCAGTAAATCACATTTTTTCCGGAAGGTAGTGATTTTTCTCGGACATATCCTTACAACGGAAGGACTAAAACCGGACCCCGAGAAAATAAGAGCGATACATGAATACCCACGACCTCGGACGATAAAGCAATTCAGAGGATTTCTGGGAATTATAAATTTTTACACCAAATTCACGAATCTCCACGCGCATGAGACGGCACCATTATTGAATCTTCTAAGGAAGGGTATACAGTGGAAGTGGGATGAGGCCATGGAGAAGACATTTAAAAAAGTGAAACATTTATTTTGTAAAGAAGTGGTACTCAGGTTTCCGGATATATGAAAACCATATACTCTCACTACGGATGCGAGTGGGTACGCGGTTGGGGCGATTCTGTCGCAAGAAGATGGGGACGGACAAGTAAAGGTGGTAACATTTGCAAGTAGAACACTGAAAGGGGCCGAGATCGCACATATATATATGACCACTGAAAAAGAATTATTAGCAATTGTGTGGGCGTTACAAAAATTCAGGACGTATCTAAAAGGAGCCCAGGTACGAATAAAGACGGACCACAAAGCTTTAATTTTTTTAAAGACGTGCAGATTTACGGCCGAGGGGCTGATGCGATGGGCATTATCTATTCGGGACTGCGACATACAAGTAGAGCATGTCTCGGGAAAAAGGAATGTGGTGGCAGATGCACTGAGCCGCGTAAGAAGCAATGGGGATGCACCGGTGACCGAGAAGGAGGGCATCGTGGTGGTTGCAGGGATGTTGGCCGAAAAAATTCCACGTGAATTAGCGAGAAAATTGAAGAACATGAAAGATGTACAGAGAGAGCAAGGAGATTTGCGAATCATCATGAATTTCTTGGCTGAGGAGAAGAAAGGAGAAGAGGAGCAAAAATTTCGTCTGGAGGAAGGGATATTACAAAAGAAATCGAAGACCGGAATTTGGCGGGTTATAATACCAAAGAGCATGATTGGAGACATAATAAAGGCGTGCCACGCCATGTATGGCCATCTCGGTGCAGGAAAATGCTTACGGATGCTGGAAGAAGATTTTACGTATCCGCATTTTGCGAAAACAACTAGGAGTATTCTCGCGACTTGTGACGTATGTCAGAGAAACAAGATTGCCATCCAGACAAGCTACGCCGCGATGCAAACTATAATACCGGAGAGACCGGGGGATTTGGTCTCCATAGATTTCTATGGACCTTTGCCCGCATCAGTAGGTGGAGTGAAGCACCTTTTGGTGACCTTGGACGCTTTCAGTAAATTCGTCATTCTTTACCCCATGAAGAAAGCTAACACTGCCACGGTTATTAAACGTATATTTGAAGATTATATTCCGAAGTATGAAAAGCCGCGTAGGATACAATTCGATCACGGGACTCAGTTTACTGCCAAAAACTGGATACAGAAGCTCAAGGACGAGGGTATTATGGCCGTGCTTTCATCGATACGTCACCCCCAAGGAAATATCGTCGAACGAGTGAATCGTGAACTTGGAAGGTTTTTCCGAGTTTTCCTCACGAATAACCATGCAGGCTGGTTTAAATAAGTGAGAGTAATAGAAGATTGCATTAATGAGAGTTACCACGAAACCACAGAATTTACGCCAATGGAACTGCAGTGCAAAAAGAAGCCTCGACGAGTTTGGAATAAACAGATGGGCCTAGTGAGAGAGGAAGAGGATCGAATAACCTACGAGATGAAAATTGAGATTGTTAGAGAAAGGATAAAGAGAAAAGGCTTACGTTGTGCAGAGAAATTTGACGCTACACATAAGTTAACGAGTTATAAGGAAGGCGATTTGGTTTTGGTAAAGGCTTTTAATGTTTCGAACCCTTTAAAACAATTAACTTCAAAATTTATGCCATTGTACGAAGGGCCATATACGATTAAGACATGCGTTGGTTTAGCCACTTATTTAGTTCCAGATTTAGATAATAAGAAAGAGCGCGGTAGATTTCACGCGAGTATGTTTCAGAGGTATCAGACGGAGACAGAAAGGACAGAGAAGAAAGAAGAGAGCACGACGGAAACAACAACCAAGGAAAAGAAAAGAGACTAAATAAAAATAGGAGAAAGAAAAAAAAATGAAATACAATGTGAGAGATCTTTGGACGAGTTGCCAATGCAACTTTTTCAAAGATCTCGGGGGATAATGTAACGTAGTTACATGCGCTAGCGCGACTTTATATTTCCGATCGGCTAGGAGAGCCGAAGTTATATTTGAAGCAGCAAGTACAGCGGACGCTAGGCCAGCGAACCCGGACCTAACGTAAAAACGGGTGACGTCACGCCTCAGGAATTCGCTCGTCGCCGAAAACAGCAGGTCAGCGACCAGCTAGCCTTGCTTGGAGACGAAGGAGAGCCAGGGAGGGCATGACAACGGTAGCTCGCATAATCGTTCGAGTTTAGCAGAATTTTAAAATCCAAGCTACTAATGACGTAGAGGGAACCAGGGTGGGGAAGAGTCTATAAAAGAGCCTGCACCGAAAGGAAGGCTCTCTTTCGATAGTACAAGTTTCACTAAACGAATACAGCTTGCACAAGTTTTTCTAGAAAAATACGACGCGATAAAATTTGGAGTTAAACAGGAGAGATATTTAAAGAAATCAGGAAGAGATAATTAGTCGAAAGATTTAAAGTGAAATAGCTCTAGAAGTAGGTAGGAATAAGACAGATAGGATTAAGTGGATAAATGTAAGCCCTGGAAATTAAGTGCATCGAAATAAGCGAATAGTGTATAAGAGAATAAATTACATAGTGTGGATTTTCAATCGGCAGGGACAACAGGAATTGCCCGATTCTGCGAGTGTAAGCGAGAAAGAGCGAAAAGTGAGATAAGAGCGAAAAAGAAAAGCATTGTAAACAGAGTTTATACACTCTGTCAAGGAATAAGTCTGACGCGAGTGGCTGTGTGTGTGCATGTTAGAAGATACTGGGTCAATACCAACTCATTTACACGTAACAGATATTCGAGCCCGAAAATACCGAGAATTCACACGCGAAT
Organism: Cylloceria caligata; assembly: GCA_963942595.1. Classification (NCBI taxonomy): domain Eukaryota; kingdom Metazoa; phylum Arthropoda; class Insecta; order Hymenoptera; family Ichneumonidae; genus Cylloceria; species Cylloceria caligata. Next base: position 15,762,436 of record OZ012707.1, on the reverse strand, counting down.
AAGACGAAATAATGTTAAAATAATCGCCGGAATTCCCAAAATTCAAATGCACTATCCTAGACATTAGAAGCCGGAAACTGTAAAATAACTTGTTCTGGAATAATTTCTTTTATTAATAAACCCTATTCTCACTTACCTCAAAGTCTAACATCAATTAGTCCTGTGTTCGAGCCCGAATTCCCACGATAAATAAAAATTATTGTTAACGATAAAAAATTACCGTTACTGTATGCCAATTTCTATTCAATGCAAAGTTGTAACCCTTCCGTTTCCCATAAAATGTCTATTCTAAGAAAATACATAAAATGTAATTTCTCAGAAAAAACATAAAATATAATTTCTCTGAACATACGTTTTGTCAGAAATGGTATAGCATGGTATGTATTTTATCCGTAAATACATTTTATGGAAAATATTATTATTATTATTATATATAAATAAAAAATATATAATTCTCATAAATGCTATGAAAAAAACATAAAATGGATGTTCTCATACATTTTATGGAAAATACATAAAATGTATTTTCTCGGAAGAAAGATTGTGAAAAGTCATGAATATTAAATGAATGTAGAAATGAATAGATATATTTTTTTCATTAGTCATTATCCATTGCTTTTTATTTCACGGCATTTTTTCAGGAATTTTTCTGGAAACCGTTTCCCCTTTTTAATTCAATATTTCGATTTGTTACTGTCAATAGAATAAGCCCCCTATAGAGAAGAAATATATCCACAGATATATCTGACATATCGAATTTTAAGTCGGTTTATAGATCAGAAATAGAGTTGAAGTATATTTTAGATACATCTTAGACATATTTTTCCATTGCATACATTTTAAATGAATCGTAAAATATATCTTATATATCTGAGATATATCTTTTTTGTATCTTGCATATATTTTATTTTCGTGGGGGACAGCCGAAAAATAGTAATTTATAATAAATCAATAAATAAATATGTAGTCATTTGAAAAGTAATGAGAGGTTCGTTACATTGTTTAAAAAGAGTACAAATGATGAATCAGTAAAGCCTTTTGAAAATGTATTCATTGCACAAAATATTGATTTTGTATTATATTATTATAACGTGATTGGAAAGTAAAATGGAGCTAAAATCGAACCTTCGCCCAGCCACTGGTGACGCAAATGCACGAGGGACTTAAATGTCATAAGCACAACAGATTAAATGGACTAATCAATTATTCTATCGTCTACGAATTGAGCGAGAGTTTCTACTGTTGGGTAGTACTCGTGCACTCACTAAAACGACGATCTGATACGATGATAGAAATTGCTGATGTAAAACCGTAAAAAGCCTCTACCTCTCTGGTACCACGTAAGATGGATGGACCGATCGACTGGAGGTTGCCTGATGCTGTTCTAGCGTTAACGCCACTAGGTATCCCTTCGAGCGCACACAAGCGAAACAGAGAGATAGCGTACCACACCCTTTGTACTAAAATTAGAAATGACGATAGAGTGTATTCACTTCGCTGACTTGACGAGGATGTGCCTCTCTCTCTAGCTACTGCCACTACCACAGGGCTTCCATAATTTATTGGGCGGCTGAGCTAAAGTGGATGCGGCAGGCTTCTAGTTACATAGTGTATCCCACCATCGCATAGACACCTTCTCATGAACCTGTCAACGTGTGGAAAAGTACCACGCCACCTGTCGGAAAATTTTCATCAGTTGAAGTTCCTTTCCATGCAATACATGTAGGGTAGCTATAATAGATTCGCTTTTATTATGGGAATAGTTTAATGACCATAATCAAAAAGTCACAGTACAAATTGTAAGCTGATTTTTGTTATTTTTTTCTATTACATTAGTACTTCACTGAAACACAAGGGAACTGCATTTATACCTTACGATCAAAAAGTACCCGGAGTTTGTCAATAAAACGAGCCCTCCTTGAGATATTGTCAAAATCATTTTTTTTTCTAGGTTGGTACATCTGTCAGTTATTTACATGTCACTTTTAAGCGCAATGTGTCAGAAAGTTTGTGCGTAATAGCTTTTCTAAACAAGTCATTGTTTAGTGTACTCTGCGAATTTCACCATGTCGAACTTAGTTGAGCAAAGAGTGTGTCTGAAATGTTGTGTTTCTAATAAAATATCATGTGCGGAAGCGTTGAAAATGTTAACGGTAGCCTACGGGGACTCGACAATGTCGAAAACACAAGCATACGAGTAGTACAAAGGTTTTGAAGCGGGCCGTACTGTGGTTGATGATTTGCCTCGTTTCGATCGTCCATCCACGTCGGTGACTGACGAAAACATCGATAAAGTTAATAAAATTGTGCTCGAAGATCGTCCAGTGAGCATTAGGGCGATAGCAGCCGATCTTGGTGTCTCGTTCAAATCGGAGCAGAGCGTTATGTACGATGTTTTGGGCATGAGACGAGTTCAAGCGCGAGAAACAACTCGTGGTTTCTTCACCACGACAATGAACCGGCTCACACATCTCATTTGTACGTGAATATTTGACCAAAAACAACGTTAATACCATTCCGTAAGCTCCGTATTCACCTGACATGGCGACGTGGGACTTTTTGCTGTTCTCACGACTCAAGTTACCACTTCGCGGAAAACGTTTTGAGACGATTGAGGCAATAAAGGAGAATTCGCGGAAGGAGCTGAAGGCAATTCCAAAATCGGTCTATGAAAAGTGTTTTAAAAATTGGAAGCAGCGTTGGAAGATGTGTATTGTTTACCATGGAGATTACTTTGAAGGGAATAAAATAAATATCGATGAATAGTTGAACCATTCTCGTTTTTTTCACGAATTCCGGGTACATTTTGATCATAAGGTATACCCATAGATCTCGGCATTCTTTACCACAGTTCTGATCTGTTATTAATGCTACCCGTCGTTCAAGCAATTCATCTCCAATTTCCTACATATGGAATATAGTCCAGCCAAATTAGATCTATTTTTAACAAATAAAAACATGAACTGGTAAAGATCTGACTTTTGGTGGACATGTTCATTATGGTTTTCCATAGAACATATAAAAATCGCCTAAAAATGCTGCGCGCTCGAGTCGCCATTTTGAAAACAAAAAGTTACACTTCTTAAGTTTTTCGCCTACATTTCGGCTACCATTACTTATATCGGAGAAGTAGTTATTATAAAAAATGAAGTTTATTAAATTCATTATTAAAAATATTTCATACTTTTTTTACGTTCTCCCAAGACTTTAGACGTAGTCCGACGTCGAATAGCTCAGTAATTTATATTTGTTATTTTACTCCAGCAACGGACTAAAAAGATGGACGTCCACCGGACGACGACGTCATAACAATGGAGGTTATTTACAATTTGAAAATAGCAATAATTGTCAGTTTTCAATCCCTGATTTGATAAGCCTAATCAAAGGTTACGTTCCCGACATGCATACAATAAAAAAAAACTCAAAGACACATATGGGGATGAGATCATTATAATGCAGAACCAGAAAACAGTTTCGGATATCAAACTTTAGCAGATCATTGGTACACACAGAGACACTGATGAACGTGAGGAACGATTGCGTTTAATCGAAGCAGCTGCAGCAATTCTCCGAGAAGACATTCGAACCCAGATTTTAGACATTTCATAATATCCTCCGAGCGATGATTTTTTAAAAGATATTAATATTTGCATTCCGGAATCTCTTGATATTTTGATGAAAAAAGTAATCACATAATGTAGAAAATGGGATATCAGACCGCTTCAACGGAAATGCTCTTTTATAGCCCATGCTATTATATCGGCAACGAGGTCGCGATCGTTCTTATCATCACTTCAATTGGCGTCGCTGTATTCTGGTACCGCAAATTTGGATTGAGAAATTTGCTAACCCTACTATCAAATTTGGGCTTTAATGCATCATACAGCGAGGCACATTAAGCCTGAATCAGAAATATCACTAGCGGCATTTCGCACATTTCGTAGTATGGGCGGCACAGAGTGTGTGACCCCGGCTACTGCAATAATTCCAGCTTAGCTTATTGTAAAAATCACAAAAGCACCAACAGCATCGAGTATAGGAAACCGAGGTATTATGCCGGTGAAAACATTTGAAACTTTCAATGAAAAAGCGTTGAAAAATATTATGATTGAAGCTTTGTCACGCATGGAACCTTTAGAGAAAAATGTGCCGATGTCAGCAATTTTTGATGTACTATTTTTGTAGTACTTTGAATATGTGGAAAGTTCTTCGAAATCATAGATGTCCCTAGCTGCAGGCGGTTTATGAGGATTTTATCAGTTGGATTAAAATTCAACGAAACGAAAGTACTGTGAATATCGCCAAATCCAGATCTTTACCGTTTAAAGTTTTTATTATTCCTAATTTGACTGGGCTAATGTTATAATAATATTAATTGAGTACGAATACAGCCAAGACATTCTTTTACAATGATCCGATCATGTTAATCTAAGATCAGACATTTCAAGCTTGTCCGGACCTAAACACATCAGACCCTAATCACGCTGATCTGTAGTCAGCTATCTGAGATTTATCCGGTCAATATGCCTCAAGATGCTCTGAATGTGCTAATCTAAAGTCAGATTTATAATATTTGGCTGATCACAATGCCTAATCAGGCTTTGATTTCGGTGAAGGGAAAACAGCCATATGAAGATTTTCAGCCATATGTTGCTGGTCATCAGTCGTATGTGGTTTGTCTTCCCAATATATTGCCATGCCGTAATAAGGCTTGCCTTGTCCCCCATAAGTCAAAAACCCACTCAGAAGTTAATCATATGAGGCTAGCGTGACCGAAACATTGTCAGGTTCTGAAAAACTAACGGCAGTCCAGCCTCTTCCAGTGTTACGTCAAATCCGCGCGGTGTTTTTACAAAAACCGACAAATTTAAGACGTGTGAGGCGTTTCGGCGTGAGTTTTCTGTACTCTGGTCAAGGAGAATGAATTCTCCCTTTACCACACCTGACAAGAAACACCGAAGACGCAAGCCCCCTTTTGAGTCTAACCTTTCGGAAAATTACTCGGGACAGGGCTGAGAATGCTCGTTGATTATTCGCGTTAACCCGTCACTCGTCTCGATAAACTAAATTGATAAATTACCCCGCGGAGGAAGGGATTTTAGGTGGGAAGGGAAGTGGTAGGTTACTTTCACTTGGGGAAAAATTTACGGAAACATCAGATAAAATAAATTAGAAAAATTGGGTTGGTACTTACGTTTGGTTTTTCCTGGTGAAGTTGTTTCGCCGGTAACCGATGCGTGGAAGGGAAAATTAATGGCAATCGTTTGTAAAAAATCGTTACACTCGATGAATCGTGAAGCTGTTAGAGTTTATTCAAATAACCAAATAATTGATACACGTACGTTCGCTATTACCGTGCACGAGCGATCGTTATTTCTCGACACAATATACTTAACGCGATACTTGTGGTTCGATACAACAGTAAAACGAAATAAACAGTTTGGTCTTGTACAAAAACGGCAGAAAACAATTAAATTCTATTTCTTCTAAACTTTAGATAAATTCCGTATGATTAAAACTGAGAAAAAGTACATTCGAACTGAACTTAGACTGTTCGACCGTTTTTATTTTCATTACTCACTCTGGACTTTGGCTGACTCTACAGGGTGGGGTTCCTCCGCGGTAATTATCGCCAACGGGCTGTCTACTGACTGCTCGGCGACTGATTGTACTATGAACTATCAACTATTAACTGTTAACTACAACTGCCTTTTTTCGGGCTTTTTCCCGTCCTTATATAGGTCCTGGAGGGCTTAATTTTCTATGCGGAGATTATAATAGAACTCGGACTTTGGACTTTATCGATGATTCATTTTTTTTCCTTCTAGCTGTGACGTCATCGTCGTTTTGATTCTTTTCTTGAGTTGCATGCGAGGCGATACCACATGTCGCGAAGTGGTTGAAGGATTATTCCTTGCTTCGGTGGCACGCGTAGAGATAGAGAGAGAGAGAGAGAAAAGCGCCTTGGTCAGGCAGCGAGGTGTCGAGGGTTTCGGGCCACGCTGCGCTGTAGATCCGAGTCGCTTCCGTTGTCCCTTTTATGACTAATACCGAATATAGTTCTTCGATAATGTTAAACTTATTTTAATTCTTAATAATGTGTAACGTAAATGGGCATATATAACTACTACAGTAACAAACTGTCTATGGTTTTCATATCCTCTCATGATCCTAATTGTTTAGTTAAAACAATATATTGGCTTTTCAATTTTCTATAATGTTAAATTTTCATATTTGCAATTATTTCTTGTATCCTTTTAAGTAAGCATTTCTCTTCTGAGTTCCTATCATAATTTTAGCTCAAAATTGTTCATCAGTCTAAATGATTCCATATCAAATGGCTGCTTACATTCACACTGGGTCACAAAGTATGTGTTCTATAAATATGTATTGTTGCGAGGGAACACTCCTCGTCTTATGGTGTTAACACAGAGAGAGACGGGAAAGACGGCGTCGTCTCGGGTGCGACCCGAGCTTCGAGTCATCTTTACCATCTACCCAATGACTAATATGAATCGTCTTTTCTTATTCTATCCTATTTTAACTCTGATTATCTGTATGATATTATTGTTTAGCTCTTATATCGAACTTCCGTTTAAATGGTTTGTTCCTTTTAAATTATTGATTTACTTATTAAATATATATGATATATATACCATAGTTTAAGTATTTACTTCGTAAGAAGTCCAAATCTTTGCTACGATTGTGTTTAAATTTATATTTAAACGTTCGGAGATTCTGAAGAAATGCCTTTTGGGCTTTTGGTGTTCTGTAGTCAAAAACAAATTCCAATTTTCTATCAATAAGACATAGGTCTTCGTGTAATATTCTTGTTCATTGCATCATTCGTCATCGGATATAAGAACTTCCGAAGCAACGAAAACGCTGCCACGTCAGTTAGTCTATCTTCGTGTAATATTCCTGTTTATTGCATCATTCGTCGTAGCATCTAGGGACTCTCAAAGCAACCAAAACGTTGCCACGGCAGTTAGTCTATCTTTGTGTAATATTTTTGTTTATTGCATCATTCGTCGTAGCATCTAGGGACTTCTAAAACAACGAAAAGGTTGCCACGGCAGTTGGTCTATCTTCGTGAGCCAGATACGGTATATGACGGGGGAAGAAAGCGACCACCCGACAGTTACCAATAGAACACGCGGACATGAATCAATTAATGATTTCGATGACACGCGCCGCCAATGATATCCACCGGCCTTAGAGGGAAAACTCTTGATTCGAGATTTGGGTCCCTCTACGCTGGCCGTTTAGAGTGGGGCAGTGGCCTACCAACTCTTGGTTTTTCGTTGTCAGGTACGGTGGTGAACCTGGCCGTCCATTCCCGGCGCGCACCATGTGTTCCCACTGCCCTCCCTCGGCGTACCTGCAGGCCTCACCCCTCCCGCCGTCATTATACCTGTATAATCTCTGGTAGCTATAGGACTTGACAACGATGCAGGTTTATGATCTTCTTTAAAAGAAAGATAGATATTGGAGCATGGTTACGTCAGGACGTAACACCAGCATACCCTACATCTTCCTTATTAGACCCGAATCGATAAACTTACGTTTCTCAGGAGAAGGGTTAACTTTGTAGCTCTCGACTCCTAGACATCAAAACATATAGTAATATTCGCGTTGTATTCTATAAACATCTAAGAAGGATATCAATCACATTTATTACTTTAAATTTGAGGAGAGATATCAATAAACTATTAGTCTGACATGGACTAAAGTCGAGATAGAGCCGTTCGTCAATTGACATGATCATAAAATTATGTTTTCTCTCATATGAATCTCGACCACGTCGTACTTGACGTCGAGAATCGCGATGTCGAATACCTAGATACCTCAAACCGGGTCAACACCTGAGGTAGACAAACGATGATAGCAATAACGACGACGACGACAGGGAGGTCGCTGAGGAGATGGACAACCAGAATATTCAGCGGGCGTTTAACATCGACGAGGCGTCCACGGGTTTTGAGGACGACGTCGATGCTTTGGACAATGGTAAGTTAGAAACACTTCTTTAACTTTTGTATATATAAAATTATATATAAAATATATAATAATATATATATGTCATACCCCTAGTTCGAGGACATTTTTTAAAACCTAATCCATACTCCCAGGACATTTACATGCTTCCAGGTCGGTCTTGGAAATTTTGTATGTAAATCGCTTGGTTCCAGGACGAACCTGCAAGAACCGAGGGGTATATGTAATATCTCCAGTTCTGGGCCGGTCCTGGGAGCAAATGATCCATATTAAAAGAGTTAAGACTCCAATGTATAGACTACTAAGAGTTCTCTTCTCTTCTCTTTTCCAAAGTAGTCTATACTTTGGAGTCTTAACTCTTTTAATATAGATCATTTGCTCCCAGGACCGGCCCAGAACTGGACGTTTCTGGTTCTGGAACGATCGGATTATTAATCGAATGCAAATCTTCTGGAGATGCTTGCCTGACGAGTCTGGTTCGGAATCTATATAGGTTATAACCCGAACTAGCAGGTTATTGTGGCTTGGTCGCTTCACGCCATCGCAATGTGCGTGTACTGTGGGCATCGGTGAGACTTTGTGAGTGTCCGTCAGATAAGCGTCTCAGGGATATTACGTCTGTATCACAGATGGCCAACAATTATTTAAAGTACGACACCAATGTGCTTTACATACACAGCATATTCATATTGCTCGTTAAGTTCTTAAATGTTTGATGAAACGACATTAAAGAATAAGCACCTATTAGTGAGTATGCCTTGAACATATAGTATGCTGCCTATTGTCAAGAGACCAGGAAGCATGCGGCTCAAGTACCAAAAGGTCCAGGAACTATAGAATCGATACCACTGTATTCGCAGATTATTAATATAAGTTTTTCAAGAATATTTTACTCTCTTAATACCATCACCCCATAATAATATCACATTCGCAATACTACTACACTCTCAATAAAAAACAAATGCATATTCGCTATGATATCACACTCCGAATAGTATGACGTTTCTTATTATAACCATGCTCTTAATTATATCCTTCCTAAAAATGTCATCCTTCCAATAATATCGAACTCTTAAGAATATAACAATCCTAATTATATCACACCCTCAATATTACCACGCCCTCAATGATATTACACTTGTAAATGCAGCTATCAAGCACGTTAACATTTTTCACAGAAGTGTGGGTACGTTATTCATGTTAGTATTTTCATTGTCAGCGTTTGTACAGCACCTATTTTGAGTAAATTGAGTATGTTCCATGTGTACATTCCGAACCAAAACTGAGTTTTAATTAATTAAAAGCTTTCTCTCTCTTTTTAAATACCCGTTTGTAATTTTGAGAAACGAATGAAAAGCCGCGAATTCTTTATGTTTCCGTACAAAGGCTCTATCATACTCAAAAGGAATCCGGGCCTTTTAACAAATATCAGGAGTACAAATTGAAAATGCGGGATTTTTTTCTATTTTTGAACGTTTATTCTGAAAAAATGGTAACAAATGAATTATTCAAAGTATTGTCCATCGCTAGCCACAACTTTTTCCCATCTTTCTGGCAATTTACGGATACCGTCGCGAAAAAATTCGGCCGGCTTGGCTGCTATCCAGTCATCGACCCATTTTTGGGCTTCTTCGTAAGAATGGAAGCGCTGGTCAGCTAGGCCATGTGTCATCGATCGGAAAAGGTGGTAATCGGAAGGAGCAATATCTGGGCTATACGGCGGGTGGGGTAAGACTTCCCATTTCAGCGTTTGTAGGTATGTTTTGACCGGCGCTGCAACATGTGGCCGAGCGTTGTCATGTTGCAAAATTACTTTGTCGTGTCTTTGCTCGTATTGTGGCCGTTTTTCTTTGAGTGCGCGGCTCAAACGCATCAATTGAGTTCGGTATAGTGCTCCTGTGATGGTTTCGTTCGATTTCAATAGCTCATAATACACCACACCCAGCTGGTCCCACCAAATACAGAGCATGAGCTTGGCGCCGTGAATATTTGGTTTGGCCGTCGATGATGATGCATGGCCGGGGTAACCATATGATTTTTTGCGCTTCGGGTTATCGTAATGGATCCACTTTTCATCACCAGTGACAATGCGATGCAAAAAACCCTTCCGTTTTTGCCGTTCGAGCAGCAGTTCGCACGCAAAAAAACGGCGCTCGACGTCTCTCGGCTTCAGCTCATACGGCACCCAATGTCCTTGCTTTTGGATCATTCCGAGGGCTTTTATACGATGGGAAATGGCTTGTTGTGTCACTCCCAATGAATCTGCGAGCTCTTGTTGAGTTTGACACGAGTCTTCATTGAGTATTGCCTCCAATTCAGCATTCTCAAACTTTTTCACTTGGCCCGGCCGCTCTTTGTCCTCAACGTCAAAATCACCACTTCTAAACCGCACAAACCATCTCTCGCACGTTGAAACCGATGGAACATGACTCGGATAAGCCTCGGAGACCAATCGATGTGCTTCAGCAGCACTTTTCTTCAAATTAAAGAAGTAAATTAAAACTTCCCGCAAATGCTGTTTTGTTGGCACGAAACTCGACATATTGAGAGCTCAAAAAAACTATGAATTTGACACTGCGACAAATTGACACATACTGAAAATTAAAGCTATAAGACGTAGCTTTGACATGAACATAGTCACAGTACTGCCTGATGCGTATAGCGTTAGTAACGCCATCTGTTATCAAACCCGCATTTTCAATTTGTACCCCTGATAGATTTATGAATACTGTGACAGTCGAACGGTCGGCAAGGTAGCGACGGTTCAGAGACGAGAGAGAGAAACAAAATTAAGTGTGCCGCCCGAGAATCGAACCCTCGAACCCACGACTCGCAACGTCTAACCATGCTAACCAACGTCTAACGTGCTAACCACTCCGGTAGGGCCATCTTTTTTCTCTTTCGTTCATGCCGTCTAATTATACGTCATGTTGGAGCATCACAACATAGCCTTTAAAAGTTCTTAAAAACAGAAATTTTAAAGAGGAGAAAAAATTCTTAAAAAATTCATATGTATTCAACAAAATCAATAAATTCATTCCACATGACAGTAAAAAATGTCGCTGCATATTGCTGTAATAATTTATTAACAACTTTTGCCATTATTATTATTCAAAATCAATGTTATTATCATCGTCAAAATGATAGATTTTCTTGAGAATTTTATCTCAAGACGAAGTACCCGAAATACTCACTGAAACGCATTTTGGTTGGGAATGTATACATGAAACATCCTCAAGGACCTAACAATAATCGTAATCTAACATTTAGAGCCTAAAAAAAGTCATACTGTCAGTTATTTGAAGAATTCATTAAGAGTACATTAACGTAATTTGATCAATAATGAGTATACTACCAGACACTGATTTGAATAAGTCAATGAATGAATAGAAATTAGTAAATGATGAATAAATGGAACATTATTCGGAAAGTCGAGCTCGCTTCGAGGTTGTGGGTACTGGAAGTAGGTGGTCCTGGTACGTAAGTCCTGGAAGTATGCGATTCATTTTTATAAAGCCCCCTATGTAGCATATCGGTAACAACGAATAAAACCACTTCTGCGTGGGAATACCTGCGATCATTCAACACGAGCAAAATAAAAGACTTAGCAGTGTAAGGAATTAGGCAAACTTAACCTTCTAAATGTATAATGTAACATGGCTTTTTTCTGTTAACGTCACATACCATACCAAATCCATGAAAACCGAGGGATGACAGAGAACGACGAGTATACCCCTTCCAGGGATGCTATTAAAAAAAAGATTACTGATAGAGAGTCGAGATAAGAGGGGGAGCTAAGAAAACGCAATTACCGATTTGTTAATATCACCGTTAGAGTCTTTAAGTAGCATGGAACTATCGAGTAGGTTAAATTTCGTATTAAAGGCTGCCTAAAGGTGGGAAAATTATGATTGAGAAGTTGTTGAAGAGTGTGAAAAGAATTATTACGTATCTACCACACAACACACGGTAGAGATTGATTCTTACGTGAAGTGGATCTAATATTACAAGCTACGATTCGAAAATACTGAAGAGATCTGGTTTACCGATTCTAGACACTAAAAGTAACATATGTAATCAACCATCAGATAGGAGTTATGGAAGTATGCGATTGATGTATATAAAGACCTCGACGAAGCGAAACTGTTGCACTCGATAAAAATACTATTTCAATCGCTTACACGTAAATATACCTACCATCATTCACCCATGACAAAGTAAAAAATTAGGATAATCTAACCTTCGAAACTTACTTTTATTGAATATGGACATAAATATTTTACGTGTACTTTGATATTACCGATTACTTAATTAGTAGCAAACGATTGACAAGTAACACGAACTTGTGTTTAACAGACATAACTTTGATGTTCTTCGTTAAATTATAGAATGTTTAATAGAACAACATTGAAGAAGTAGCAGCTATTCCAGTGTCAGCTTGTTCAGAGAATGCTGCGGGTTTTCAAAAGACCTCGAAGTATTCGGTTTATATACTCAAAGGATCTGGAAGTGTACAATCAGTTTGACCGGATTCGTAAATGATTTACATACTTTCTATTCATGAATACGTATCGATTCACAGCGAAGATGGAGATTTCTATGACAACGAGGATCCAATATGCAGTCTAAATTTCAAATATTTCCATTGAACACCTGGAAGTACTTTGTGAATATTTCTTACACACAGGTCTATGATGCTCACCATTTTTCATCCTTGTATTATGTGACAGAGCGGTAGTAAAAAAAAATCATATTATACATCAAGTTTTATAATTTTTCTAAATTGATGAAGTTCTTGTTAACGAAAATGTTTAATAAACACTGTTGGCCACCGTCGATTCTATTCAGGTTTGCACAATAAATGCCATGTTTTAAAACTAAATGTTGATGACTTGTTTGGAGATAGGGATGAGTTTACATTAAATCCTATAAAAATAATACATTTTTGCCCTGTTAGATTTGTACCATACAATTCCACAGAAATAGAATTATGCAAAAAAAAAGTATTGAGGTTCATATGATGTATTGATGAATGAAAAAACTGTAGGAATAACTTTTTGTGTGAAAAAAAATCGCTAGAAACGATTAAAAATAATTTGTTTCTAATGTTATGCCGGTACCGAGTAATTGGATTATTCGGTAGTCGGTATAATATTAAAAGTTATTATTTTTTGGGATCGTTTGCCGATAAGGAGATGGATCTCGAGTAAAAGATGGAAACGCGAATTTATATAAAAGGAAGTATTTATTATAAGCAACGGTAACTTTCCGTTGCCTATTTATACATCAAAGTAAGAAGTACAATAATGCGTTGTTTCGAGTATTAAACGAGGAACCAACCGTTCTCTTTTCAATCTAATTTAATACTGTCCTTTCGTAAAGCAGTTGCTAACTGTCTTCACGAAAATCCCTTAATTCGCAATTTTAGCGTTAGCCTATCGCCGAACGCCAAGCGAGTCGCTCATGCTGCGTCGGCGTTCTTGGGGTCGTTCATACGATCGGGCATTGGACTTCGTTTCCTGTCTTGAACGAATTCCAATATTACTTTGCTATGGAATATTCCCGAATATACGAAATACGGAGTGGAATATTCCGCGGCACAACATCCCTCCCCCCTTAAAAGGAAAAATTTTTTCTTAAAAATTTTTTCTTCGATTGGTTTCTCGTATTTCCTCTTACAATTTTACTGTTTGATGTTATATAACAATACAATAAAATGTTTCATTTTTTCATTCGTTGACGATGAAGTTTTTCCTCTGCTTCTTATCGTCTTTCGTGCCGAGCGAGTCGTTCTCGGTTGAGGGGACGGGTGCATAACCTGGCCAGCTCGGATCGCGGTTGCTCTTCTGGCTGTTGTCGTCCGATCGGCTCGAGGTTGATGTTTACCTCGGCTGTTGCCGGGGTCGTTGCCTCGCTTGTCCTTGTTGGTGTTCGGTTTCGTTGATACCTATAACATTTAAACAGAACATAGCCAACCAAGGCTATTGGTGCTACTGCACCCAGTGAGTAGAAACTCAGATTATGGATGCGTTGCATCCCGTCTCCGTCGGTATTGAGGTTGTCCATGATTTGGTCGGCTCGAGCTCCGAGCTTTTGAAGCTCTTCCGGGTCTCGCAACACGCTCTGTAATGGACTTGTCCTCTCGGTCTGCTTAGGGGGTGCCTGACCTTCAATTTCCGTTAATTTTAAATTGAACGAAGGAAGGTAGTTTTCCCTGATGACCTGCGACGTTCGCCCGATGGTTCTGATACTGAAATCTCGGGCGGTTACTATACATATGCCTATTAATGCCAGTATGCCTGAATTTTTCTAAATTACCATTACTATATTTAGCTTTTATTTCATTTTAGTGCTCTATAAAGAGCTTCAGGCGATTTGCATGCACTGCCTGAGTTTTTCGTCCCTTTCGGATGACGTAATTGACGGGGGGCCTCTTTTCTACTATTTCGTGAGGTCCCGTCCACTTCGGGGTCAGCTTAGCTGACCGCCCCCTGCGCACCGTCTCGTCACGGAGGAGTACGCGTTCGCCGACGCGGTACTCCTGCACCTCTGCGCCTTGGTCATACGTATTCTTCGACCTCCTTTTCGCGACTTCCAGGTTGTCGCGTGCTACTGTCCATGCAGCGCGTAACCGCTCGCGTAGCTCGTGGACGTAATCATCGTAGGCATAGGTGCTGCGGGGCTCCTGTTTCACGGCGGTCGGCAACTCAGCCTCGCGTCCGTACACCAACACGTGGGGAGACAGTCCGGTCCCCGTATGTGGAGTGGTATTGTACGTAAACATTGCGTACGGCAGCCACTCGTCCCAATTTCCCTGATCCTCATCTATGAAATTTTTCAGGTACTCAGCAAGGGTGCGATGTGACCTCTCCAAAGCGCCGTTCGATTCGGGATGATAGGCCGTAGTTTGTATTTTTTTAATTCGCAGCAGTCGACACATCTCTTTGAAGGTCGAGCTGAGGAAGTTCGTACCCTGATCTGATAATATTATTTCCGGCGTTCCGTGCCGGCAGATTAATTCTTCAACGAGCGCTCTAGCGACTGTCGAAGCCTCTTGGTTCGGCAGTGGAATCGCTGCGCTGTACTTGGTCAATGCGTCTTGGATCGTAAGTATGTATTTTTTTCCGTTGACGCTCTCCGGTAGCGGTCCTACGATGTCGACCGCAACCTTTTCAAACGACCTCGAGGGGGTGTCGGTTACCACCATCGGTACTCGTTCTCTTTTCCTGATTTTATTCTTCTGACAGGATTCGCAAGACGATATATAATTCTCTAGATCTCTTCTCAGGCTGGGCCAGTTGTATTTGGTCCGAATTCGATGTAACGTGCGCCGTATACCTTGATGCCCTCCTATGGGGGTGTCGTGGTATTCTCTAATTATTTTCTGGCGGTCATCGACAGACGGAGTGGCTACGCCACTGTGGCAGTCGCTATACTCTTTTATCGCGCTGTCTTCATACGCGCTGCAGGAAGTTCGTGGGCTACGGGCCTCGCCGTGCCTCGCTTCCTCAGCAGGCCTTTGCGGTGCTCTGTCCGCAGTTTCTTCGCTCGGCGTGCCCACCGGTGGCTGCGCCGTTGGGTCGCTCTCTCTCTCGAGCGGCCTTGCAACGTTTGCCTTTAGCAGCCTTCCGCGCTTCGCGGGTCCGCCATACTGTGCTGGGCCCGCTCTGTCCTTGTCAGCGGTGCTCGCAGTCTTACCAGAGGCCTGCGTATGTAGCTTGCGTGGTCTACCCCTTCCCCGTCCGCACGGCTTTTCGGCGGGGCTGTGGGGTTCAGTAGAGCGTTCTGCAGGCACGCTGCGAATCTCTCTGTCCTCTTCTGGCGCATTGGCCAGAGCGGCCTCTCTCTCTGCCGCGTTGCTAGGCTGGCTCGGGGTATTCTCGGCTCTCCGCTTTGTGCGGCTGTCCGTACCCGGCAGCATGCTGTCCTTTTCTTTCTCGTGGGCGAGCTTGGTCCCTCGCTCCGACGAGCTACCACGGCTGTAAGGGGTATCCTCGGCCCTCCGCTTTGTGCGGTCATTCGTTGTGCCGAGTTACCCCGTGGTGCCGTCCTTTTCCGATCCACGGATTTCATTCTCTGCTCTCTCTTGGAAGACTTCGCGTGGTCGCGTATATGCGACTCGGAGCGTCTACATCTGTATTTCTTTTTTCGGCTTTATTCATTTTACCGGACCCATGCCCCGATTTTACTTTCTTTCCAGGCAAGGGTTGCAATTCTTGGTCCTTCGATCTGACCCTAAAGGGTGTGCGATACTGCACCTCGTGCGTGTGCTGTCGCTCGTTCCCTTGTAGATAGAATACACGCTTGTATTCGCACATTATTCCGGCGCGAGCTGCTTGCTTTTCGCTGCCGGGGGGCACCAAGTCGGGCTTCCGTCGTTGCTGCGCGAAGCGTTTGGCCCCCGTGCTCGTTGAGCGTACGCGTAGTGCCTTGACCTGCCGGCTCCGTACGGCCTTCGCTATCTCCGACGGCTCGAGTGTCGCCGACGGCCGTTGCACTTCTCCGTCGTTTTTATTACCATATAAACTCACTTTATTAGGTTTTGACGGTGTGACACGGAATCTCGCTACTTTTCCTCGGCTGATTCCGCTCCTCATAGGTAGTCCGACAGATTTATTCTCCTTGGCGGCATCCGTGTTAGACCCGTTTCCGTAAAGAGAATTTGTCTTCGTAAGCAGGCCTATGTATTTGCACGTGGCTGCAGTTCTACCGCGTGGTGACGAATTTATCCTCGTCGCGCCGTCCCGTAGCGGCATGCAGTGCCCATACAACTTGAGCATCTCGCCATGCAGGATATCCGCTTTATGCTGCTTGATAAAATCCATGCCAAGTAGTCCGTTGACCTTCAACGGCACATCGTTCGGAACGATGTAAAACCAATGCTCTACATTTAGAGCCGGTGTCTCGAGTACAATTTTAGCTATCCCGAGGGAGTGAATTTTTCTCCTGCAACACCCTGCAGTTCCACGGAGCACCTGCTCACCATGGTTTCGGGCTTGAGGCAGCCTTCCTTGATTATGCTGCACTGCGCTCCGGTGTCCGCTTTAAGGGTGAGTACCCCGGTTGTGGCCAACGGTGCATCGATGTCGAAGTCGCTGGCGGTGGCACTCGACGCCGGCAGCGTCACTTGTAGGAGCCGCAGCGTTGTTTCCTTCTGCTTGCGTGCAGGTCTCTGCTGGACAGTTAGCGTATTTATCCTCATGGTTCCCAGCAGGCTGGCATCGGTCTTCGATCGACTTGCACTTGCATTTACCGTGGACCTTTCATTCTTGCCCCCTGAGTCCCTTGGACGTTGGGGATGCTGTGAAGACTGGGCAGGATCGCTTTTGTTCTGCGACAATCTTTTCCTGCAGTCTTTCCACATGTGGCCCCTTTTTTGGCAATAGTTGCACACGACGTCAACGTTATGAATGGATGTATTCTCGCTGGGCATCGGTAGGCTTACTCTTCCCGATCTGCGGGTGCAGTCTCGAGCCACGTACCCTGGTTTCCCGCAGGTGAAACAGTTCTCGTTCTGCTGGGATGGTGCACCTTGGGACCTTCTGGGGTGGCTTATTGCTCCACCAACCCCTCCCTTTGGCTGCACCATGTTGGTGATCTCTATGGCCCCAGCCACAGAGTCATGCAGCGTTTGGTAATTTCTCGCACGCACCAGCACTTGCACCTGGCCGTGCAGGCCGTTCTCGAAGTTGGCCTGTGCGCTTCGTCGTGTGACGCTCTCGACGGTGATCTTTTGATCCTCCGTTTGCAACGGTTCGCAGAGTATTTCGGCGATGTCTACCGTGATTCTCTCCGTTCTTGCCGCATAGGCGGCGATGTCCTCGTTCTGTCCCTGCCGGAGGGAGCTGAACTCCATTTGCAGCGCGGCCAGGGACTTCCGTTGTCCGTACAACGCTTCCAACTCGCTCCTGAGTTGCGCCATGGTGCTGATGGTTTTGTGCTGCAGTTGTCTTGCTGCTGCACCCTCTAGCTTACTCATAACGATCAACTCGAGGAGAGTGTCATGCTCCTCCTCTGCTACCCTGCGGAATATCGTCTCGCAGGACTTTAAGAAGAGCGGCAATGCCTTCGAATCTTTGCCGTCGAATGTTTTTACCATTTTTATTCCGAGGCTGAGGCTGAGCATATTTGAGGGCCTCTGCGTCTCTTCGAACCGCGTGCGTCTCTGGGGCAGTGCGGGGGGCGGGATGTCCTCCATCCCTGCTCCTCCTAACCGTCGCTGGAGCTCGGCAATTTGCTCTCTTAAGGAGTGGATGAGCTCGTACTCGTCCGCACCAACCTCGTTCAGCGTGTCGGCCAAATTCCGTCTTGCCGACGGCGTTTCTGCCTCCCTGAGTTCGCGATCAAGTTCGCGTTGGCCCCGATCGTGCTCACGCTGCAGCCTTTCATACTGGCGTCGCGCTCTTTCCATGTCGCGTTGGCTTCGGTCGACTGCCTCCAACCGATCGCGTACTCTCGCTGGTACCGACCGGGCTGTCGTACCGGTAGCTGCTGAAAAACCTACACGATCTATGGTTCGCATGTTTTCGATTTCTCGCTCAACCATGTCCTCGGTGATGCGTTCAGGCGTTTGCTCGCCAGTGGCCATATTAAGCAAGTCGTCGCTAGCGTTGCTGTCGAAATCCCCGAACGACGCACCCCTACGTAGGTTTACGCCAAACTGGGCCGTCAGTCTGTCCGCCAGGGCCCCTTGTCTGGACGAAGGGATTCGCCCCGACGGCGAGAGCTCGAATAGCGCCCTGCGCGCTTCGTAAACTATGTCTCCTACTGCCGCAGCTAAACCGGCTGTAGGGTCTACCTCTTCGCCGGGCAACGTCGTCTCTAGCGAATTGCCCCTATTTCTTGGTCGGGCTCCTCTAGGATCTGACATGCTCGCAAATTTCTCGGCTAACTCTACTTTAGAATATTCCCAAATATCTGTTCTACACTGGCTTCGGCAAAATTATTAATTTTGTTTTTTCAAAATTTCAAAATATATTTTTCCCTGACTGGCTTTGATTTTTATCGGCAATATGTACTAATAACGTAACCGCCACTTACAGTATGATGATCTGGAAGGCGGTCCTTTCCATTGCGATGTCCTCGGGTGCTGTTCCTTCGGTGCTGTAGACCCGTTGTCTCGTAGCTTCCCTCGAAGGCTGGTCCAGTTATCCTCCCTGGTACCGTTGACCCGTATCTCCGTTGGTTCCTGGGTTCGTCCTTGGTGCGTCGCCAACGATTGCGCGACGGCTTCTTCTCGAGTAGCTGCTTCGCGTACTCGGTTGCACACTTTGTGCGTTTTTCCACGACTTGACGTAACACCGTCAATCGGGACTTTAAACGGTTGACCGATACGTCACCCCGCACCGACGTTCACTTTGCGTCTTCGCGTTACATTAGTCGGGTTTTCACGAACTACACTGGTGTCCTTGCACGCGTCGTAGTCGTCACTTCAGAGTATTCTCAACTTTGTCCAAAACACTTTTGTCCTAATAAATCACGAATCACTTAACTTCGGCAGATCCCACCGCTGCCACCAAATGTTATGCCGGTACCGAGTAATTGGATTATTCGGTAGTCGGTATAATATTAAAAGTTATCAGGAGTACAAATTGAAAATGCGGGATTTTTTTCTATTTTTGAACGTTTATTCTGAAAAAATGGTAACAAATGAATTATTCAAAGTATTGTCCATCGCTAGCCACAACTTTTTCCCATCTTTCTGGCAATTTACGGATACCGTCGCGAAAAAATTCGGCCGGCTTGGCTGCTATCCAGTCATCGACCCATTTTTGGGCTTCTTCGTAAGAATGGAAGCGCTGGTCAGCTAGGCCATGTGTCATCGATCGGAAAAGGTGGTAATCGGAAGGAGCAATATCTGGGCTATACGGCGGGTGGGGTAAGACTTCCCATTTCAGCGTTTGTAGGTATGTTTTGACCGGCGCTGCAACATGTGGCCGAGCGTTGTCATGTTGCAAAATTACTTTGTCGTGTCTTTGCTCGTATTGTGGCCGTTTTTCTTTGAGTGCGCGGCTCAAACGCATCAATTGAGTTCGGTATAGTGCTCCTGTGATGGTTTCGTTCGATTTCAATAGCTCATAATACACCACACCCAGCTGGTCCCACCAAATACAGAGCATGAGCTTGGCGCCGTGAATATTTGGTTTGGCCGTCGATGATGATGCATGGCCGGGGTAACCATATGATTTTTTGCGCTTCGGGTTATCGTAATGGATCCACTTTTCATCACCAGTGACAATGCGATGCAAAAAACCCTTCCGCTTTTTTCACTTGGCCCGGCCGCTCTTTGTCCTCAACGTCAAAATCACCACTTCTAAACCGCACAAACCATCTCTCGCACGTTGAAACCGATGGAACATGACTCGGATAAGCCTCGGAGACCAATCGATGTGCTTCAGCAGCACTTTTCTTCAAATTAAAGAAGTAAATTAAAACTTCCCGCAAATGCTGTTTTGTTGGCACGAAACTCGACATATTGAGAGCTCAAAAAAACTATGAATTTGACACTGCGACAAATTGACACATACTGAAAATTAAAGCTATAAGACGTAGCTTTGACATGAACATAGTCACAGTACTGCCTGATGCGTATAGCGTTAGTAACGCCATCTGTTATCAAACCCGCATTTTCAATTTGTACCCCTGATACGTTTTATCAGTCTTTCGTGTTAGTACTATAGCATTCTCTATGCATACATTCTTTAATTCCTATCTGGCTTTTTCCTTATTATACAATGATTTTTGAGACCCGGAAGTCTATATTATCACATTTTTGATCAACTGATCGTAACCTAAAGATTCTAGATCTACAAAAATAAAATGTTCTATGGTTTTTTATAATTATCGACTGTACTTAAGTAAAAGTAAAAAAAAAATAGTTGTTACCTCGTTATCTCCTGCATGATGAGAATAAAGTCTTATTCCGATAAAATAGTTTTCAAAGTAAACTAAACCTTTCTTTTTGTTTCAATTAAAAATTATTTTATATTAAAACGGTCATAGTTATCTGTTGGATAATCAGCTGGCGCACGGCGATCGATATTCGTCGTGCGCCTACCTGTTGCGGTGCTCTAGCACACTGCGTTCGGTTGGGCCGGAGATAGCCGAGCAGGGCTTCGCGGAGCCGAGGCTGTGCCTCGTCGGCACGCCGCGTTGAGCGAGGGAACGTCTCTCTCGCTTGATTTCGGCTTCGCTCACCGGCTATCTCGCTCAACTGACTTCAGCGCCCAACAACGCTTTCGTATCCCGCAGCCATGTTAGAAATTTCGACACTTTTCGGAACAACCACGGGAACAGCGCACACATCTCCTGGACATCTCGGACTTTTCCACTGCATTAACCGGATCTACTCAGCTATCGTGCTCAACAGGACTCAAAATCAGGTACGAGTACATCGTTATAATTCAGTGCAATTCACTGGCAGTGAGGAGAACAAAATAAGCGGTACATCAACATAAAGGTCTCACTTTGTGGCGTGCGCTGCAGCACGGGCTGCACCACGTTCTCCTCACTCTATCTTGCCTGCTTAATTAATATAATTATGCACGTGCTTTATATTCACTGTAGTTTCCCCCCGACAATCTGCTGGGAAAATACAGTGACTATACTCTGCTCATTTGTGCATCCTCAGTCTATGTTGTATTGTGCTACGCAGTGCTGACTGCGTAGCTGTTCTCACATTCAGTCACAGCACTCAAGCAATTCAATTGCAAGTGCTCTCACCTATTCGCTGCAACTACTCTCAGATAAATCTGATGAGAGCTTGCAGTGAATAATTGATACACTTTAAGCACTCATTTATCTCATAGCGTGGCGTGCTCCGCAGCACTGGCTGCAGCACGCACACTGCTCGCAGTACATACAGCGTACAATTAATATAATTGTGTGCTGCTCAAGGCTCAGAAATCAATTCAACTTATTTATTGGTGCACACTTCTGAATTTTTTATTTTTTTTTGTATTCAGGTTACATCTTTTATATTCTCTTAAATTTAATCGATTTTTGTATTTAGTCTTCAATTTTTATATGGTTTTCAAAGTTATATTTAAACTACGATTTGTTCAACGTGGAAGGTGGAATAAACCGCTTCCTTAATATAACAACTACGTGTCTGGTTATTTATCACCCTGTCGTGAGTGAAGACTCATATTCTTTCAATATCTTCACAGGTTCTCTCAACGTCAACCTACATCGGACGGAATTCTCAAACATTATCCTTTATAACTTTTCAGCTTATACTTCTCCATTTACGTAATTATTTAGTTTCACGGCGCGTTCTATGGGCTTTCTAAAGTTCTATTGCCAAACTATTATATTCCATACATATGGGAACACTATCTCCTTTATTTTCCTCTAAGAAAAATAACCTCGACATCGTCCGGTAATTCGTACATTTTGATAACGAAATATCGTTTATGAGTATTCCGATCGTCTATTCGCCTGTTTTTGATTACTCATCCCCGCCTTCACCTGTTGTGGTATGCGGTCTTTAAGTTCCGGTACCTTACTCACAAATTCTCCTATACTTTTCAATGATGGAAACTTCTTAGCGTCTGAATTGATGAACCGTCCGAACTCATTCAGTATGCAGTCTTTTTCAGGACAAGTCCATGTCACTCTCTTAACAGGGCCACGAGGCGAGCCTACGACAGAAGAATTCAAATACTTCACACATAAACGATTTTATATTATAACTAGCAGGTCTTTAAGCTTCGTTGCTGACGCGCCCTCTCATTGTGCATTCGAGCGTCTGTATGAGTGTCTATATGAGCATCCGTATGAGTGTCCGTGAGTGGCTGTGAGTATCCCTGAATGTCTATGAACATCTGTGATCTGTTTCTGTATAAATGTCTGTGAGTGACTGTGTGAATCTCTGGAAGTGCCTGTGTGAGTGTCCGTATTTGTGTGGCTGCGAGTGTCCGTGTGAATGTCTACCGTCCAGCTCGAGGTCCATTAGTTTTATTATTATATAAGATTTATAATAGATAATAGCAATATACTCGTTCCGCTAGTGGGAACCGATTTTTATTCTTATGAGTAATCGCATATTTATATACCGTATTAGCCCGAATATAACGCGATATTTTTCGACCATTTATTTTCCGTTAAAAAATCGACTGGCGCTAAATTCGGGGTTTAAGTAATGGAATGTAATATAAACAAGGACATTTTCCTACAGAGGTTGAAACGCGACTGAACGTCCGACCAATTCCTAAACCATTTAAAGACAACCTTCGAAAAGAATACAACAATTAGCTATTATCGGGCAATCATCCATTGACACCTTCAGGAAAAATAAAAAAACCCTCAGTCTCTCTTTTAGGAGAATGGATTGCGACTGCCTGGCAGAAGATCGAACCTGAATCGATAGTTAAATGTTTCAAGAAATGCTGCATTTCCAATGATTTAAATGGGACGGAAGATGACATTTTGTGGGAGACTGAAAGCGTGAATGAAAATACTGATGATACCGATGTGACATCAATGAGTTCTCATTCTGAAAACAGTTCAGATTCTGAATAAACATTTCCGTTTTTTGTTGTTACTTACGTAATATTAATTTTGTTTTACATTACTTAATTTTTTTGACATGAATGTAACCTGTGTTATTAGCTATAATTACCTAAATAAATGCTTATCTGATTGAATTTTACTTTCTTTGAATTCTTTTATGAGTATTATTTTTTTTCGCGTTATATTCGGGCTAATACGGTAGTTACGATAATCTAGAGATAAAGAGAATAGAATGTTTACAAATTTCTGTATCAAACTGCAATTAAATTAAAAAGTGATACATACCGGAGCGTCGTCTTTTTGCTTTAGATTGACTATCTCCTGAATTCGTTTCATTCGACCGTTTTTTGGTACCGTTCACTGACGGAAGTAGTCCTCTGTTTTCCGTCGCATGCGGGTAAGTTCCCGTGACAGAGGACTCGAATGACTCAAATACCTCATGCTGATGTAGTGTCGTAGACTCATCAGAGGCATTTGCCTCAAGAAGCTGTTTTTTCATTTTAACGTTGCTATGTACGTCGGAGTTATTAAAGTCACATTTGTTACTTTCGTCCTCACTATCGCTCTCAACGTCTGTGCCTTGCGCTTTTTCCAACAACTTTGATATTTTTATAATTTCTCGGGATACAATAGTTTGTCGATAAACGTTTTTATGGATATCCGTCGAGTGGCCCATAAAGCTAGCAGCGTCACCTACGTATTGTTTGTTGAGATTCAACGAAATACATTTCGTAGCCATGTGCTTACGCAATTCTGTTCCACGTAGGCTTCTCGGATTGCTTGCCCCACATTCAGTCGAAAACTTGCGCATTAGCAAGCATGAGCTAAGATACTTCTGCATGGTTTTGTTATCAGTGGGCATCCCAAACACATACGGATTCGTATTGCGTACTTTTGCGTCCTTTCTGTCAATGAGTTGAACGCATTCTAGCATTTCGGAATTTAGAAGTACGGAAACTGTGCGATTGAGCTTACCCCTAATAGTGAATCGTACGTACTTGTTTGCTGCAGATTTCATGGTTTCTGATAAGTGTCTATACAAGTCGTTGTCAACAGCTTTATCAATTCCTTGGTGGTTGTTAAAATCGTCAATTAGAATTCGTTCTATCTCTCCGGCTCGCGACGATTAAACAACTGTATCGACGTCAACGTCGTTTCTGCCAATTTACGCCATCTCGCGACGGAAAATTTAATATTCACATTTTCGAATGCTTTCTTTCGTTCGCGCTCGAGATGATCATGCAACTTCCGCACATCTCTGGTTGACGGAAGAATGATTTTTTTTCGGCGTTTTTGTTGAGCCTGCGATTCGGCAACAGTTTTGTTCGCGCTCACAGTATAGTCTTCGTCCAATGGTTTTAAGAAGTCTTCAGCATCCTTAATCTTCTTGTTTTGTTTTGTCCTTATACAGATACTGATATGAATTTTTCTCATTAGTTTGAGCAGCATTCCGAGTGACAAAGCAGTGGATGGCGCTTTGTACACATTCGAAATATCGTCAAGACCGGCAACATTGTTGACAGCAGAAATCGCATCGTCATACACTTCCGGATCAAAAACTGACCCTAAGTCGGTGACTTTTTTATTTATCTGTCGAAGGGACAAGAGGAAGCGACCCAAAACTCGTATTCGCGACCTGATCATTTTGTCAAAGTGTTGTGACATATATTTTTTTGTTTGCTTGTTTACAAAAGCAATCATGAGTTTGTCATAACTAATGGCGCATGTTACTACGTCTCGTATAAAACTCGTATTCGCGACCTGATCATTTTGTCAAAGTGTTATGACATATATTTTTTTGTTTGCTTGTTTAGAAAAGCAATCATGAGTTTGTCATAACGAATGGCGTATGTTACTACGTCGTCACGTAACACGGGAAAATGCGTTGTCTCACGACGTCATTTGCCGAAGGATGAATACGTCCCGCCACTTGTTTTGACGAGAACATCACGAGTCGGTTTTTTTACTGCTCAATCCTGCACATTTAGCAAAGTGAATGCTGATGGTATTCTTGGAATACGAACCCTTACAGTTCCCACAATAAGCGAAATGTTTGGCCGTTCTCTTGAATTTTGCATTTGGTCTTCTAACAACGAAGTGACGGCCATCGTTGTGTTCTGGATTGGTATTAAATAGGAAGTTACCTCTTTTCCTTAGTTTGTCGAATTTACTTCTACGCTCAGCACTGCGAACCGGCGATGCAGCGATTTCCTTTACATCTTTTTCGGTGTGGTGTTTTCGTATCAAATGTCGACTAATTTTAGATTGTTCCTTCGCACAATAAAAACAAAAGTCCCTTTTACTACCACCAGCTGGTCCTTTTGAAGTCTCGTCGATTGTGTTGGAATCATCACAGTGCGCAGTTCCCTCTTGATTGCCGGAAAAGGAGATGCTAAATCTTCCCGAGTTAGTTAATGCATTTTTTATTTTTTTTCTTTCGTTTTCCGTTTTTCTGGCTCAGATTCGGAATCCGTTCTTCGATCTCCGTTATCGTCATTATCATCCGTAGAAGACTCGCTGAGGTGAGGTTGATAATCCAAATCACAATCACTGTCAATAATATCATCGTTGTCGCTGTCACTCGATGACTGGCTCACACCTGCTAATAAATTGCCCACAGTTTGATCTACCGATTTTCCCTTAGCACCGTCCTTCTCACAATCTTCCTGGCCATTTTCATCGGCCATTGATTCCTCGTTGTTATTGGCTACTTCTACTACTGTCGCAGACATATCAGATTCCATTGCATGGCTCTCCACAGTAGTAATGTTGAGATCGGTAAACTTGTGCGCGTTAAAACAAATATCTTGACAACTGGCATCCGTAATTAGACTATTCACCGAGATATTTTAATTGTCGTCGGGAATGACACCAAGCTGTTCACATATTGGGAGTCTGAAGTTGAATGGGTAAGTAGTCTGCTCGACTTCGTAGTCATTGGTACCTGCGACGAACCAGTTGAAATCAGAAGAGTGATTGACGTTACTATTCTGGCCAGCTAATTCGGTGCTTATATTGATCGTAGAATCATCAACAACTTGGTTCGGTAACATAGAAGTGGAATTAGTAACTTCAGTTCCAATTGAATAATTCAGATTCTCAGAGTGGCTCTTATCACATTCGGTAGTTGAAAACGCCGAATTGTAGCTACAACTGATTTCTTCTGGTGGTTGATGCTGCAGGTTTATACTAGAGTTCTCGGTCGAGGTAGCAACGCGTGGCTCAGGACTCAGAGGAGAGCGTTTTCTGTTTTTGATTAATAAAGCTGTGCTTGCTTGAAGTGGGGTAAGTCTCAAGTCAGGAGTATCGTTGGTTGGTTCGAATACGCGATGCAGTTTGGAACTCGTAGGAACATTTTCGGCAGGTACGGTTACAGGGAATACTGGATTGCAATGATCATCACTAATCTGCTTGTGTAGCTGGTGTTATGAGCTTTGAGGAGGGTGATTAGATTGATGAGAATTACTACGTTGAGTAGTCAAAAATAACTCTTTAGATATTATCTCATCATTCGAATGATTTTTTTTTAATGCTTGACGACGCGTTTTAGCAACAAAATATGTCTTAGGGTTAATTGGGAGCTTTTTCTCGACATCAATATCTACGGAGGCAAGGTCTGCATCCTGATCGACGTCGTTACAATTTAAAGTGCATACTGAGACGCTCTGCAATGTAGCTGTAACGCTATCATTTGATTGATCGCATGACGAGGTTTTGAATTTTGAGGACTCCGTTGATGAAGGGTCAAAATGAAATGACGTATTTGGTGTTATGGGCTTGAGAATGAGGGGTTTCATATGAACTTTTGGTGATCCATTGTTCAAAGATCTTTTGATATCCACCAGAACTTCACAGCTCTCTGCAAATCAAGATGTGCATCGTTTTAGATTATTCAGAATCTCTAAGGTATGCAACAGAAATGTATTGTCCTCTCCAAATACGGTCGAAAATCAGTTACTTGTTTATGACATAATTCCCTTGTAGCAATGCTTTAAATTCATCGGAATTTTGATATATACTTACTGTGGGAAGCGAATAAACGCCCACCGCATGTTTCTTTTTTGGGCAGTTTCACAGTGCATGAATTATCTTTCCGTCGATTGATTATTCGTTTAATATCGCATATGTGGTAGATTCCATCATTTAATAGAAGAAGTCCAAACATTCTGAAATACTATGAATCACCACAGAAAAATAACAATAATAATATTAGCGATTGTAGATAACAATAACATTAATCATTTTTTAACACAAATTTTTATTCAGAGTCTTTGTGAATTAGATATCGTTGATAATTCATTTGAACCATGGACTCAATTGGATATAATAAAAAAGAATTATTTGTAACATAGTTACACTCTCTAGACCACTTTATTATGTCGAACGGTATAAAGAGCCGAGGGATACGCAGAAACACCTGCGAAATTCGAATAGATACAGAAGCACCGAGGTTTGCGGGCACTAGGCCATCGAACTCGTGTGAAAAACGAGCTACGTCACACCGCCGGAATTCCCTCGCTGACATAAACAGCAGGTCAGCAACCAGCTGGCCTCGCTGGCCGGCGAGGGGAAGGCGGTGAGCGGGGCGATGGTTAGCGTCGGAACCAGGAAATGCGTTGAATTTCAAATAACGAAGGAAAAATCGGCCGAGGGGAATGCGGCAAGGGGAGGCCTAGAAAAGGTCGGTGCGGGGAGAGAAGAGCTTTCTTGGCGTCATAGTACTAATACTGGAAGAAAGTAAAAATCGATAACTAAAAAATTAGAATCACAAGTGAAAATTCAGTGGTTTTCTCTAAAGTACGTATTGTAGAGTCTGTGGTTGCTCAAAGATAAAGAAACCGAGTAAGTGGCATCCAGAGGCCATAAGGAAAGGACAGGCGAGGAATCTTTATATAATTAACCATCATCAGTTAGCAGTGAGGAAACTGTCAAATATCGAGATTTAACTAGTAGATTGAATAGGCGAATAGGTTAATTAATATGATTAAGCGAGTAGATTTTAAGTATTTTGGATTACGTGAATAGAGTCAGGGATAGGAAATTAAGTGCATCGAATTAAGAAAATAGTACGTAAGGAAATAAGTTAAATAGTGCAGATTTTAAGGCAGCAGTATGAACAGAAATTGCCCGATCGTAAGAGGGGAAGAGGAACAGAGAAAAAGTAAAACGAGAATGAGTGAGAAAGCATTATAAACAGAGTTTATACACTCTGTCAAGAAGTAAATCTAACGCGAGTGGCTGTGTGTGTGCATGTTAGAAGCTGCTGGGTCAATACCAACTCATTTACATGTATCAGATATTCGAGCCGAGAATACTGAGAATTGGTGTACGAATAAGAAGAAATGACGTAAAAATAATCGCCGGAATTCCCGAATTTCAATGTATAACAGAACATCGAATTAGTGTAGATTGTAAACAGGGAAACAACGAGAGATAGGCGAGCGGAATAAACAATATAAAGGATTGGTTTAAGTTAAGTCAAAAAAAGAGACTAGTAATAGATTAGGATATGAGTAGATATCGGAGAATAGAATTAAAAGAATAAGGGTGTGTGCGAACAGATCTAGGTGATAAAAGGTGCATAGGATTAATCGATACGTATAAGCTAGTCGTGTATAAGGAAATAAAATTACATAGTGTGAATTTTAAGTCGGCGGTACAAACGAGAATCGCCCGGTTGGATGAGTGGAAGAGAGAAAGAGAGAAAGTGAAACGAGAGTGAAAAAGAAAGAATTGTACACAGAGTTAATACACTCTGTCACAGGAGCAAGTGCGATGCGAATGACTAGTGGTGTGAGAGTGTCTGTGCACTGAACGTACAGCAATACTGCTGTACGAGAAGAATAATAAACTTCCGAAGATACCGAGAATTTGTACACACGTGTTAAGCCTCGCGTTTAAACGAGAAGACTTTGCTTTCGTATTCGTAGAATAATATCATAGGATAAGATTTTCCTCGGCGAACGCGACTCGGGAAGTTTTGTCTGCCGGTGCTCCGGTGTCGCGTTCCTCTGCCACAGATTTATTTTATAGGACATATAATATCTCTCGCTGCATCCGGCCTGCATACGCTGCGCGTTATCGGCTCGCGGTGAGACACCACCTCGTGAAGAAAGGGCCGAGATTTATTCCTTGTCTCGTGAGATGCCACCCCCGCCTCTCCTCCTGCACGCTGCAGCGAGATGCATCGCGAAGCAAGGAATGATTGACAGAAGTCGTTGTGATGCGATAGAGTGCGTAGGTCTTCTCTGCCGCAATTAGCTGCTGTGCTAATTGCTACGTATTAACAACGGAATAATAGAGACTTTAACGAGTAATCGCGGTACATGTGCTACAATGTTCTACAAAGCGTTTACTCCGAGAAACTGTTATTTGTATCCGATAGCAAGTGATAATCGTTGTGAATAAATATCACCGTTCGCTTATAGATCGTGATCCTCTCCTTTGCGTAAAGCCCGAAGACATCTTCCTGATTCCTAGAAAGCTCTGATTCTTCGCCTGCTTCGCATCGTAATTATCAAGGTTCGTTACTCGCTCTCTGAAGACATCGTCTGTTTGCTGTAACGGAAGTCCAAGGAAACGAGACCTTTGATCAACATTTAGATACGTATATTCATACGCACGCCGTTCGACTCGCTTCTCATATTGATCCTGACTCTGACAATCGAAAGAAGACTGCGCCGTCGATAAAGACACCGTTGGGCTACAGACCTATTGTTGCGCGTATTACCATCTGACGACGTAATACAGCCTTGGAAAGGCTTCACCAAAAAACTTAACCTGGCGATTCGAAAACCTTAGGTTATTTATTATGACGGGTTCCCTTGTGATGTGTATTTTGCACAAGGACAGAGTTAATAACGAACGCTAGTTGGATTCGAGTCATTTTCTGAGCCATATGCGTAACACACGTAATACGGAAATGATATTAAAATAATCGCCGAAATTCCCAGATTTGAATGCACTATCCTAGATATTAGAGCCCGGAGACTGTAAAATAACATGTTATAAAAAATTTTCTCATGTTAATAAACCCCATTTTCACTCACCTAGAAGTCTAACATTAATTAGTCATGCGTTTCGAGCTCGAAATCCCACGATAAATAAAAATTATTGTGAACTATAAAAATTACCGTTACATATTATTATTATTATTATTCATAATTAATTTGTTGCGTTATTTAGTCAAATCAGAAATTCGATTTTTTTTCAGAATTTCAGCGCATCACATAGCACTAGAAATTCTCACTGAAGCTGTATTTTAGTTGGGAAAAATATAAGATATAACCAAAATCAAATGTCACTGGAGATTTGTTTACCAATTTTTTTGTTTAAGTAATTCAGTGATAACTTTAAAAATAACCCTTAAAATAGTT
This sequence comes from Cylloceria caligata, assembly GCA_963942595.1. Taxonomy (NCBI): domain Eukaryota; kingdom Metazoa; phylum Arthropoda; class Insecta; order Hymenoptera; family Ichneumonidae; genus Cylloceria; species Cylloceria caligata. The sequence goes on along the minus strand of OZ012707.1, from coordinate 15,731,549 downwards.
GAGTTTTTCAGATTTTTAACTCAGCAAGAAGTCCTTGAAATTTTCATCGAAACTCATTCTGGTTAGGAATGTACGGGGAACACGTCAATTGCGTTCAAAATAAATCTTAAAAAAAAAACTTTTCGAGGTTTAAAATACTGTTCCATAGTTATTTTAAACGGATATTCTCATAAATATAAAAATTTGATACGTATGCAGTAGAAGAATTGCAGTTTAGAACAAATATGCAAGCATACAAGAAGTCTCTATTCAACGAGTACTCATGCCTGTGGAAGTTACAGAAACATTGGAAGAGTTGAGATACAAATATTGGTTCGAAGTTTAAAAACATTATGAAGCTCATAAGGAATAATTATTTTTAATATGGACGTTATATCTCGTAATGCATCTGCTGGGCTCTTTGGATCCGAGTTCGCTACAGTTTATGAAGAGTTTTCAAGGCCCCATTCATAACAAGCAATAAGGTAGGATAAAGAGATTGCATACTCGCTAGTAAGAGCAGAATGTTTGCTCATAATTCCAAGTTTTGTAATCCTTATGCTTCAATTATATCGTGAATATCATATTTGGAATTCCACGTTTTGATATCGAACAACAGATATAAGAAGACAACAATTGTGGTATTATTGCATCGTTGCGTGCCAAGTGTCCCACAACTATGCAATGCTTATCCTAAAGGACCTAAGAGTATCGATATTGAGTATCGATATTATATAGTTAAGTTCCGTCAATCTCACTGCCAACCTATGATTGCAGCCTCATCAGCGTATTGTGAAAATGTCTGTTGCCGTTAATAGATATCAACGAATATCTATCTTGCGATTTAAATACTATGCTGGTAGAGAAATTCTATCATGTATCTCAAGCTTTTTTGTTTAATTGACCAATCGCTTTCCAGCTATAATTCATTAATAAGAATATCTGATTGTAATTTGAACTTTGTACATGTTGTTTTTATAAGAGATGCATTACGTACTGTTATCGATCATTTGTGCAAGCTTGAAATTTAGGTTCTGTGATTACTTTCGTGTATCGAGGCCTGGAAGCATACAATTCGTTTCCAAATTGACGGATTACTCGCATCCAAAAGTATAGTTGCTAATTATGGCTAAATGCAGCTGCAATTTTTATTCGATTTTTATGGATCTCTCTTATCCATTTTTATTTTCGCGTTATACCGATAAGGTACTCCCGTCCAGTAGTACATGATTATTTTATATTACTTCTCACGTTCACTGATTTCAAGTAAGGAAGTGAAAGGTATAAAATCGCGGCAATTTGAATTGAAATTTGAATGAACTGATACGACTAGTGTATTCAGTAAGAAATGAGAGGAAAAGGCTCGAATTGAATAGTTCCATGCCCTTTTGTATTCATTAAATACTTATAGATCATGAGACCTCGAAGTATCCGCAAAAATCGAAATATATGCTACCATATAACTGAAAGTGTTCTTTAAGATGCAACCAGAATGACCGATTATGGGCTCCGATTTTTTAATCAAAACCGACGGGTTCATTGGTACCAAAGCGTTTCTTTTTTCAAATTACTTTTACTCATATATTTATTAATCAGAAATGACGTTTAAGAAGTACTGTGAATTGTAAGCAAATATCCTTCTATTACTAACAAGTGTGCAGCTGATTTTTTACCATATTCATTTATTCCAATTGAGGGTGTGAATGGAATAAAATTCCAGCAAATTAAAGATTTCAAAAGCCTGATGCGACTACAGTGATTCGTAAGGAGCGAGAGGAAAAGGCTCAAATCAAATAGATCCAGGTCCGTTTTCGTATACATTCAATACTTCTAGGACACGAGACCTGGAAGTATCTGTAAAGATTGCGACCAAATAATCGAAAATATTTTTTTTAGATGCAAAAAGAATGACCGATTTTTAACTCTAATTTCTGAATCAGGACCGAGTTACGAGCTTGTACTCAGCAGTTCCATAACTTTCCTTTTTTCGAATGATCCTTAATCATGTATTTTTTCATCAGAAATAACGCCTGAAAAGTACTGTGAATTATAAGTGAAGAACTTTCTATTATAGTAGCAAGTACGCAACCGATTAGCCATATTTATTTATTCTAAGTAAGAATGTGTAAGAATACTTTATAATCTGCCCGGAACAACGTGAAGACTCGAGAGATGATAGCATTCTCTCATCTGTGCATCATGCATCAAGCAATATGTTATGTACCATATAAATATAATTCCTCATTGTGAGCTTTATTCGAATAGTTCTAGGTCTATTTGAATACCAATGGCACACTTTTAGGTCACGAGTTCCTAATATATCTATTTAAATTTGTATATCTGTAGTTTACCAAATGATCGATTGAAACTAGCATAGCGTATATGTCTTGATATTTTATTGTGGTAATATAAGTGAAGATATCTGTAGCATAGTATGATCGCAATAATACGTAAGGACCAACATTAATTTATGCGTTCATATAATCTCGAATTGAATAGATCCAAGTATTTTGGGATATACATCTGTGATATGAGATGCGAAAGTAATGTAAACTATAGTGTAAATTGTTGAAGTAATCCACCATCGGCAGCTTTATCGTCTATGCTTAGTTGAGAAAGTTGATATACAGTCACGTTAACGATAAGAGTTTGCATCGAATATTTCCAGGTCTTTTTGGATATAAAGGGTGTCCCAGCAAGAGCGCCGGATTTTAATTTGCCGCCATTTTGTTAATACGAGTTGTACGGTGATTTTTTGCTTACATTTGTCACGTACAGACTACGCGATTTAAGAATATGGAGAATTATTCAAACCAACAACGTTTAATTATAGTAAAAACACATTACAAAAATGGTGAAAGTTTTGCGAAAACAGTTCGCCAATTACGTCAAGTTTTTGGTCGCAATAATGCGCCAAATGAATCGACAGTGAGGCGTTTAATTACAAAATTTGAGACCAAATTTACGCTGATGGATCAGAAGATCATTGTTCGTCGTCGTCCTTGTCGGTCACTCGAAAATATAGCCACAGTAACGGAATCTGTGGCCAAGAATCCAGGAACTTCCGTTCGGCATCGTGGTCAACAATTAAACATTTCCAGTAGCACTATGCAACGAATTTTGGTAAAAGATTTGCATTTGCACGCGTACAAGGTTCAATTGGTGCAAGAAATCAAGCCAAGGGACCATGCGCAGCGCCGTGAATTTGCTGATTGGGTGTTGGAACATCATTAAATTAATGCGGATTTTTCGAAGAAAATCATTTTTTCAGATGAGGCACATTTTCAACTCGACGGATACGTAAATAAGCAAAACTGTCGGATTTGGGGTGCTGAAAATCCTCGAGTGATACTCAAACAACCAATGCATCCACCGCGAGTAACTGTTTGGTGTGCATTTTGGGCTGGCGGAGTAATTGGGCCGTATTTCTTTGAAAACGCGGCTGGAAATGTGATAACTGTTAATGGAGTGCGGTATCGCGAAATGTTAACGGAGTTTTTGTGGCCCGAATTGGATGTAATTGATGTGGAGGACATGTTTTTCCAACAAGACGGTGCGACCTGCCACACAGCACGTGAAACAATGGTGTTACTGCAGACTAAGTTTCCAGGCCGTGTCATATCTCGATTTGGCGATCGACATTGGCCACCAAGAACGTGCGATCTAACACCGATGGACTTTTTTCTTTGGAGCTATATGAAGGAAAAGGTGTATGCGAATAAGCCTGAAACAGTTGAACATCTTAAAGAGGAAATACGGCGCGTTATTGGTGAAATACAGCCACATTTATGCGAAAACGTTATTCAAAATTTCAACAAAAGAATTACCCTGTGCCAGAGGTTTCGTGGTGGTCATTTGCCTGATGTTGTATTTCACGGTTAATCGGAACTATTTTTCTTTATGTTGAAATAAAAATGTTTGCTTAATTCAAAAATAAATGTGTTTTTTCTTTAAAATTAAATCCGGCGCTCCTGTTGGGACACCCTTTATATACATAATATAAAGTGTATATATGTATAATTATATATTTTATATATAATTTTATATACTGTAACATAGTTACAACTGTCAGCCTATTTTATTATCTCGAACGGCTATGAGAGCCTAAATTATATTCAGAAGCGACGAGTACAGCGGACGCCAAGCCATCGAACCCGGACCTAGCACAAAAACGAGCTAGGTTACGCCTCCGGAATTCGCTCGTTGCCGAAAACAGCAGGTCAGCGATCAGCTGTCCTTGCTCGGCGGCGAGGTTGAGACGGGGGGGGGGGGCACGACAACGGTAGCTCGAAAAATCATGAGGACTTGGCAGATTTAAAAATCGAAGCTACTGATGACGTAGAGGGGACCAGGTTGGGGGGAGAGTCTATAAAAGAGCCTGCGCGACAAGAAAAGCTCTCTTGGTACAAGTCTTATCAGAACTGACACATTTTTTTTTACAAGTCGCGGCGGTTGGCAACAAGTGATTATTCTAAAAAGTTAAAGTTCGAGAATAAAGTAGGATTGCATTTCGGTAAAATCCGTGGCTCCGGGAATAAGAAAAGACATTGAGTTGGTAGTAACAGGACTGGAGAAGAAGAGTTGGACAGGCGAGTCATTTAAATGAACTAAAGAAAAGTAATCAGTGGATAAGTTTAGGGCGATATCGTTTAGAAGTAGATAGGTTAAACGTGAATAAGCCTAAGTAGATAACATTAGGGGTAGGAAATTAATTAAGTAGTGTTTAGGAAAATAAAATTAGATCGTGTGGATTTTAAACCGGCACTATAAACAGGAATTGCCCGGGTGTGTGAGTAGAAAAGAGACAATGAGAAAGTGAAACGAGTGTAACAGAGAGAGCATTATAAACAGAGGTGAGACATATTGTCAAGAAGCGTGTTCGATGCGTGTGGCTGTGTATGTGTGTGTTTGAAGTTACTGGGTCAATACCAATGTATCGAAACATAACAGATATTCAAGCCTGGGATACCAGTAAATTATGTAAACGTAAAATAAGATAAGAATTGTGAAAAGATCACCGAAATTACCGAGTAAATGCCGTGTACAGGTTACCGTGGGAAAGAAACCAAGTATTGACATATTTTTGTGAAATTGTTCTAGTTAATAAACCTGTTTGAGAATGCTTGAGCATTCTGCTACGCGTAGCTAGACTGCGCACTGCAGGCTAGCATGGGCAACTGCTTGCTGCTGCCACTCAGCGGCAGCACCACGCAGAAGCTGTTAATCTCGCACTAGGTCTGCTCGCCGAGCAACAGGTCGCTGCGCGCTAGCGCTCCACGACTGGTTGGTTTGAAAACGGCTGCTTCATATAACGCCATCTTGCGTTTTGCTCCCGTGCGGTACTCTTCGCCTCCGTGGTCGTGCGTGTTCATAAAAGTTCTGTGCATCCAAATTCGTCTCAAAGTGCAGCTCTGCCGACCTACAGTCTCAACAAACTCTTCGATCATATCAGCATTGGTATATAGACGTCGGCTCACCAGTACATCACCATATTGTCTCATCGTGTCGTGCACCCGGCGTTAGCTTCACCGCAAGGCCCGGTTACGACAGCATATCTCATCAAATTGCACACGATTAATACAATCGTGTGCGGTAATTAGCTCACCACATTTGAATCTAATTTTATTCTCTATCTATTTGCGCTTATTTCTAAATCATTTGCTATATTTTTACTTGTTTATTTGTATTTGTGTCTGCCGCACTTGATAGGTGGAGCAATAAATGCTATTATAATTAACATCAGTGTACATTTTAATTCAACCTTCTATATTACAGTCCACTTTCTCTCCATCATACTGAATTCTCGAACAAAACCCTACTCTCACACACCTCGAAGTCTACGTTAATTAGTCCTGTGATTGAGCCCGAATTCCCACGAAAAATAAAAATAACTGTGATCGATAAAAATTATCGTTACATTTGGCTCCCAGCGTGGGGCTCGGCACAGCTAAGAAATACTGCGGTGGTGAGATAAGGGCGCGCGTGAAAGGCAAATAAATTTGTTGTGTAATTTAAAGCATGGCCACGGGAAACGAACAGAACGTTTCGCTCGAAATCGAGGAGTTACGGATGATGGAAAGCCTGGAGGAACAGCATCGGCAAGAGGGGGGTGCTGAAGTAGGTCCCACGTATGTATGGGAGTCTACGACAGCTGAAAATTTGTTTGATGACAGGTGACGAATCGATAGGAGGAATATCCAGCGTTTTTCCGAGATTATACCGATCGAAGATAGCGAGGATGTAGCGGAAGAGATCGAGGAAAATCCCGTAATCGGCGAGGTCGGAAGTACACTAAGGCCCACCGACAGGACTGCGATGAGTTCACCAGACCCAAGTGGTGACAGTGAGGTGATGCAGTTTTTGAGGAAGATTGACAAGAAGCACGATGAAGTGATAAAGTCACAGCAGAAGATGGAGCAGAACATTGACCAAAAGCACGAGGAGGTGATAAGGTTACAGCAGGAGATGAAAGACGAGTGTTTAAGCCGGATATCGGTGTTGAGAGAAGCAACGAAGGACACACTGGAAGGAGAGATTTCGGCAGTGGAGTGCCGGACAGATAGAAAAATTAAAGTGGCCCAGGAAAGGATACAGGAAAATCAGAGCATTACAAATAATTACATCCAACAACAGGTTGCTGGACAGAGGGTGACTGTAGAAAAACTCGAGAGAAAAACACAGGAAATGATGGCCGAAATTCGAGCGGCATGTGAAGAACCGATAAGTGCACGAAGAGAGTCGAAAAATTTGAAGAAACGATACAACGAACTAACACATCTATGAGTTTTGGGCAGACATTTGGAGGGGTGCTGAACGTCACTCGGTTATATATTACGGCACAGAAACCACCTACCTACAACGATGATGGAAAGAAGAGACCGATGACATTCTTGAAAGAATTTCGAGAGTTCTGTATTGCCGGTGGGATCGAAGATACTGAAATTCGACATACTGTCGGGACTGCATTAAAAGGAGTTGCTAATGATTGGTGGCTGGTGGTGGAAGGAGCCGTACATGACCTTCAGACTTTCGAAGAAAAGTTTCGTTCGAGATACTGGGCTCGCGACATGCAGGACAAGGTCAAGAAAAATTTAGAGTTTGGGTCGTTTTATATGGAAGGCCAGACGTTGACGAGAGCTGAATATGCGACACGTGTAATAGGTAACGCACGGGATTTGAGTGAAAAACTGAGCGACGAGGACATAATACGTCGACTCACAAAGCACTTCGACGAGGAATTGCGCAGTGCCGTGAGAGTTCGACAGATACGTGACATCGATGTATTTTTGGAGTTGCTGGAGAGCACAGACGTGGCGGGTCCATTAAATTACAAGAGAGTGGCAGGTCGTACAGGGGGATACGCGTCACAGGAGCCACAAAGATATGTGCAGAGAGGAGCGGTACGCGAGCAGACGGCGCACCCATACTATAGATATGAAAATCGGGAAAATGCAGCAAACAATAGAGGCAACAGATTTCCATCATCACCAGGATACCAAAGTGGTAGGAGAGAGGGACCACCATGGCAACATCTTGGGCCATGGCCGCCACCAAGGCTATCTTGGCCAGAGAACAGGTCAGAAAGATTTCAGGTGCCAGACAATAACAGACCGGCGGGACCTGAATTGCCAAGACAGCAGCAGCAGCCCAGCAACCAGATAAACCACATTAATCGTGCGTTACAAGGTCCATTTGTAGCATACACGATTCCCAGGGAGCAAGAACCAGGACGCTTGGGAGCGGGGAGCACGAACTCGGGAAACGAGTAGTCGTTGCGCCCGAAGAAGAATGAAAGGAGAATATTAACCAAGAGGAGCGGAGCGCAACGAGAAAACACGGAGAAAGGAAAAGTACAAGACAGAGAATGAACGCAAAAAAGAGAGAGAAGAAGAAGATGAGGAATCAGCGAAAGAAGGAGGAACAATATAGAAGCAGTGAACAGACAGGATGATGGGGAGAACACCAAACGGCGAGGGCAGGCTGAATCAGGGGAAAGGAGAATTCAGGAAGACGATAAAGGTGAATCCAATAATAATAGAAATATGTTGCCGGAAATCGTTGCCAGAGTTCAGAGAGTACCAGATATCAGAGGGCCAGCACCAAAGAATGTGGACGGAGGAGATAAGGAGAAAAGGAGACGTTCAATACAGTTATTAAATTCTGAATTTATGCGACAATTCCCGACCACTTGTTAAGTGGAAATTTCGGTAAATCGCAACTCGGGGTGTGAGTCAGCGTTACCTAGATTCCTGCGTTATTGATCTTTCTTGGTCGAAAGATCTCAAACAATCGAATCCCTAATTTTTGTCAACTCTGATTGCCTCACTCGGGCTGTGGTGATATTTTTTCACAATTTCTTTAGAAATTAAAAACCGTCAATTGTTGTTGCTTCATTAATTCTTTACGAATAAGTGAGGCAATCAGAGTTGACAAAAATTAGGGATTCGATTGTTTGAGATCTTTCGACCAAGAAAGATCGATAACGCAGGAATCTAGGTAACGCTGACTCACACCCCGAGTTGCGATTTACCGAAATTTCCATCTTAACAAGTGGTCGGGAATTATCGCATAAATTCAGAATTTAATAATAACATATACACGACCGATTGATTAATAAAGTTGCTTGATTACTGACATTAAAATAGAGATCTTGAATTGATGTCACCAGAGCCACGGTGGCGTAATTGGTAACGTACCAGGCTAGAATTCTGGAGTTCCCGGTTATGGAATATCCAGTGGTGTGGGAGAAAAACTGTAATGTCCACGCTCGATTTAACTAGCAGTTTCTGGCAAATACCCCTCCACCCGGAATCACGAAAGTACACGGCCTTTCAACACATCGGAAGATGTTATGAATTTACAGTTACGCCGTTCGGTTTAAAGACTAGCACAGCAAGTTTGATAAGAGCTCTCGACATGGTCCTACAGGGTCTTGATTTCATCATTAATTTCGTCGATGATTTATTAGTTATGTCAACATCATATGAAGAACACCTAAATCACCTGAGAGAATTATTTGACCGATTTCGACAGCACAAAATGACATTAAAATTCAGTAAATCTCATTTTTTCCGAAAAGAAATGATTTTTCTCGGACATATCCTCACGACCGATGGACTAAAACCTAACCCAGAAAAGATAAGAGCGATTCACGAATATCCTCGACCTCGCACCATGAAACAACTGAGAGGATTCTTGGGATTAATTAATTTCTATACGAAATTCACGAATCGTCATGCGCATGAGACCGCTCCGTTAGTAAATCTTTTAAAAAAAGGGGTTCAATGGAGATGGGATGAAGCCATAGAGAAAACATTTAAAAACGTTAAGGATTTATTCTGTGAGGAAGTAGTACTGAAATTTCCGGATACTCGAAAGCCATACACGCTCACCACGGATGCGAGTGGGTATGCGCTCGGAGCAATTCTCTCACAGGAAGATGAAAATGGAGAAGTAAAGGTGGTGACGTTCGCGAGTAGGACGCTCAAAGGGGATGAGATCGGGTACATGACGATCGAGAAAGAGCTATTAGCAATAGTATGGGCACTAAAGAAATTTAGGACGTATTTAAGGGGGGAAAAGGGTCGGAAAATTAGTTTTTTTTCTTTTTTTTTCTGATACGACAACTTATAAGAAATATTGTCAGAAAATTTGAAGTTATTAAGAGCAAAAGTTTTCGAGTTATAGACAATTGAGTCTCCGGGCGCTCGGTCTCCCTTGACCGTCATGAGACTTTAATCGCGTTTTTCTCAAAACTTTTTTTTAAGTCGTTAGTTAAAATTTCTCGAAAACGTTTGGAGCGATTTCGCCTAAACTTTGCACACATCTTTTACATACCAAATACTCGATTCTGAACGAAGGATTTTTTTTTTCAATTACAACTTATCATTTAATTGAACATAAAGAGCAGTTTTTGGCAAAAATCAGAGTTTTTTGATTGCACCTTTACTAAAAATTCAAAAATGAATATTTTGTTAATTCCTTCGTTCGAATCCAAGATAACCTTATGTACTAAAGAAATCTTTTTGATTTTTTAATTTCGGATGAAGCAATCATGAGTTATCCTGACTACCGCATGCAAATTTTTTTTGAGGTGACTCGGTTCTCACCACTACCACTGGCTTATTTTTCAATATTAAAAAATGAAAATTTAGCAGAATATTCTTAGAATAATGCTTAATAATGTAACAAATTTTGAAAATATTAACTAATAAGGTACTCTGAAAAATAATCACAAAAATATGCTTTTTTTTGTATCTCAGACCCTTTTCCCTCCTTAAAAGGAGCACGTATTCGGATTAAAACCGATCATAAAGCCTTAATGTTTTTAAAAACGTGTTGGTTTACGGCCGAAAGGCTTATGAGATGGGCGTTATCCATCCAGGATTACGACATACAAGTCGAACAAGTCGCCGGAAAATCGAATGTGGTCGCTAATACTTTGAGCCGGGTGAAGTGCAACGATGTGACACCGTCAATCGATAAGGAAGGGATCGTGGTAGTCGCGGGGATGCTGGCCAAAAAAATTCCACGCGAACTAGCTAGAAAATTAAGGTGCATGAAGGATGTCCAGAGAGAACAAGAAGATCTACGAACCATCATGGACTTCCTGGGTGAGGAAAAAGAAGGACAAGAAGAGCAAAAATTTCGACTGGAGAAAGGAATATTACAGAAGAAATCGAAGACCGAAATTTGGCGGGTTATAATACCAAAGAACATGATTGAAGGTATGATAAAAGCATGCCATGCCATGTATGGCCATCTTGGTGCAAGGAAATGTTTACGGATGCTGGAGGAGGATTTTACATATCCACACCTTACAAAGATAACTAGGAGCATCCTCGCTACCTGTGACGTGTGTCAGAGAAACAAAATCGCCATACAAACAAGCTACGCCGCGATGCAAACTATAATACCGGAGAGACCGGGGGATTTGGTATCCATAGATTTCTATGGACCTTTGCCCGCATCAGGAGGTGGAGTGAAGCACATCCTGGTGACATTGGACGCTTTCAGTAAATTCGTCATCCTTTACCCCATGAAGAAAGCAAACGACGCCACGGTTATTAAACGAATATTCGAAGATTACGTCCCAAAGTATGAAAAGCCGCGTAGGATACAATCGATCACGGAACTCAGTTTACTGCCAAGAACTGGATACAAAAGCTCAAGGACGAGGTTAGTATGGCCGTGTTTTCATCGATACGTCACCCCCAAGGAAATATCGGCGAACGAGTGAATCGTGAACTTGGAAGGTTTTTCCGGGTTTTCCTCACTAATAACCATGCAGGCTGGTTTAAGTGGGTAAAAATAATTGAGGATTGTATAAATGAGAGTCATCACGACACAACCGAATTCACACTGATGGAACTGCAGTGCAAGAAAAAGCCTCTACGAGAATGGAATAAGCAGATGGGCATAAGGAAGAACGAAGACGACAAAACAACACACAAGATGAAAATTGAAATTGTGAGAGAAAGGATTGAGAAGAAAGGCCGGCATCGTGCAGAGAGATTTGACGCTACTCATAAGTTAACAAATTATGGAGAAGGCGATCTGGTGGTGGTAAAAGCATTAAATGTGTCGGATCCGTTAAAACAATTAACTTCGAGGTTTATGCCACTGTATGAGGGACCGTATAGGATTAAGAGATGCATAGGCTTAGCGACTTATTTATTGGTGGACCTAGAGAAGAAGATAGAAAGAGGTATATTCCACGCGAGTATGTTTAAGAGGTATCGGACAGAGACAGAAAAGACAGAGAAGAAAGAAGAGAACACGGCTGAAACAGCAACCAAGGAAAGGAGTGAGACAGCGCGAAGGACGAGTACTCGAAACGAAAACAACGATGTAACGTTGGATCGCACAGAGGCTACACCAACACAGTGATGGGGGGCCATCGAACCCGGTATAGAGCACTAGCAACGGGTGATCTCAACGTTATGACAAACAGCGTTCGGGGAATAATGCTTTGAATTCCGGGGAGTAAGGCGCGCTAAAGAAGGAGGGTCGACAAATAGGACACCTAATTGGCCAAGGCGTATGGCCGGCGGGGAAATAGGCCATCAGAGAAGAGTCCCGAAGATATAGCTATAGTGAGAGTAACTGAGACAATATGAAAGGCAGCGGTGACACCGGAACGGGTTACTAACTCGTGAAATATAAAGAAAGTTAATAGGAGTGACCGAACACAAAGTAAAATGTACCGATTTGTTGAGTATGCGGTTGAATACCTGACACCAGGAGAGCCGTATCAAGCGGACGCGGACGTGATAAACGTCAAGCACCCGGGTCGGTTTTACATCTGGTTGAAGAGTGATGAGGAGAGACGGCAAGAGTGGCTAAGCTTGGTAGCAAAGACGGGAAAAGACCATCCGGAGGTCCACCATCTGTTGGAGGAGGAGGCCTACGAGGGTCGTGCTATTTTATATTCACTGGAAGACGAGGAGGACACGGAGAACGGGGTGTTTTACCGAGGGACGGTGATGGGGAAACGAGACGGCGAGTATAAAATCTGGCTGGGGGATTTAGCAAAAAGGATCACGGCACCTCTGGAGAAATTGTATATGTCACCGTATCGGTATTTAGATGAACCGTATTTTGCGGTAGCCGCTGCCCTCCACACCCTTGCATCAGCCAGAGGATTTTGGACCGAATGAGCCAGGAACCTTCTCATCGCGCTATTCGGGCAACAGGTGGTCGATATTCACGTCATTGAAATCGATCCAATCGTAGGGGTAGTGTGGATCGAGATGCACGCGTCCCACGGCAACCAGGGATACGACGTGGCTCAGGAGTTGGTTGGGAACCAGGAGGCCAGACAGAAAGAAGAAAACCCGCTTTTTCATTACGGATGGGACGGGGGCAGACGAGGAAAGCATTTTGGGGGCGAGAGGAGAAGGGAGGCGGAACAGGCGAGAAGGCAACGACTCACCCACCCAAGTTCAAACAACACCGAGGCCCCAAGCACGGGTGCATGTGCACCGTCGAGCAGGATGGAGGATTTGCTGCGGGAGCTCGCGGCTCTGGTAGAAGAGAACGAGGAGGGCGAGAGTAATCTGGAGGAGTCGGAGAGCGTCGCCACAACAATCGGGCAATGGAATTCTGAAAATGTAACAGCACAGACTGACCACGACGAGACGGACAGTGACGCAGATAGAGAAAACGATAGTGACGGGTATTAAATAAAAAAAAAAATTTTTTAATATATGCCTCTGCGTTTCGTTTTATTTCTGTGGTGTAAATTTTCTTTAGCTTAAGATAGGGATAGGAGTAGTTTATAAGATGAGCGAGCGAGATTATATATATAGAAAGAAAATATATATATTATATAAGATGATTCTAAGTGTGGAGACGAGCAGGACCAAGAAGAAGCCGGAACGCGGATCGGTAAGCGTAAAAAAAAAGAAAGAAAGAAAGAAAAAAAAAGACTTGAAACGGAAAGAGACTAAACGAAATAGAAGAAAGGATAGCAGGAACACAGGAAATCGCAAAGAAATCTTTGGGTGAGTTGCGAAGGCAACTCTCTCAAAGATCTCGGGGAGATAATGTAACATAGTTACACCTGTTAGCCTATTTTATTATCGAACGGCTATGAGAGCCTAATTATATTCAGAAGCGACGAGAACAGTGGACGCCAGGCCATCGAACCCGGACTTAGTATAAAAACGAGCTACGTCACGCCTCCGGAATTTGCTCGTTGCCGAAAACAGCAGGTCAGCGACCAGCTGGCCTTGCTCGGTGGCGAGGTTGAGACGGGGGGAGGGGGGGGGGGGGGCACGACAACGGTACCTCGAAAAATCATGAGGACCTGGCAGATTTTAAAATCGAAGCTACTGATGACGTAGAGGGGACCAGGTTGGGGGGTGAGTCTATAAAAGAGCCTGCGCGACAAGAAAAGCTCTCTTGGTACAAGTCTTATCAGAACTGACACATTTTTTTTTACAAGTCGCGGTGGTTGTCACCAAAGTGATTATTCGAAAAAGTTAAAGTTCGAGAATAAAGTAGGATTGCATTTCGGTAAAATCCGTGGCTCCGGGAATAAGAAAAGACATTGAGTTGGTAGTAACAGGACTGGAGAAGAAGAGTTGGACAGGCGAGTCATTTAAATGAACTAAAGAAAAGTAATCAGTGGATAAGTTTAGGGCGATATCGTTTAGAAGTAGATAGGTTTAACGTGAATAAGGCTACGTAGATTACATTAGGGGTAGGAAATTAATTAAGTAGAATTAAGCGCGTAGTGTTTAGGAAAATAAAATTAGATCGTGTGGATTTTGAATGGGCACTATAAACAGGAATTGCCCGGGTGCGTGAGTGGAAAAGAGACAATGAGAGAGTGAAACGAGTGTAACAGAGAGAGCATTATAAACAGAGGTGAGACATTTTGTCAAGGAGCGAGTTCGATGCGTGTGGCTGTGTATGTGTATGTTTGAAGTTACTGGGTCAATACAGATGTATCGAAACATAACAGATATTCAAGCCTGGGATACCAGTAAATTATGTAAACGTAAAATAAGATAAGAATTGTGAAAATATCACCGAAATTACCGAGTAAATGCCGTGTACAGGTTACCGTGGGAAAGAAACCAAGTATTGACATATTTTTGTGAAATTGTTCTAGTTAATAAACCCTACTCTCACACACCTCGAAGTCTACGTTAATTAGTCCTGTGATTGAGCCCGAATATCCACGAAAAATAAAAATAATTGTGATCTATAAAAATTATCGTTATAATACACATATACAGGGTGGCCGATTTATCTGAAGACGTTGAAATATTTCGAAAACTACGCATCGGATCAAAAAAAGTTCTCAATAAAATTTGTTCGCCTGTAAGGGGGTCATTAAATGATCCCAAAGTCGACCCTTCACCCCTACCCCCTGGGGTGGGGGTGGGGGCAACTTTGAAATCGTAAACGGGAACTCCTATTTTTTATTGCTGATTCGGATTCCCCATAAGAAAATAAGTAACCTTTATCTGAAACATTTTTTTTCGATTTGTTATAGATGGCGCTGTAATCGCAAGAAACCTGATTTTTGCGAATATCTAAAGAAATTACACATCGGATCGAAAAAAGAAAAAAGACATGTTTCTTTTTTCAAAAAGCTATTCAGCGATACGAAACTCGATCCACCCCCCCCCCATCCCTGCCCCATTGTGGTGAAAATGGAAGTTGCTTCAAAATCGTGATAGGAAAACCCCATTTTTTCATGGTTTTCCATGACAAAATCCATTGATTTGACTTTATTGTTGATATGAAATTTTCTCACACGTGAAGCTGCAATCGAAAGCATGTATTCGTTTATCAATAAGTTAACAACTACTTTTAGCGTTACCCAGGAACAACGACGTGGACGTAGTAGTTTTTGTTCCCATCGGGGTGCTTGTTTTAGGTAAGTCCCCTTGCCTCTCACCGTCGGTGTACTTGTTTTACGTGAGTTCCCTTGCCTCTCTCTTTATTGTTGATATGAAATTTTCATATCAACAAATCAATGGATTTTGTCATCGAAAACCAGGAAAAAATAGGGTTTTCCAATCACGATTTTGAGGCAACTTCCATTTTCACCACAATGGGGTAGGCATGGGGGAGGGAGGGTGGATCGTATCGCTGAATAGCTTTTTGAAAAATTAAACATGTGTTTTTTCTTTTTTCAATCGGATGTGTAATTTCTCGAGATATTCGCAAAAATCAGGTCCCTTGCGATTACAGCGCCATCTATCACAAATCGAAAAAAAATGTTTCAGATAAAAGTTACTTATTTTTTATGGGAAATTCGAATCTGCAATAAAAAATAGGGGTTCCCATTTACGATTTCAAAGTTAACCCTACCCCTAACCCAGGGGGTACGGGTGAGGGGTCGACTTTGGTATCATTGGATGACCGACTTTCAGATGAACAAATTTTATTCAGAACTTTTTTTGATCCGATGCGTAGTTTTTTAAATATTTTAATGTCTTCAGATAAATTGGCCACCCTGTATATACTAATTTATCAATATATATAGTATAATAAAATTATTTTATAAATTCAAGGTTACGCCTCTGGCCACAGCCAAACGCATGGGTTGTCTATCGCGAGGGGGACAAAATACCAGACAGCCTCGAGTCATCCCCGCCTCCTGAAAGGGATATTTTTTCCTTAATGATGAGGATGTGGCTCGCTTGGTCACTGTGCTGTATTTCAACGCCGATGGTGATGCTGGTGTTGAATCCGACATTGCGATCATGTTGATGATCTCATAGCCGTGCGTTTGTACGAGGCCTACACTGGTCAGTCTGAAAAGTAATGTCATTTCTCAAATTACGGCTCGTACGCCTCTGGTTCTATCGCTACCATCGACGATCATGGTATCCTCGTCATCGTCATGGACATCTTTATTGTCTTCGTCATCAGCATCGTCTTCATCATGTTTATTATCATCATCATCGTGTTCTTCATCTGCGGAGAACTCCTCAAGAGTGGGATCCCCTGTGGGACTCGACGTGTCTCACTACGATTTCTACCAGGCAGGTGGTAGTGGTATTCGCAGGAGCGCTGATAGCAGTAGATCGTTTAACGCTGTAGCAGACGGTAATAATCGCGGATATCACAATAATAATATTCAAAGCGGTAACAGGGATAATGAGATTATCGATGAATCTCGCTTAGCCGATGTTGACAACACCTTACCATCGGGAAATAGTTTTGCAGTCGTAAATGCGGAAATAAAACAATCTTTAAAGCGTTTCGAGGTTTTAACGCGGCAAGTTGATCTCACCTTAGTGACATCTCCAACATCTACAAATCCGATCACATGAAGCCGAAATGCAGTGAATGATATTTGTCATCATTTTGTTAAGGATCGTGATGATACAGATTTGATAGGTGTAGGATTCGGGTATCACTCAGGCCGATATCGCGGTTCACCGACGATCAGCTATGGGGTTTGATGTGTGCTATGAATCAAAGCTCAAAAGTTCTCGCCGTATCTGACACGCTACGATTCATGGTCACATATGTCACAGTGCCGAGTGGTCGAGGGATACATGCATCTAAGCTGAAGAGGAAATCGGATTCGATTACTCGAAGCAACGACAATTTGTATTTCCTGTGGTTAATCGTTGTAGCCTTAGCGAACAATAAACACAAACGCGACCGTAATGCAGCATCGACAAGGGCCTGGAACGTTATAAGGCATAGGGCGTCGCCAGATCAGCACACGTGCTCTTGTCGAAAAGGCCCGAGTGCAAATCCCTGCAGAAGGCTGTAGTATATCGGAAATACCGAATTTCCAAAGATACCTCACACCTCCGAGGGTTGCAATTGTAGCTCACGATTGGGAGTCCCTCGATAGCGGTGAGCCTCCGATTTTCACTATTCACTGATTACTAATTTAATGGGTGCAGCGGGTGGTAAGAATTATTGTATACCCTGAAATAAATCTTATCGACGTGACTGAGAGCATCGGTGAATAAGCAAGTGACGCCGGTGCTTTTGTGTACTGTCCTGCGTTACGGACGTTGTCCCAACAGTCGACAAAGAGCTCGTGCTTGGCTCTGTACCAGAGACTGCGCAAGCAGTAATGTCTACAGGGGCCGCAAACAATGAGCGGTCGTGCGACGATTGTAGTCGCTCGTTCCTCAGTGCCGTGTATTTCGCCAACCATCTAAAACCTCTCGAAAGCCGCACCAAAGTCTCTACGGGTACACGAAAATCTATTAGTGAGTTATACCGTATTTGTAAAACTTGTAAAAAACTCGTTGATAGAGATCACAGTCTATACGAATGCGGCGCTAGTTTAGTTATGCGAATAGTCAAACCGCGCAAAAGAACCTGAACCCGACGCCGTGGCAAACATCCTGAAACGCTTTTTATATTTTATGATTTTGAAGCGCGTCAAGCCAAGGTCTATTGTCTTTCATTGTGTCGCCCAATAATTGTGCGAAATTTGCTTATCTGTGGGAGAACAGCAACGTCTAGGTATTTGCGTCTGGTGCGGTGTGCGCGAGTTTGTTTTTAACAAAAATCCCGTTGCCGCGTTTGTAGATCTGGCTGTGCGACCTTCTAAGAAATTTCAGAATACAGTGGGTATGGCACACAATGCCAAGGCATTCGATGCTTAATTTATATTACGAAATATTGTAGAACGTTGCACGGATGTGCCCACCCCAAGTATAGTTCTAACGGGTAAATCAATTATATCGATGACGATGGGCCGTACTAGCTTTATCGACAGCATTAATTATTTTGATATGCATCTAAGCGTTGCCCAAGGCTTTCGGGTTTAACGAAGAAATGGCTAAGGGTTACTTTCCGCATCTCTTCAATACAGAAGATGCACGTGGTTATAACGGTGTTCTCTTCGCGGCCGAGTATTAGTTGCCAAATACAATGGGTGAACGGGAACGGTTAGAATTTTTACGATTGGTATGCTGAAGAGCTTAATAAAACCGTGATAATTAACTTTGAAAATGAGATTGTAAAGAACTATAAGATGGATGTTGATATACTACGTCGAGCTTGCTATGAATTTCGTAAAATATTTTTATTTGCAGATAATGTATGTCCGTTTACTGAAGCCGTAACAATACCACCGGCTTGCTTACTCGTGTGTCGGCGTAACTTTCTACGACCACAAATGATTGGCCTCATCCCTGAACAGGGATATAGGCGGGTAGAAACCCATTCGCAGCAGGCCGTTGATTGGCTCCTGTTGGTTGAGCACGAGCTCGGGCGTGTACTCATTCACACGACCGGGGACCGTCAGTATAAACTACCCGAAGGACTGCTCGTCGACGGCTACCTGGAGCTGGGCAATCGTCGTATTGTATATCAATACCACGGTTGTTATTGGCATGGATACTGTCAATGCTTTCTTAGCAATCGTGCGATTAATTCGCACGCTGCAAACGAGAGTTTAGACTCCCGATATGCGCGGACTGTGGCAATGATCTTAAAAATTCATCCACACGGTTACGAACTGGTGGAGCTATGGCAGTATAATTTTAATACACTCCATAAAGAACCGCGTGTCAACGAATTTTTAATAATAATCATCCGCGGTGTGTCACAGGAAGACTGAACCATCGTGCAGCGTTCTATGGTGGTCGTATGTGCAATATACTCACGTCTTACGATGTCGCACCGGGAGAGAAGATTTCGTACATCGACATTTGCTTGTTGTATCCGTATATATTGTAACGGTATTTTCCTGTTACCATTAATTTTTAGTCTTCTGAGGAAAAAGATTCGGACTCGAAAATTGAGTGTAGACTTCTTAGGTAGGTAGAATTAGGGTTAATTTAGATATCAGTAAAGAAGATTGTGATGTTCGGCTTAGTGGCGCCGTTTGCCATTACAAATACTTCCCATGAGATACCAAACAAGGTGATTTCTCGATCTTCTTTATCTTTGGTAGCCGTGGGCCTTTCTCTGGTATGCTTTCTGGCCCAGTGGCGAGCCCTGCAGCCAGACCAAATCCGGTTCTTCGTCTCGTTTGGTGTCCTCTTGGTCCGCTCAATGCGTGAGGCCACTCACCTGAAGTAGAAAGAATGTGCAAACGTAAGCAACGAGCTGCAAGCAATGACCGCTCGAGCTACGACTTGCAGCAACTTGCAATCGACATTCTTGCAAATTCATCGAATTCACCAAAGAAAGTGAATAACTCCTTTGCCGAAATCAGTCAAAAGTTTAACATCCACCTGCACAGTTGATCGCGGGTCGGACTCGCCGGAAATATTAGATGCTATTAGTAGATTCCAACAAGAGAGGTTGGTTCCTCGTCGAAGGCACGAAACAGCAATTATTGTAACATTCTTTTTATCGTTATTTAAATAGACAACGGAAAGTTGCCATTGTCTATAAGAAATATCCAACCATAATTTTTCTGTAAATTCACGTGTTCATTATTTACTGGAGATCCATCTGCTTATGGACAAACGATCCCAAAAAATAATAACTTTTAATATTATACCGATTACCGTACTAATCCAGGTACGCGGTACCGGCATAACATTTGGTGGCAGCGGTGGGATTTGCTGAAGTGTATAGTGATACGTGATTTACTTGGACAAGAGTGTTTTGGACAACGGAACCACCGAAGGAACGAGTCAACGGTGCCAGGAAGGACATCTGGACCATCTTCAGAGGGGAGCTACACGACAACAGGTCGTTAGCACCCGAGGAACACCGCCATGGAGAGGATCGTCTGCAAGCTCTTCTATCTGTAAGTGGCGGTTACATACAATACTATTGCATACGGCCTAATAATAATAATCCAAAGTCAGTCGGACGTAATAATACAGGGTGCGCCATCTTTTATGTCGGCATGTAAACATTGAATAACTTTAAAAAAAAAACAACCGATTTTTATATATGAGGTATTTTTATTTAATTTGGTCCTTTACAATGTATGTGGACTAATTTTTTAATACAACAACAATCAAGTGGCTGCCTTTATTGGCCTCAGCAAAATGTGCCCTTTTTGCTGCGTTTTCCGTCACTTTTTCGAGCATCTCGGGCGGTATAGCGTCGATTTCGGCACGAATGTTTGCCTTGAGCTCGTCAATGGTCTGAGACTTGTTGGCGTACACTTTGCTTTTCAAATAACCCCACAAAAAGAAGTCCGGAGGGGTCAAATCTGAAGATCTGGGTGGCCGGTCAATGTCGCCATTTTTTGACATCACACGTCTCGGGAATTTTCGTTGCAGAAACTGCATTGTTTGAAACCAGTAACCGTCCAGACCTTTTTCACACATTTGTGGACAGACATAGTGAGCCAACATCCACCGATATCGATTCCCATCGACTGTTTCGCCTTCTTTGAAGAAAAATGTCCCAATGATGGTTTTGGCGCAAACGCTGGCCCAAACAGTCACTTTTTGGTCATGCAATGGTGTTCCATGGATCTTGTGTGGATACTCCATTCGCCAAATGCGGCAATTTTGCTTGTTAACAGCGCCAGAGCGTGTGAAATGGGCCTTGTCGGTCATCAAAATTTGCTTCCAAAAATCAGATTCAGTGTCAACCATTCGAGCGACTGTTTGGCCGTAATCCAAGCGACGTGGACGATTCATGGTTAAAATTTTACTGAATTGACGTTTCAAAAATATGTCTACTCAAGTCAATCGGTTGATAAATGTCAAAGTTATTCAATGTTTACATACCGACATAAAAGATGGCGCACCCTGTAGAAAAAAAAAATATATATATATTCCGCCTGATAAGTACATTCAGAGGAACCCATTTTTCTTTTTTGAAAGTTTGAGAGAATATTTTAAAGTAGAGCCAATCGCGAAATTAGCCACATGCCAAGATCTAGAGGCGCGAGACCAAAGCACAGAGGTAACTCGCTAGATACTACGTTGCCTGGCGAGGGGGTGGACTCCGCAGAAGGATTAACTGCAGCTGTCGAGGGCCTTGCGTTCAGGACGCGTAGGGCGCTTACGGAGCTCTCGCCGACGGGACTAATTCTTGCTGACAGGCAAGAGGCCCTTGCAGGTCGTCTGACAGCTCAGTTCGGCGTGAATCCACTTAGGGGAGCGTCGTTTGGGGATCACGATAGTACCGATAGCGACGACGTATTCAACACGGTTACTGGCGAACGAACGCCTGAACGCGATCGTAGGATATAATCGAGGGGGAGATCGAACAACTGCATACGATAGATCACATAGGTTACTCGAAAGCTACCGGTACGATGACGCAGCAACCACTGCCGGAACGGGTGAGGCAACGATACGAAGCGGTTGACAGAAGTCACCGTGAGTACGAGTGGACTCAGTGAGAGCTCGAGCTGGAGCTCAGGTTTCAGGGCCGTGACAGGACGTCGGCAAGGCGGAACCTTGCTGACACACTCAACGAGGTAGGGGCAGATGAATTCGAACTCATCCGGTCCTTATGAGAGCAAAACGCCGAGCTTATATGGAGGCTGGAAAGAGCGGGACTGGGAGAACACCCGACATCACAGCCGCGGCCGAGGCAAACTCGATTTGAGGAGCCGGGTTACCCTCCGGCAAATCGCATGTTCCAAACGGAACAACCGTAGATGCAAGACACACATAGTCAGACGCTTGACCTCGGGCTGGCGCTAAAAAAACATCAAACATTTCGATGGAAATAACGCTGACGAGCTGGACGCTTTTCTACGATCCTTCAAGCGACCGTCTTCAAGCGAGCTGCGTCTGGGGATCACGAGATCCTGTTGGGATTGGTGCTCAGCAGCAAGCACGAGAGTGGGGCAGCCCGGGAGATGAAACATAAAACCATCCTCTCGGTAGCGCAGCTCAAGGCCAAGCTGGAGGCCTTGTACTGGAAGCGGAAGTCGCTGCCTGCGTTAAAGGTAGATACACGATAGAGAAGCTATGCGAGGTAGCCGTCACGGCGTCGGAAATGCCCATCAACCAAAAGATAACGCGAAAGAGCGCCCAGATCAACTTCGAAAATGGACTGCACGGGCAGGTCCAAATTCTGGTAAGATCGCGCAACTGCACCACCCTCTTCGAGTCCGTAACAAGAGCGATAGAAATCACCAACATGGTGTAGCTAAAGGGAGGGGTAATACCAAGTCACCCCAGAAGTTCCCAAGGCGCACCACCCCGGCAGGGAGAATATTATTTCACCTCCTGGAGGCCAGAGCACTTGGCACGGGCTGCACCCGGAGATCGGGAAGAGTGAGCTTACCGATGCCCAGCGAAAACCGGTTAATACACAATGTCGACATCATCTACAACTACTGTCAGAAGAAGGGCCACGTGTGGAAGAGCTGTAGGAAGAGGTTGGCGCAGAATAGAAGCCAGCACAGTCATTACAGCAGCCCCGACGTCCGAGGTACGCGAGGAGCAAGGACGCAAAAAACACCATAGCTGTAGGACCGAGTCGAGCTAATATCGATGTCCGCCCGCTAGGAACGATGAGATTGAGTACACTTACAGCCCAGCAGAGACCCGTGTACAGGAAAAAGAGGACGTTGCTGCAGCTGTGACAAGTGACACTGCCGGCGTCCAGCGCCACTGCCAGTGACTTCGCTATCATCGCATCGTTGGCCGTGATCAGGTTACTCACCCTCAAGGCGGACACTGGGGCTCAGTGCAGTATAATTAAAGAAGGATGCCTCAAGCCAGAGACCTTAGTAAAAGACTGCACTGTGGAGCTGCAGAGGGTGGCCGGCAAGAAATTCACCCCTATCGGTATGGCAAAGATTGTGTTCGAGACACCAGCTTTAAATGTAGAACATTGATTCTACATAGTTCCAAACAACGTGCCGCTGGGGGTCAACGGACTGTTAGGTATGGATTTCATTCAAAGGGGGTATTACCGTCTAGAAACTTCGAAAATTATAATTTTTTTTTGCATTTTCTTATGATTTGGGATTTTGAGAATGTGTCTCCAAAAGATTAATTTTAAATTCGTAGATCTCCTATATTTACAGAGGCTTAAAGGCTGCGGTGCGTTGAGAGAGAGTCGCGGCAGGTAGTCATCCACTCGACCGTAGTACCTCGACCGTTGTGTCCATTGTATACCGGCTTGGGGAATTTCCCTGTCCCTTGCCCCCCTTGTAGTCCAATACCCAAGGTATCCTTATAAATAGTTAGTATACTTTTACCAACAAATTACGATAAAAAATTTACGATACCAGAAAAAGAAAATTTCAAGGAAATCGATACAGTTTCGAAGTTGATACTGAACATGCCAGTATGTTGGCGAAAAAATTGAAAGATACTGGAGACGACGACTTCTGTATAAACAGAGAACACGGTTATATCGCATTTTCAATTTGTACCCCTGATAGTATTCTCAACTTTTTTTCTTTCTTCTCAGCTATCAGTGCACTTGTCATGTGTAAGACGTGTAAAGAAGATATAACTTTTAGTGAAGCAAGTCCTCGTGGATTGGGCTTCAAAATAGCAGTGAAGTGCAATTGTGGTGTAAATTATATAAACTCATGTCCTCTGTTTGATAAGGCTATTGAAATAAGGCTTTTGAATCACTCTATTTTGTGGCATAATGGATATTTGTCAAGAACTTAGTCGAAGTACATATTACACATGTCTGGAAAATTGCTATAACGCGAGTCAAAGGGTATACGACATCGTAACGAAAAAAGCAGCCAAGGAAGAGAACGAAGAAAACGTGGAAAAAAAGAGGCTTCTCTTCGCTATTTGGCATCACTACACTCATTGGAATATATTCCAATAAAGTCATGGACACAGTAGTGAAATCAAGTTTTGCCAATCGTGCAATGTATGGAAAAATAAGTCTGACAAAGTGGGATATGAAACTTGGAAGAGTAATCACGATGATGTATGCATAATAAATCATACCGGCTCTGCGGTAAAGTGGAAGTGGATGCGGTAAAGGAAATGTTCGTGCGATCAATCGAAAAATTCCAAGTCAAATATAGAAGATATGTAGGAGATGGGGATAGTAAGACCTATAAAGCTCTTGTAGATGGTATGGTATATGGTAAAGACTTTATCGTTGAAAAAAAAAGAATGCGTAGGTCATGTACGAAAACGTATGGCGACGAAATAGGAAAGGATCTGGAGAATTGACAGATAAAGTCATCAATGAACTTACTACGTATTACGGCTCCGCAATACACAGAAATGCAGGTTCAGTACCAGAGATGAAGAAAGCTATATGGGCCACATTTAACCATAAACGATCGACCGATAGTGATCTACATCATGAAGGCTGCCCTAAAGGCCCCGAGAGCTGTTGCACATGGCGTAGAGCAGAAGCTGCAGGAACATTGGATAGTTTCACACATGATAAACCACCGCTGAGCGATGCAGTTTTGGAAGTCATCAGGCCCATTTATGAGGAATTGACATCAAACGATTTATTGGAACGATGTCTCGGAGCTTTTACACAAAATAACAACGAAAGCTTGAACTCAACTGTCTGGATGTTTGCTACAAAACATTTGCACTGTGGCAAAAACACTATAGATATTGCTAATTATTTAGCTGTCGTCGTTTTCAATGAAGGATTCAAGCAAAGCCTAATAATTATGGATGTATTGGGAATCAAAATCGGCCCTAACGCTAAACAATACGCAGAGTGTAGAGACAACGAGCGTATACAACGGTCCAACAGACGGGCGTCTACCGCATCTAAAGAGGCGGCCCACCAAAAGAGAAGCGAGTGCGGCTCAATATTCTTTTCTTGAAGCTGAGGAAGGTGGTCTATATGGTCCCGGTATAGCTGATTAAGGGTAAGTTACTCAAATCAGTTGTTCTCCATCGTATGTTCAGCCGTATTAGTGCTAAATGTATGGCAAACTTTAAACGCGTTTTTCTCGAAATGACATTTTTCAAATCGGGCGCACGTTTTTCTAAAAACTATTGTACCGATTGACTTCTAGTTTTGCACACACTTCGAAGGAACCTTCACCTATAGTCTGAACCAGAATGATACCGATAGCTTGAATATTTTAGCCCTGCTCTCATGTTTTAGTTTGACAATTTTCCGGGAAAATTAAACCTTAATTTTCAAACAGTTGCGATTCCGATAAAAAATTTCGTACGTACTTAGTTCTAGTTCAGAAGAATTCTGCATCAATATAGAGTTTTTAAAAATGTGTTTTTCTATTTCAGACGAATAAAACC
Organism: Cylloceria caligata; assembly: GCA_963942595.1. Lineage (NCBI taxonomy): Eukaryota > Metazoa > Arthropoda > Insecta > Hymenoptera > Ichneumonidae > Cylloceria > Cylloceria caligata. The sequence goes on along the minus strand of OZ012707.1, from coordinate 15,705,978 downwards.
GCCACAACCTCTGCGCCCGATTTACGAGCGTCTCGTGCCACGACCTGCATAACAGCGCATAACTTGTATATATTTCAATAAAGTATTTCATAAAAATTTGTGTTGTTAGTTGAAACATGTCTTATTATGCGTCAAAAACCCCGGCACTGTAGGTTTGGTAGTTTTTGCAAAATTAATTCCTAAACATTACTTAAAAAATAAGCTTCTAGACGGTAATACCTCCTTGAGCATCACAAGGCATCTGCCTTGTATCTTGCTCGGAGAGATGCTGAAATTGTACGGACACTGCATGCTACTACTGAACAGCTCGGCAAGGTTATCTCTGCCACCACGTAGTGAGACGGTCACCTACACCGCAACGACTAGCAAATTCATAGGTTTGCTTTCGAGAGTAGAACTCGAGGACGGGGTTATTATGGGTGCCTGCGTTACGCCGCCGCGCGGTAGTAGCTGCGCTATCAGCTTGATAAACACTACCGAGCAGGTGGTCGAGGTGCAACGCTCCGTAGTGAAACTCGAGCCGCTCGAGGTTGCAGGTCAAACGGCCGAGGCCGCCGCAATGTAAGTTGCACCGTGAGTGCGGAGCGAGGGGCCGAGCGCCTCGCGCGGCTAGTCCAAGAGCTCGACACCGCGAATCTCAATAAGGAAGAGCGCGAAGCGCTCAGCGACACCACAAGGGAATACGAGGATGTATTCCACCTACCAGGGGATAGGCTGCCATGCACGCCTATGGTAGAGCACCAGATACCCCTCAAAGAAGGGGTGCAGCCCATTAAGGTGCACTTATATAAGCTGCCAGAGACCCACAAAAGAGAAGTGGAGAGGCAGACGTGTGAAATGCTAGCAGAAGGCATAGTCCAGCCAACAGAAGTCAATGGAAAGCGCCGCTGTTGGTCGTGACTAACATACCCGACGCCGCTGGAGTAAGGAAAATGCGAGTAGTGGTGGACTTTCGGAAATTGAACGAAGCCACCATCGGAGACTCGTATCCACTGCCCAATATAACCGAAATATTGAATCAGTTGGGACGAGCCCGATATTACACGACATTGGACTTCGCCTCTGGATTTCACCGAATCCCGAAGGCGCAGGAAGATAAAGCAAAAAAGAGCATTTTCCACTCTGCAGGGTCATTTCGAGTATAACCGCATGCTATTCGGACTCACGAACGGGCCACCGACTTTCCAGTGACTAACGAACTCCGCACCAGCAGGACTACAGGGCGTCAAATGCTATATGTACCTCAACGACGTAGTAATACACGAAAAAACCTTCAAGGAGCATAACGACAGTCTGCGAGAGGTACTGCAGCGACTAAGAGAAGCCAAATTAGCAGTGCAACCTAGCAAATGCAAGTTCCTGCGCGAAGAAATGCAGTACCTCGCCCACATCATCTCCGACGAAGGTGTGCGTGCTGATCCTAAAAAACTGGTGGCGGTAAAAGGATTCCCGATGCCAAGGGACGTAAAGGGGGTGCAATCCTTCCTCGGACTAGCCGGATATTACCGGGAATTTATAAGGGATTTCTCGAAAACCGCTAAGCCACTCACGGAATTAACCCAGAAAGGGGTTTAATTCGAGTGGACGGCAGAAAAGGATGCCACCTTTGAAGAACTAGAGAGAGCACTTACACCGGCACGGGTATTGCAGTATCCAGACTTAGAGAAGCCGCTCGTAATTACAACAGACGCCTCGAACAGGGCGCTCGGCGCAATCTTATCGCAAGGCAAGATCGGGGACGATTTACCCATACACTACGCAAGCCGCACCATGTCAAAAGCCGAGCTGAATTACGCCACCACGAAGAAAGAGCTACTCTTCATAGTTTGGGCCCTTGCTCAATTCCAACCCAATATTTATGGTACACGCTTCACGGTCGTAACAGACCACCAACCACTCACCTGGCTACTCGGGGTAAAGGACCCAGGTTCGAGATTGATGCGCTGGAAAATAAAATTGGAGGAACATGAGTTTGACGTCGAATATTAGGCAGAAAAGCGTAATACAAATGCAGATGCGCTAAGCTGTATATTCGCTACACGAGGGCCCAACAGAGAGCCAAGATCAAAGTCTATGGATCAGAAGAAGACGACACCCGATTATTGTCGATGTCGCACAATGATATTTCCCGATGGTCACGAATGTTTGTCTACATACCGAAAAACACTGATTAACGTACTTAATTGGAAGCTCAAGCAGATACCACATCAGTCAGTAATGCGGATGAACCATGTACGCATCACAGAAAGAGTTGGCTTTCAAAGAATCCATCTACTGTGAAACCGTAATAACGAAGGATAGCAGCAGCGAGAAGAAAAAATACACATTACATTCAGTCCGTTGAACGTTGTATATTGTATATGTAAGTTTGACGCCTTATCAAACTTAGTCACCTAGACGTCTACGGCACTGACTACCTCAGGTACGTGACTGAAGGTGACTGAGATACCCATTATGAACACAGCGCGCAGAGAGTGAGCCATTCGCTGGTTAATCGTCATCTGGCATGGTCGTTCGCTACAAAGCTATAATAAATACAGTTAGAACGAGATACCGACAATTGTGTTGATTCAGGTGCGGTATCAGTATTAATGTAATCTTTATATTTAACTTTATTGTAACATTTGTTCTTGTGTGTTAATCGGTATTCACTTGCTGCAACTACACTTGTCGAGTTATTCATCGCACCTTTCCCACAACTCTATTAAGCCCCTTATTTCGAGGCTTATATATATATATAGCCCTACTTAACGCTATTTGTCATACGAATAAAAAGCAGCAAAAAGCAATATTGCGTAATGCTAATGAACCTCTAATCAATTGTATCCGTGAATTCGCGTCAAACATTTTACAAGGAGTTGTTTGTGTCAAGTCAAGTGTTAAAAGACGTTAAAAAAAAAATTAGGTGGTGGCTGTAGTACATTCGCTCGTAAGCAATGAAAATATAATTGGAGGGCGAAGAAACGCTTAATAATTTAAACAGGAAGTGGCCTTTTTTACCACTTTTACTGGCTCCTGTAATGTCGGTAGCGCGTAATGGTATATTACTGTCATCGGTATAATATTTAAAAAGTTAATGTTTGGGATCGTTCGCCGATAAGGAGGTGGATCTCGCGTGAGAGTGATAAACACGTGGATTTACTACGAAAGTGTCGATTGGATGTTTAATATAAATAAAGGCTACTTTCCGTTATTTATTATAATTACGATGTTTCGTACAATTGAAGCGACTAAAGTACAATTTAGGAATTCTAGAGTTACTGACGACGAACCAACCTGTTTCGTTCGAATCTGTTGGAAGACTTTAATATTTCAGGTGAGTCCGACCCGGGATCAACCGTTCAGGTTATGTTAAAGTTTAGACCAATTTCGGCTATGTGGCTAACAACAACCTTTGTCGAAATTGATTACACATTAATGATTGAGTACAAGTTGCATGACTTCGTATATCAGCACATTCTTTCTTCTTTGCGGTTTTACTTCTCGAGCAGCCTACTTACCTACTCGCGACCGAGCGAAGGAGGAATAATGTTAAAACAAATATTGTAATTTGATGATTAATCTGTAGTACAACACACCCATTAACACAATTTTATTTAGTAAATTATTCGTACGTGGTGACGATTGAGAAAACAGCCCTGTGTTACGGATAAAATCATTAATCTTTACCTTTCTCGTAATGGAGCATGCGAAAAAAATAGGTTTAGAGCCAATGTCCGAGGTAAACGATGAAAATAGCGATGCCGATGGTCGCTATAACGAAATACTTATGGTCGATTCTGACAATGCTCATGCACCAACAGCTAACAAGAAAAGAGTGCAGACGCAGGGCGATCCTGTTTCAAGACTAGACACTGAGCTGTACAAAATGTTTTAGTCGAATAAGTATAGTAAAGACGACGCTAGTAAATGGAAAGAGCATTTACAAGTATTGCAGCGTTATCTATATCTCGTTGGTTCGAAAAATTAATCGCTTTCACTACCGATTCCACCAGAGCCTGTAACATCGTCTGAGGCCGATAGTGCAGAAGCCGCGAGCGATACGGACAGTAGTATCTAGACGCCGTTGCTCCATCCCACTCATATCCTCACTCTTTCCCCCACCATGCGGTTACCCCCACAACTCCACTTTTCCATCGCCATCTCCCCACTCTGCTTAAACAGTGTCGGTAACGTAGAGATGGTAAAAAGAGATGGTGTGGGTACTCTGGCGAAGAAGGAAAAGTAGCGACAAGAGCAGGATGGAGTAAAGCCGGCCACAAACTTGGAATAAAATTTTCAACTTACCCTCATGCTGCTGGTGGCTTCTACGGTAGCTATACAATCCAGGGTGACGACTACGATAATTCCTTCTGCACACACACACACACACACACACACACACACACACACACACACACACACACACACACACACACACACACACACACACACACACACACACACACACACACACACACACACACACACACACACACACACACACACTTTTAACTTTTAATCATAAAATACCCCATTTTATTTATTTAAAATTTACTTGTAATTGATTGGTGTTTGCACTCATAATATTACTTCATTTTTTCGCTGAGGACGTTGTGATTATCACAGCGGACTTCTGAAAAAAGAATGAAACAAGTGTTTAATTGTTCGTACGGGAAAATATATACAACGCGCACAGAAAAACCGGTACTGCCTTACCTAGTATACCTCGACGCATTACACAAAGTTGACAGCACTCATGGCATGCTACCGTCGGCGGTACCGTCAACTGCGGATGAGGATGTCGGGTGACGGTTTGTTTCCTGAAGCTAGATCTAGATGCCCCGTGTATGTATCCTCCTCTCGTTCTCCATAACACGAATAACGGGTCCTCCGTGTCGGTTTATATGCAGAGGCCGCTTGTTCTTCAAGTAATTATTTTTTATAATCAAAAATAAATATTACATGCTTTGAAATTACGATTTTTTAATTACTTTTTGTTTTTAGTTACCAAGCTCCGCTGCTTCAATGCTAATCAACATCCGCACGTATTCCATGATCTGATGTGTTGACAAAACAAAGACGAAAGCTCCTTCTTCTTTCTGAAGCAGACTTTTGCTGATGCTTCAGTTTTAGGATTGTGACAGCTCCCATTTCTTTCTTCCCTCTATGACGGTCCTCAGCGTATACTGTATAATATCTCAAACGAAATGTATACTATATATAAATAGTTACAACTGTGTTTTTATCACAAACAGCTATACCCATGGAGAATTATTGCGGTCGCAACGCAACACCCGATGCATGATCAGCGATATGACCACGGTGCAGCACAATTGATTCTGACAAAATAATTTTCATAAGATCCGTATCCTTCTGTGCCAGCAAAGTCGTGGTGTGCTCGAGCGCTTCTTGAAAGGATTCCTTGTGTTATGCCGGTACCGAGTAATTGGATTATTCGGTAGTCGGTATAATATTAAAAGTTATTATTTTTTGGGATCGTTTGCCGATAAGGAGATGGATCTCGAGTAAAAGATGGAAACGCGAATTTATATAAAAGGAAGTAAAGGGTGATTTTTTTGAGGTTAGGATTTTCATGCATTAGTATTTGACAGATCACGCGGGATTTCAGACAAGGTGTCAAAGAGAAAGATGCTCAGTATGCTTTGACATTTCATAATGAATAGACTTACTAACGAGCAACGCTTGCAAATAATTGAATTTTATTACAAAAATCAGTGTTCGGTTCGAAAAGTGTTTCGCGATTTACGTCCGATTTATGGTCTACATAATCGACCAAGTGAGCAAACAATTAATGCGATTGTGACCAAGTTTCGCACTCAGTTTACTTTATTGGACATTAAACCAACCACACGAATGCGTACAGTGCGTACAGAAGAGAATATTGCGTCTGTTTCTGAGAGTGTTGCTGAAGACCGTGAAATGTCGATTCGTCGCCGTTCGCAGCAATTGGGTTTGTGTTATTCGACGACATGGAAGATTTTACGCAAAGATCTTGGTGTAAAACCGTATAAAATACAGCTCCTGCAACAACTGAAGCCGAACGATCTGCCACAACGTCGAATTTTCAGTGAATGGGCCCTAGAAAAGTTGGCAGAAAATCCGCTTTTTTATCGACAAATTTTGTTCAGCGATGAGGCTCATTTCTGGTTGAATGGCTACGTAAATAAGCAAAATTGCCGCATTTGGAGTGAAGAGCAACCAGAAGCCGTTCAAGAACTGCCCATGCATCCCGAAAAATGCACTGTTTGGTGTGGTTTGTACGCTGGTGGAATCATTGGACCGTATTTTTTCAAAGATGCTGTTGGACGCAACGTTACGGTGAATGGCGATCGCTATCGTTCGATGCTAACAAACTTTTTGTTGCCAAAAATGGAAGAACTGAACTTAGTTGACATGTGGTTTCAACAAGATGGCGCTACATGCCACACAGCTCGCGATTCTATGGCCATTTTGAGCGAAAACTTCGGAGAACAATTCATCTCAAGAAATGGCCCGGTAAGTTGGCCACCAAGATCATGCGATTTGACGCCATTAGACTATTTTTTGTGGGGCTACGTCAAGTCTAAAGTCTACAGAAATAAGCCAGCAACTATTCCAGTTTTGGAAGACAACATTTCCGAAGAAATTCGGGCTATTCCGGCCCAAATGCTCGAAAAAGTTGCCCAAAATTGGACTTTCCGAATGGACCACCTAAGACGCAGCCGCGGTCAACATTTAAATGAAATTATCTTCAAAAAGTAAATGTCATGGACCAATCTAACGTTTCAAATAAAGAACCGATGAGATTTTGCAAATTTTATGCGTTTTTTTTTAAAAAAAAGTTCTCAAGCTCTTAAAAAATCACCCTTTATTTATTATAAGCAACGGTAACTTTCCGTTGCCTATTTATATATCAAAGTAAGAAGTACAATAATGCGTTGTTGCGAGTATTAAACGAGGAACCAACCGTTCTCTTTTCAATCTAATTTAATACTGTCTTTTCGTAAAGCAGTTGCTAACTGTCTTCACGAAAATCCCTTAATTCGCAATTTTAGCGTTAGCCTTTCGCCCGAACGCCAAGCGAGTCGCTCATGCTGCGTCAGCGTTCTTGGGGTCGTTCATACGATCGGGCATTGGACTTCGTTTCTTGTCTTGAACGAATTCCAATGTTTCGTTACTATGGAATATTCCCGAATATACTAAATACGGAGTGGAATATTCCGCGGCACAACATCCCTCCCCCCTTAAAAGGAAAAATTTTTTCTTTAAAAATTTTTTCTTCGATTGGTCTCTCGTATTTCCTCTTACAATTTTACTGTTTGATGTTATATAACAATACAATAAAATGTTTCATTTTTTCATTCGTTGACGATGAAGTTTTTCCTCTGCTTCTTATCGTCTTTCGTGCCGAGCGTGTCGTTCTCGGTTGAGGGGACGGGTGCATAACCTGGCCAGCTCGGATCGCGGTTGCTCTTCTGGCTGTTGTCGTCCGATCGGCTCGAGGTTGATGTTTACCTCGGCTGTTGCCGGGGTCGTTGCCTCGCTTGTCCTTGTTGGTGTTCGTTTTCGTTGATACCTATAACATTTAAACAGAACATAGCCAACCAAGGCTATCGGTGCTACTGCACCCAGTGAGTAGAAACTCAGATTATGGATGCGTTGCATCCCGTCTCCGTCGGTATTGAGGTTGTCCAAGATTTGGTCGGCTCGAGCTCCGAGCTTTTGAAGCTCTTCCGGGTCTCGCAGCACGCTCTGCAGTGGACTTGTCCTCTCGGTCTGCTTAGGGGGTGCCTGACCTTCAATTTCCGTTAATTTTAAATCGAACGATGGAAGGTAGTTTTCCCTGATGACCTGCGACGTTCGCCCGATGGTTCTGATACTGAAATCTCGGGCGGTTACTATACATATGCCTATCAATGCCAGTATTCCCGAATTGCTCAGTATTTCGTGTTGAGTGGGATTTTTTCCACAATTTATTCCCACTGGTTCGGGGGTTGGTGCGACGTATAGCCATCGCCCTTGCTGTTGCATTGGGACGACGAAGGGATGGGTTATTTCGATGACCCTTTTTGCACAATTTTTGCCGTTATCGGTGTCCATTTTTGCGTAGATAAGGACCTCGCAGGGTGCGTCGTTCGTAATCGGAATTGTAGGGTGTGTTGGAGGGCAGATGTATGATTTGTCCAGTACCTTACAAATTTTTACGTCGTCGGCTGTCATCCTGAGGTATCTGCGATTTTCGATATCTATGACTACGCGATTCTCGGTCGTGTCGATGTAGTAGTGTCTACCATTGTCCGCTCGCATGGGTATAGGATATACTTTCTGTATGCTATACTGTTGCTGCCCGATCAGCGGTATATCCAGCACGAGTACTACCGCGTTGCCTTCGCTGTAGGCCCTGGTATCAGCCAGTCGCATAAGTGTTGACGCTTGGTCGTGTGCTATGGCTACTGGGAAACTACTGCCTGGCGGTAGGTGTGGTAGTGCTTCGACGAGGTGCTTGACGAGTGTGCGTGGTGGCAAGGACGTTGCGCTGGCCTTACCACTAGCTATATCGTCCACTAGCCACACTAGCTCCTGTACGTCGCTTAGTAATGCTTCGACTGCAATACTTATTGCGTTGAGCGTCTCGTCTAAGTGTTGGCGTCTCTTCAAGTAGTATACGTCGCTGTTGAGCGTGCGGTTTACAAGCTGCATTTGGGCCAGCAGCGTCTGTTCGTTAGCCTGTATATGATGTGCGCTTTCATTGAATAGGCTGAGCGTGGTTTTTATGATCTGGACTTGGTTTTTCAGCCCTTCCTTCAGGGTCTGTTGGGACGCCTTAAGATTCGTTATTTCTTCATGTAGCTCCCGCGCGTCGGCGGCGTCCATGTTTCCTGTGATGGCCTTTATTATGCTTCCTAGGCCGTCTATCAATCCTCTGCGCTCTCTGACGGGGCGCGTCCCGAGGAGGTCGAATATGGTCAATACCCCCATCTCTATCCTTTTCTTCATTCGTAGAACGGAGTCGTTGAGGATGGGGCATATGTCGTTGACCCGAGTTTCGCCTTCGCACAGTTCGGTGAGGCGTTGTAGATTTTCGCTAATTTCTACTTCTCGCTGCATTAGAGCGGCGAGGTCCAACCTGATAATCAACCGCCACGTCGATTGGATTATCTTGAGGCTTCCTATGTCTTCGTAGTAGATTCCCGGGTTGCTGGCAAACGTGCTGACGACGTAGTCCGGGGGATGCTGCGTGGCTTTTGTTAGTCCACCTTTTGCTGCTGTCAGCCTGTAATGAGGTAGGAGAAAAACTCGAGAATGCTTACTGCGTTTGTTCTCCTTCTTTCCTAGAACGGCCTCGCGGGTTTCGATATGCGAGGGCTCTTTGGCTCATTCTTACTCTAACCGTCCGCTCGGCTATTTCGTTCGTTTCACGATGGCTCGGTTTATGCAAGAGGAAATTTATGGGGTGTTACTCTGCCGTGAGGGCGACATTACACCTGAGCTACTGCGAAATGGGGTAGGCATATTACTTCGGCCGGAAGAAGTGTTGTTCACACCTTTTTCTTTTCCCCTTTTTGATAACGGGTACTATTTTTGATTCCAGGAAGCGTATTTCCCCATCGTTTCCGCTCAGCGTCGCCCGGATTGGGAGAGGCGATTCATCGCCCAGGCTCTAGGGGTCCGTTGTCGTCGGGAAGCCAGTCGCCAGCGGGTGGACTCCTTATGGGGCGACGGCCACTACGCCGGCGAGGTTGTTCCCGAGGATGTGCTGGGGGTAGGGCGCCTCTTCCGGCAGGAAGCGCTTGAGAGTTGTCATCCCTGCCCGTTCTGCCGACGGGTTTTCTAAATTATACTATGTAACCTGTTTTCCCTCGTGCCTTTTCAATTAAACAAGTTTCATTTTACCTTGTTTTTCTTATTGGAGTTCCTTACCTTGCGCTTTGTGGAGCTCCCTACCCACATTTATTTAGTTTTATTAATTCTTTATTATTAATCATGAATTCGAGGCCTCTTGGTTCGGCCCTGCTATGCACCGTAATTTGCTAGCGCATCCTGGACGGTAAGTATACATTTTTTCTTTGATGCGTTCCTGGTAGCGGTCCTATTTTGCCGACCGTTACTTTCTCGAGGGACTTCGATGGGGTGTCGATTACCCTTATCGGCACTCATTCCCTTTTCCTTCAATTATTTTCAGGCGGTCATCGGCAGTAGGAGTGGCTACGCCACCGTGGCAGTCGCTATACTCTTTTATAACGCTGTCTTCGTCTGCGCTGCTGGAAGTTCGTGGGCTACGGGCCCCGCCGTGCCTCGCTTCCTCAGCAGGCCTTTGCGGTGCTCTGTCCGCAGTTTCTTCGCTCGGTGTGCCCACCGGTAGCTCCGCCGTTGGGTCGCTCTCTCTCGAGCGGCCTTGCAACGTTTGCCTTTCGCGGCCATCCACGCTTCGCGGATCTGCCATGCTGTGCTGGGCCCGCACTATCCTTGTTGGCGGTGCTCGCAGTCTTACCAGTAGCCTGCGTATGTAGCTTGCGTGGTCTACCCCTTCCCCGTCCGCACGGCTTTTCGGCGGGGCTGTGGGGTTCAGTAGAGCGTTCTGCAGGCACGCTGCAAATCTCTCTGTCCTCTTCTGGCGCATTGGCCAGAGCGGCCTCTCTCTCTGCCGCGTTGCTAGGCTGGCCCGGGGTATTCTCGGCTCTCCGCTTTGTGCGGCTGTCCGTACCCGGGCGCTTACTGTCCTCTTCTCTCTCGCGGGCGGGCTCGATCTCTCGCTCCAGCGAGCTACTATGGCTATACGGGGTATCTTCGGCCGTCCGCTTTGTGCGGTCTTTCGTTGTGCCGACTTGCCCCGTCGTGCTGTCCTCTTTCGACACACGGACTTCGTTCTTGGCTCTCGCTTGGGCCCTCGTAGTAAGGCATATTCGACTTAGCGCATCTCCATTCGTATTGCGCTTTCCTGCCTTGTACTCTACGTTAAACTCATGTTCCGCCAATTTAATTTTCCAACGCATCAATCTCGAACCTGGGTCCTTTACTCCGAACAGCCAGGTGAGCGGTTGGTGGTCCGTCACTACTGTGAAACGGGTACTTTAAATATATGGCCGGAATTGAGCTAGGGCCCATACTATCGCGAGTAGCTCTTACTCCGTGTGTTACTATGCCGACGAGTTATACTGGTTGCCTTGGGTATCCTCGACTCTCCGCTTTGTGCGGCTGTTCGTATACCCGATTGCGCTATCATTCTCTTTTTTGTGGGACTTTCTGTCCTGTCCCATTTGGGCTCGTGTGGTCGCATATGTGCGACTAAGAGCATCTGCAACAGTATTTCTTTTTCCGGCTTTCTGCATTTTACCGAACCCATGCCCCGATTTTACGGTCTTCCCAGGCAAGGGTTGCAATTCTTGGTCCTTTGATCTGACCCTAAAGGGAGTGCGATACTGCACCTCGTACGTGTGCGGTCGCTTGTTCCCTTGTAGATAGAATCCACGCTTGTATTCGCACATTATTCCGGCGCGAGCTGCTTGCTTTTCGCTGCCGGGGGGAACCAAGTCGGGCTTCCGTCGTTGCTGCGCGAAGCGTTTGGCCCCCGTGCTCGTTGAGCGTACGCGTACTGCCTTGACCTGCCGGCTCCGTACGGCCTTTGCTATCTCCGACGGCTCGAGTGTCGCCGACGGCCGTTGCACTTCTCCGTCGTTTTTATAACCATATAAACTCACTTTATTAGGTTTTGACGGTGTGACACGGAATCTCGCTACTTTTCCTCGGCTGATTCCGCTCCTCATAGGTAGTCCGACAGATTTATTCTCCTTGGCGGCATCCGTGTTAGACCCGTTTCCGTAAAGAGAATTTGTCTTCGTAAGCAGGCCTATGTATTTGCACGTGGCTGCAGTTCTACCGCGTGGTGACGAATTTATCCTCGTCGCGCCGTCCCGTAGCGGCATGCAGTGCCCATACAACTTGAGCATCTCGCCATGCAGGATATCCGCTTTATGCTGCTTGATAAAATCCATGCCAAGTAGTCCGTTGACCTTCAACGGCACATCGTTCGGAACGATGTAGAACCAATGTTCCACGTTTAGCGCCGGTGTCTCTAACACAATTTTTGCTATGCCAAGGGGGGTGAATTTTTCTCCTGCAACACCCTGCAGTTCCACGGAGCACCTGCTCACCATGGTTTCGGCCTTGAGGCAGCCTTCCTTTATTATGCTGCACTGCGCTCCGGTGTCCGCCTTGAGGGTGAGTACCCCGGTTGTGGCCAACGGTGCAATTATGTCGAAGTCGCTGGCCGTAGCGCTGGACGCCGGCAGCGTTACCTGCAATAACTGCTGCGTCGTTTTCTTCCTGCGCGCGGGTCTCTGATGGGCCGTGAGCGTGTTTATCCTTATCGTTCCCAGCGGACTGGCATCGGTCTCTGTTCGACTCGTACTTGCATTTACCGTGGACCTTTCATTCTTGCCCCCTGAGTCCCTTGGACGTTGGGGATGCTGTGAAGACTGGGCAGGATCGCTTTTGTTCTGCGACAATCTTTTCCTGCAGTCTTTCCACATGTGGCCCCTTTTTTGGCAATAGTTGCACACGACGTCAACGTTGTGAATGGATGTATTCTCGCTGGGCATCGGTAGGCTTACTCTTCCCAATCTGCGGGTGCAGTCTCGAGCCACGTGCCCAGGTTTTCCGCAGGTGAAACAATTTTCTCCCTGCCGGGGTGATGCGCCTTGGGACCTTCTGGGGTGGCTTAATACTCCACCTACCCCTCCCTTTGGCTGCACCATGTTGGTGATCTCTATGGCCCCAGCCACAGAGTCATGCAGCGTTTGGTAATTTCTCGCACGCACCAGCACTTGCACCTGGCCGTGCAGGCCGTTCTCGAAGTTGGCCTGTGCGCTTCGTCGTGTGACGCTCTCGACGGTGATCTTTTGATCCTCCGTTTGCAACGGTTCGCAGAGTATTTCGGTGATGTCTACCGTGATTCTCTCCGTTCTTGCCGCATAGGCGGCGATGTCCTCGTTCTGTCCCTGCCGGAGGGAGCTGAACTCCATTTGCAGCGCGGCCAGGGACTTCCGTTGTCCGTACAACGCTTCCAACTCGCTCCTGAGTTGCGCCATGGTGCTGATGGTTTTGTGCTGCAGTTGTCTTGCTGCTGCACCCTCTAGCTTACTCATAACGATCAACTCGAGGAGAGTGTCATGCTCCTCCTCGGCTACCCTGCGGAATATCGTCTCGCAGGACTTTAAGAAGAGCGGCAATGCCTTCGAATCTTTGCCGTCGAATGTTTTTACCATTTTTATTCCGAGGCTGAGGCTGAGCATATTTGAGGGCCTCTGCGTCTCTTCGAACCGCGTGCGTCTCAGGGGCAGTGCGGGGGGCGGGATGTCCTCCATCCCTGCTCCTCCTAACCGTCGCTGGAGCTCGGCAATTTGCTCTCTTAAGGAGTGGATGAGCTCGTACTCGTCCGCACCAACCTCGTTCAGCGTGTCGGCCAAATTCCGTCTTGCCGACGGCGTTTCTGCCTCCCTGAGTTCGCGATCAAGTTCGCGTTGGCCTCGATCGTGCTCACGCTGCAGCCTTTCATACTGGCGTCGCGCTCTTTCCATGTCGCGTTGGCTTCGGTCGACCGCCTCCAACCGATCGCGTACTCTCGCTGGTACCGACCGGGCTGTCGTACCGGTAGCTGCTGAAAAACCTACACGATCTATGGTTCGCATGTTTTCGATTTCTCGCTCAACCATGTCCTCGGTGATGCGTTCAGGCGTTTGCTCGCCAGTGGCCATATTAAGCAAGTCGTCGCTAGCGTTGCTGTCGAAATCCCCGAACGACGCACCCCTACGTGGGTTTACGCCGAACTGGGCCGTCAGTCTGTCCGCCAGGGCCCCTTGTCTGAACGAAGGGATTCGCCCCGACGGCGAGAGCTCGAATAGCGCCCTGCGCGCTTCGTAAACGATGTCTCCTACTGCCGCAGCTAAACCGGCTGTAGGGTCTACTTCTTCGCCGGGCAACGTCGTCTCTAGCGAATTGCCCCTATTTCTTGGTCGGGCTCCTCTAGGATCTGACATGCTTGCAAATTTCTCGGCTAACTCTACTTTAGAATATTCCCAAATATCTATTCTACACTGGCTTCGGCAAAATTATTAATTTTGTTTTTTCAAAATTTCAAAATATATTTTTCCCTGACTGGCTTTGATTTTTATCGGCAATATGTACTAATAACGTAACCGCCACTTACAGTATGATGATCTGGAAGGCGGTCCTTTCCATTGCGATGTCCTCGGGTGCTGTTCCTTCGGTGCTGTAGACCCGTTGTCTCTTAGCTTTCCTCGAAGGTTGGTCCAGTTGTCCTCCCTGGTACCGTTGACCCGTATCTCCGTTGGTTCCTGGGTTCGTCCTTGGTGCGTCGCCAATGGTTGCGCGACGGCTTCTTCTCGAGCAGCTGCCTTGCGTACTCGGCTGCACACTTTGTGCGGTTTTCCTCGACTTGACGTGACACCGTCAATCGGGACTTTAAACGGTTGACCGATACGTCACCCCGCACCGACGTTCACTTTGCGTCTTCGCGTTAGATTAGTCGGGTTTTCACGAACTACACTGGTGTCCTTGCACGCGTCGTAGTCGTCACTTCAGAGTATTCTCAACTTTGTCCAAAACACTTTTGTCCTAATAAATCACGAATCACTTAACTTCGGCAGATCCCACCGCTGCCACCAAATGTTATGCCGGTACCGAGTAATTGGATTATTCGGTAGTCGGTATAATATTAAAAGTTATGATATTATTTTTTGGGATCGTTTGCCGATAAGGAGATGGATCTCGAGTAAAAGATGGAAACGCGAATTTATATAAAAGGAAGTATTTATTATAAGCAACGGTAACTTTCCGTTGCCTATTTATATATCAAAGTAAGAAGTACAATAATGCGTTGTTTCGAGTATTAAACGAGGAACCAACCGTTCTCTTTTCAATCTAATTTAATACTGTCCTTTCATAAAGCAGTTGCTAACTGTCTTCACGAAAATCCCTTAATTCGCAATTTTAGCGTTAGCCTTTCGCCCGAACGTCAAGCGAGTCGCTCATGCTGCGTCAGCGTTCTTGGGGTCGTTCATACGATCGGGCATTGGACTTCGTTTCCTGTCTTGAACGAATTCCAATGTTACTTTGCTATGGAATATTCCCAAATATACTAAATACGGAGTGGAATATTCTGCGGCACAACACTTGGAACCGATAATCTCATACAATGTTGCACGAGGCGTTTTATTGACACCTATCTTTGCACGGGCATACGCCACCTCATTCATACACCGCTACATCGTTTCACTTTCGCTCTCGAGCGACTGCATATGAATATCAATTCTTCTACTTCTTACGACGAGCGTATCAAGTGTCGGCCGCCATAGAACGATGTTTGGAGAAAATTCTCGAAACTGTTTCCGTTTCGATTCTCCAGATTCCTCTTGATTCCGTATTCCTCATTAGCAGTATCGATTATTTTACCAAAGGAGGCAGCTGTGTGCTGGTAACAAGAGGTTAGCAAAGCTTAATGCACTGTGTGCTCTTTGCGGAAATTACACATTTTCTCGGCATCAGCTTCATGTATTTCGAAACAACGGTGTACACGAGAAAAATCACTTTCAACTACTCGCCACTCGTCCGCACTGAGTGTATTTCCGGTAAAAGTATTCGATAATATTTTCACCACTGGAGTAAGACACGCAGAGTTGAACTCGAGACCGGCGACGATTATTTTACTGAATAATTTATTTAAACCTTACATAATGGTGTTCGCTATAGGGCGATATCCTTTGAGACGTAGCACCGTTATTTGCCATTTTTATTGCTTCTTCGTAGACTGTAACTTTTCAAATGAATCGTCAGAGGTATCCATACCCCGTTCTATACAGATTAATCCCACCGTCTAATTGCACCGCCGCTACTTTTGATACTGTACATCATACGACTAAAAATGGCTCACCAATATCCTTTGATATTTGTCTCATTCTCCTCAACAGCCTAGTAACAGCAGTAGCAATATCTCAAATCGCTTGCATACTCTCTCTCGCACACGTATGTGCATACTCACACCTTGACATCCGGATAAGATGTAGCATGAAAACTGAATAATATTCCTCGACGAATTATGATAATTTTCCGCATAGCCTTGAGATTAGATGAAAACAATATGACATTCGTCGATGAAGCTTGATAATTTAGTGCCTGACAGGGTCTTACATTTACATCACCATCGCTAAATATCTTCATGGATCTTGCTTATGAAAAGCGATCGTGTGCGGCGGTCTCCTTGGTTAGTCGTATTCATTACATCGCTGCAGTAAATGCAGAGAGAGAGAAAGGGAAAAGGGGGTATTAAACGAATATATATAAAAGCGTGCCGTTTTGTAAAATCTCTAGTTAATTGTCTGACTGACTGTCGTTTCTACAACTCTAACAGCACAATCATGGTCAGGGTGGTTAAACGCTCATTGATACGAAAATTGATAGAATTTATATTGAAGCATAGGCCGTCGTTGAGTTTGCGATAGGGGAGAAGAATTTTACAGATCACGCTATGGGAACTTCCGACGCAAGCAGTTGTTCGTAAATTTTGCGGTATGCCGTATGAATATCATCAGCACGATTTAATTGTCGCGCATAATATTGGACTGCTTGATAATCGAATATTATTGATTTGGCGTGTATTCGTCGACGTAGGTGGCTTAATAAGCCTACTTTGTAGCCCATCCTCAGTGAAAGACGTAAGTAATATACTGCGTTATTTATTTTATTTTATTTCCGTTATTTCACAAGATTTTGATATAGTTCGACGGTATGAAGAAGGATAAATGGGATCCGACACCTATGATTACAATGAGGAGGGAAGAAACGATTCAGATGTTTCAGGGAATCGTTGGATAAATTTTACCCAACCGTTCTACGGATATAAACCATCAAACGGTCTTTTCATGGTCGGTCCTACGAAAGAACCAGATGGACCGTCGCAGGACCGTCGCGACAATACAGTTCAAGCGATGATAGCAATAGCAATATAGACGACGAGGAAGAAGAAGAAGAAGAACGGGTGGAGGAGGAGGACGATGAGAATGACGAAGAGGAGGAGGAGGAACCCCGGTAGATTCAGGTAAGCTTTTAACAATACAATTACGCTGGTGAAAATAAAAAAATTACGGGGATAATAACAGTAACAATTTTAAAATAGGGTACCGGTCGGACCCAAACGTTTGTTGCTTTGCACGATTCACTGTGCCGAGACCGCCGATAATTGAGTTATTTTACGAAACGCGTCGGCGGCTCCCGGATGCAGTCGAGGAATTCGAGAACTAGAAACAAATGTAAGTTCGTAATTCTTACGTTACACAAGTTTTATACATAGTATATAGCTAGCAACAAACAAAAAAATAATTTAAATTAAATTAAAAATTCTATTAAATGGTTGAACTATTCTTGCAGGTGGACAGACTGGCGACTGAAGGACTGAGATACGGGGAGGTAATATTTTGCCTCCTGGTGAACGCTTCGGTATCGACAACGAGCAGAGCCGATATTTTCCACACTTCAGGATGCAGGGTCGGGTGACAGATTTTTATTTTCGTCAGCCACCGGACGGTATTGATCATCTGACTTGGTTCGAGGGGGGTGTACGAGATGTTCTCACACCTCTTACAGAATCGTGCGAAGGACATGATTATGTGGGTATGACTCTGAGCGTGCCGTCTTTCGCGCAAGGACCTGTATGGTTATCATTTCGACCAGCTCTTGACATCGTTCCTGACGATATATGGCGACTAATTAATAGCGTAGCTTAGAACACGCGCGAATTTCGCATAAACGCTGGTACATGTAGAATGACGACATGTATAGTACAAGGCGTTGAAGGCGCCGGTATAGGCACCGGGCTTACACACGAGTTTATAGCAAAAAAGTGAATTTTACGCATAAGTAATAGCGATAATTTGGGTCTACAACGATCCTTTGTCACAGCTCTGTACGATGGGCGAAAATCCGTACTCTCTGCAATAGTTAAATTAATCATACACTCTTTATTCTCTATTACGAACGCTCTCATCACTACCAGCCAATATTACATCTTGCTGGTGTGGTAGGTAGTCGGGAGTTCTGTACACGGTGTAATTCCAAGTATAATCGAGTATTCGAGCATCGCTGTAGCTATCAATGTACTCGATGTAAATCCACTTATTTCAACGGCAATAGACTCTCAGCCTTAGTATTGCACAGACTGTAATCGTTCGTTTTTCTGTGCTTTTTGCCTCGCTCATCATAAGGGTGAGGGCTCCGCGGGTATTACGTCTCGTAAATATAGACGGTGCAGCGTCTGTAAAGCATTGAAGATCTGTAGATGCTGCTCGCATATGATTAAAACCACAGATAAATGGATGTATGTGGTATATCGTTTTGTTTTACATGTAGGCAAACTCTACCAACTACGCATGCGTATTTTATAGCACCTCTTAAGAAACCAGAGACGTCAAAGGAAAAGAAAAAAGATAAGCCTTCGACGAGATTTTAGTTTTATGATTTTGAGATGCAGCAACACGAACAATTGCACGATGATAAATCGACACGAATTCACGAGTCGAATTTATGTGTTTCACAATGCGTATGCATAACATTTCTTGATATCACACATATAGACATCGACTGTGCTTCGGTGTTGCGGATGAGGTGGCAAAAGGTATTTTACGCATTTATTCAACACATCGGAATATCAGAATTACACAGGTCCTATACCGGCTATGCATTTTTACTCAACCGATACCATGTTCTCAGCGGATCGCGAGTGATTTTTAAATTGGTATGAGGAAGAATCGAGTCGCATCGATAATAAATTTCATTTTGCAACGCAATTTGTGCAATATTGTCGTATAGATGGTTCGGTTTTGAGACGAGCGTGTCAAGCTTTTCAAGAGTTACTTATACGTTGTGGAAGCGTGTGCCCCTTTACAGAAGCATGCACGATATCATCAGCATGTATGAGAGTATTTCAAAAGAATTTTCTACAGAAAGATCGCATTGCAGTGTTACCACCATGGGGTACCGCTGGGGCGGTAAACAGTCGCGCACGGCCGTCGTATGACTCGTGTGACTCGAGCGCGAGCGCAACTGCGTTATCGCTCATGCTGAATGCACGAGAGAGTATCGCCATCCGACTGGCCTACCAGCGGTCGACGGATACTACATGGAGGCGGAGGTCCATCAGGTTCTTCAATTTCGCGGCTGCTTTTGCCATGGATGTCTTCGATGTTATCGCGTAAATAGAGATGCTCGAATGAAATTCGGTGATAAAATGGATGAGCGATACTAGCATACCATTCTTATTTCCGGGCGCATCATATATAAAGGGTACGCTCTAAACGAGATATGGGGATGCGATTTCGACAGATTACTTGAGAATAACGAGATTCCATGGCCAAGCAGACGCCTCTCGAACCACGCGATGCATTTTTTAGCGGTCAAACGGAAATTTGGAGAGTCTGTACGATATCGCCAATGGGAAGCAGCTACGCTATGTGGATGTATGCTCGTTGTATCCATGGGTGTGTAAGAATAAAAAATATTTCGTTGAACATCGTAGGTGACGGGTGTCCTGAACTCGTAGGACTTGAAAACGATCTAAGTGTCGTCGAGGGTCTCGTGAAGTGCGCCGTAGTAGCACCGCGCGATTTGTAACTTTCCGCACCGCCCGTTTGCATGTATGGAAAACTACTATTCCCTCTGTGTAGAACATGCTGTACAGACATGGACACATAGGCGGGCTGCACACACGATGACGCGACTAAGAGAGCGTTTGACGGCACATGGGTCGTGAACGAGCTGAGAAAGCTGCTTCGCTCGGATATAAGGTGACGCATATCGATGAAATTTGACAATACGTTGTTACGCAGTATGTCTCGATAATGTGGCGAGGCGGTCATTTTTCCAAAGTACATCGACACATTTCCAAAAATAAAACAGGATGCGAATAGACCCCCATCAGAGTGTAACGATGACGAGGAACCAGTATAGCGTTTCATAACGTTGTACCAGGAGTCTGAGGGTATACTATATATCTCGACGCAAGTGCTCTGCAGTCAAATCCGATCCGGTTTACGATCGCTCGCAACATTGGCGCTTAATACATTCTGGGGAAAGTTTGGTTAACGCAAGAATCTCATGACAACCGTTATCGTTTTCACGCGTTTGGAGCTAATGGATTCACTAACGAGTCCGGAGATTGAGGTGACGGGTATGCTACCGATTAATCACAAGATCATGTAAGTGAACTATGTAAGCAACCGCGATGCTACTCAACCATCCCCGACATCGATCGCCGCGCTCTCCGCATACACGACGGCACAGGCTTGCGTAAAACTATACAGTTATCTTAAGGGTCTCGGGCGGCGAATATTGTACTGCGAACATGCTGTACAGACATGGACACATAGGCGGGCTGCACACACGATGACGCGACTAAGAGAGCGTTTGACGGCACATGGGTCGTGAACGAGCTGAGAAAGCTGCTTCGCTCGGATATAAGGTGACGCATATCGATGAAATTTGACAATACGTTGTTACGCAGTATGTCTCGATAATGTGGCGAGGCGGTCATTTTTCCAAAGTACATCGACACATTTCCAAAAATAAAACAGGATGCGAATAGACCCCCATCAGAGTGTAACGATGACGAGGAACCAGTATAGCGTTTCATAACGTTGTACCAGGAGTCTGAGGGTATACTATATATCTCGACGCAAGTGCTCTGCAGTCAAATCCGATCCGGTTTACGATCGCTCGCAACATTGGCGCTTAATACATTCTGGGGAAAGTTTGGTTAACGCAAGAATCTCATGACAACCGTTATCGTTTTCACGCGTTTGGAGCTAATGGATTCACTAACGAGTCCGGAGATTGAGGTGACGGGTATGCTACCGATTAATCACAAGATCATGTAAGTGAACTATGTAAGCAACCGCGATGCTACTCAACCATCCCCGACATCGATCGCCGCGCTCTCCGCATACACGACGGCACAGGCTTGCGTAAAACTATACAGTTATCTTAAGGGTCTCGGGCGGCGAATATTGTACTGCGATACGGACTCCTGTATTTTCGTGAGTCGCCCCAGTAGCAACGAGTATAAGCCACCAATCGGTCAATTTCTCAGAGATCTTACAGATGAATAAAGGCCTGTCTTAGCCTACATGAGCCATAGAATCTACCAAAATGATGTCGCTCATTCCTCATGATAACATACATCGTCTCGAGGGTCTCGCTGCTACTGCCAATACTACTACTACTACTACTACTACTACAAAGACCACTGGTACACAGTTATCGCGACTTGACTCTGAGCTGAGTGAAATTCTACACTCTCACTCGTGCAAGAGCGAGAGAGAGAAATAAGCAGCGTGCCAGTAGATTATACAGCGTCATCTTCACTTGGTCGAGTACGATAATTCTGTATCGAATATTCCGTCAAAACAAAAAATAGGAGTACTCGTTAGCCGCTAGAATAAAATCGATGACGTTTTAATGAATGAAGTAAAATCTCGGCTCAATGACTCACTTGTTATCGATAGCATACCAAAAAAATTTAAAGCTAAAGGAATATCAATGCTTCGCACTTTGCGTCGCAGTACAGTCGGTAAAGAATTGATATGTGATCGTAACGGTGTTGTTTCCATGGACGGTAGAAGAACTTCAAATTCCAATATCGTTGATCTTATTAATGATGCTATGCGCACTCGAAACGCGAGAAAGCTGTCGGCCGATCTCGCTTTGCCAAACTCCTGCAAACGATACAAATGTCACGAGAATTCATCAGTAATCCCGAGTAACTACACGAACTTACAACTACATCATTTTCTACACCGGATCGGCGTCCTATTTTACCATGCGATCGTGATAGCCGCAGCAGCAGCAACAGTAGCAACAACGAAACTGAGACCGCATACTCAAACAGAGATTTAATGCTCACGGCGGACAACGTCATCATCGAGGGGAATGAAGAGGAGGAAGAAGATGCTGAACAATTGCAAAACAATGCACAAATAGAGAACCAAAGACCCCCCAGCGAATAATAGTCCTCAGCACAGTTAGTAAAGTAAAAGAAAAAGAATCCATTTAACTGGTCATCGTTAAAGTTATGAATATTCTTGTAAAAATCTATTACGACTCCACTCATCCTACATCCTATTCTCGAGTAAGAAAATTAGCTATAGTGGATCGGAGCGAATGTGGCGTTACTTTACATACACAGGAATTAAGCGCTACATCGATGTTTTACAACATTTATTATATGCTTATAATCACACTAGACATAGCGGAACGCGTATTCCTCCGAGCGAGGGAACCTTAGAAAATGCCTCTATAGTCCGAGAAAAATTAGCTCGGCGTTACGAACGTAACGAGAAAAAAACTAAAAAGCCTAAATACAATGTCGGTGACTTGGTGCTTATCAGTACAGCTAAAGCAGTATTCGTGAAAAGATATGAGCGCGGTTTAAGAAACGAGTTATACAAGATTCAACGAATATCAGTGAATCGAGAACCATTCGTGTATATTTTGCACTATCTGAATAACGAGACTATCGACGGTATTTTCTACGAAGCAGAATTATCGCGTGTATGAGTGTCTACGTTACCTGAGAAGACGAAAGTGAAGAAGACGACGAAGAGTAGGAACGCTCGGATTCACCGTCCCTTATAAATATGAGCTCCAAGGATAGATCTTTCTTTGTCGTACTACCAAGCAACAGTAGTATGCAGTAATTTTCGGATAATACGACGACGAAATTTATTACAAAACGACCGCGTCAGATGCATTTGCATGGAGAATGATCTGTTTCTCTTGTGGAAATTGCTTATCCGACTACTCCTTCACATGTTCCTACTGTAGGAAATCTAGTATCTCTTGAGGATGATGATAATGATTTATCACGTTTAAATCTTTTAACGCGGGGACACGTAGATAGAGACCAAGTTTCATCTGGTGTATATCGCTTTATAGACGTTCTTTTGGAGAGTATAAATAAGTTACCTTACGTGGCCGATCATCTGCGCTCTAAATCGCTTCCGAGCGGTCAGGTCGAAGTCGCGCGCATATGCGATGATCTACGATACCACGACTTTCGCATATCGCCCCCTATCGGAAGGCCACTCGGATTCGCGGAAGAAGCCTGTAGGTCTGTAATGATAGAACCGCATAGCGAATACACGGGGTCAAGGCTTGCATCTGTCACCGCTGCTGTAGCAGGCAGCATATTTCTATACAGCGATATCAGCGAGGCTATGTTACAGGCGATGTAAAAATACCCCTCTTACGAGATGTTTTATTCATGCTGATGATTTTCAGTACGATTCGATGAAAATTGAATCGTTTTCGGCGTCACAATATATACCTCTCTTGCACAATAATTTACACACTATCGAGAGCGATATAACCGTCAAGTGTGGAAATCCTATGCCATTCGAACAGGGAACGTTGACTGTGACACTACATTTCAAAAGGTCCCACGATTGATTACGCCACTACGGATGATGTTGATTGTGCGCAGCAAGGATGGGGTCATCACGGACACGGTGGTATTAGCCATGTTTATATCGGAACGCCTGATCAACGAGGACACCGTATCTGCAGTTTTCTCAGGGGGCCTGTTCCGTCGAGTATTGCCACTTTTAAAGAAGGATGCTTAAGCAGTTGGAAAAGAGGCATCGCATGCTGAAGTAAACGTAGCCGGTGATATCCTCGATAGAAATAAAGCTGTGACAGATGCTATTCGCGAGCGAGCACTAGAATCCGGCAGTAATCTCGAATGCAAGACCTCTGAAAAATTGATACTCTCATGCGTGGGTCCGGTTATAAAAATCGCAAAATTTCGCAAACGACTCATTCACTGAACGGACGTAAACCGCGATGTATCTCCAGTAAAAAGAACAGTGTAATAAAGAGAACAGCAATAAAGAAGAAGAAGACGAATAATAAGAAGAAGACTCGGAAACGGACGGTTGCAGATATTTTTGGATAACTGAAACAAGTTGGCTTTTCTACATACGTACTCGTGCGAGCATCTTAAATCGGAACTTGAATTATGTTCACTCCCACCGACGCAAACAACTATCGAAGACTCCATTTGGATGTAAAGGGTGGTTAAATTGTAAGGGCCGATGTTGAATGTGAACCACACCTAAACGTCAAGTTTTTTTCTGCATTTCATTTGACATTTCTCAATTTCAGACTAACTCAATTTGAACCATGGAAAGATACACAATCGAGCAACGCGTTAAAGTTATTCAGGCTTATTATGCGAATGGGCGTTCAAATCAAAATGCATATCGTGCACTTCGTGATTTTTTCGGTCAATTTAATCGTCCAAATGTGCGTACAATCGGAAAAATCGTGCAAAAATTTGAGCAAACCGGGTCTGTAGGAGATATTAAAACACCAGTGCATGCTCGTACAGCTCGTACTGCAGAAAACATTGCTGCTGTTCGCGATAGTGTGGCTGAAGAGCCGTCCACCTCAACTCGTCGTCGTGCCCAACAATTGCACCACTCACGCTCGTCGTTGATGAACATTATGCATAAAGACTTGCATTTACACGCTTATAAGGTGCAATTGACTCAAGAACTAAAGCCTCTTGACCATTCCAAACGTCGTCAATGGTCAGAATGGTGGCAAGAAATGGCAACAGTGGATGATCAATTTTCGAAGAAAATCATCTTCAGTGATGAGGCACATTTTCACCTCAGTGGATTCGTCAATAAGCAGAATTGCCGCATTTGGGCGAATCATAATCCAAGAGTGATTGTCGAAAAACCAATGCACCCACAAAGAGTGACTGTTTGGTGCGGTTTATGGGCTGGCGGCATCATCGGGCCGTATTTTTTCCAAAATGAGGCTGGTCAGGCAGTTACTGTGAATGGTGTTCGCTATCGTGAGATGATAACGAACTTTTTATGGCCCGAATTGGAAGATATGGATGTGGGCGATATGTGGTTTCAACAGGACGGTGCCACTTGCCACACAGCTAACGAAACAATGGCTCTTTTGCGCGACAAATTCAATGGCCGTGTTATCTCACGTGGTGGCGATGTCAATTGGCCGCCAAGATCATGTGATTTGACACCGTTGGACTTCTTTCTTTGGGATTATTTAAAAGAAAAGGTGTACGTCGATAAGCCAGCAACAATTCAAGAGCTGAAGGATGAGATAATTCGGCACATTAACGGCATAGAACCTCAATTATGCCTAAGCGTCATCGAAAATTTGGACCATCGGATGGAGGTGTGCCGCCGAGGTCACGGCGGCCATTTGGCCGATATTTTGTTCCATACATAATTGAACCATACCATATTATCATAATAAAAAGAATTGACAATAATTTCCACAATAATTTGTGTTTTATTCAAAATCAACATCGGCCCTTAAAATTTAACCACCCTTTATTATAAGCCAATTTCTTCGCTAACAGATGAAATTGCTACGAGTACAGCACCAAAAATAACCGCCGGTCCTGTAAATGATCTCTTGCATTCTATGTTTAATCAGGTGGATGTATACCTGAATCAAAATCTAGTTTCACCTCCAAATAATGCCTACGCTTATCGAGCGTATATAGAAACACTTTTAAATTACGGTCCAGCTGCCAAAAATTCACATTTTACGAGTGTCATCTGGTATGATGTTACCCCCGGGAAAAAATGGATGATAGAACATCGAGAAATGCGGGTCTTGTAAAGAGAAAACATTTTTTTAATTTCGGCAAAACTGTAGACTTGCTCGGCCATCTGCATTGCGATATATTCAATCAATTGTTCCTATTAAACGGTGTCGAGATGCGCCTGCGACTGGTGCGGTCTAGCGATTCATTTTGTGTCGTGGGCGATACAAATGATGGTCAATGCGGCTTAAAGATTTTCGAGGCATCGCTTCTCGTTCGTGGTATAAAAATAGCTCCTGTTGTGCTACTCTCGCATGCTAGTGCTCTGGAAAAATCTACGGCAAGATATCCTCTTACGAGAGTTGTGGTAAAGAGCGTTTGAATATACTTCGGTGTTTATGGAGAGACGATGGATAATATCGTGCTAGGTCAATTGCCGAAGTGTGTAATTATCGGTTTTGTCGATGACAAAGCATTAGTAGAATAGGCCCAAGATCATGGACATGGCCTCCGCTCCCCCGGCTGGCTTGTGATTGGCCCCCCACCTCTTTACCCCACCTCTCTCCTGTACCTGATTGGTCGCCTTACCCTAAGCCCCCGACTGACGCATCACCTATGCGACATGTGCGCCATCTGTTGGACGCGTGACTGTACGTTGTTGCCCATGCGCCGTCTATTGTAAATTGTCAACGGGTGGTATGTTACTGACATCAGGTAATACAGAGTGACTATTCGACGGTCGGTAATGTAGATTTGGTGCAGCTATCGATAAGTAGATTGGGTCCTACATGCAATACCACAGATTATGCCCTACCATCGATAAAGAAGATTGTAGCCTGTCATCGGTAAAGAGATTTGCGTCCGGTCGTGTCCCATCACCGGTAAACAGATTTGGGTCCTAGACATCTGAGGTTTTGCTTTTCACTATTTGACACTAATTTGAAATAACATCTTTCGAATCTTTAAAAGTAGCTAAAATATGTATGGTAAGTAAAAACACCGGTAATTATTCGAAGTTTGTTAAAAACTGTTTTGTTTATTTAAAAAGGCTGCTAGATGTATAAGGAAAGTTTGTCTCATATCCGCGGAACTGATGATTTATAATGACATCGTGTACAGTTCCTGCGAGCTGGTGTTGGACCGTCAATATGTGTTCTCGAGCCTGGTGTGTTGTAATGTAAACGGGACGGCAGGTTAGTGGAAACCTCGGGGTGAGTCTGGAGGTGCTCAGGTAGTTGGTTTCAGAGAATAGATATTTTTTCTCCCCAATGTTTTAACAGCAAGGGTTTCGGAATGTACTTGAGCTCCTGTTTGATGAATTTTTCAGCATCTTTGGAGCTGTTGATCATGAGTATACCGTCGATGAGATCCATTATGGTTACAAAAAGGGCAAAAGGTGATTTCACCTCGGCGTGTTCTTTTCAACTATCATTTTCTCAGCTGCTGCGGTTATAGATACACCTGGTCGTTCTTTCACTAGACTCCCACCACTCTTATAGTAAATACTACTTCTGCGAGTTCTCTATAGTTTGACAAGTCATTGTAGTTACAGCGCGCACGTGCCATCATGGAAATAAGGGTATTCACAGGTTTTTTGCTCATTGTATACAAATACAGGCTAGCGCATCCCCCAGTGTCAACTGATCTCTTACTTCAACCATATGTTCCTAGTTATATGGAGGCATTACGTGTGTGTCATCGGGAGTGGGGAGGGGGGAAGTGCCCTAGGGCGGGAACATTATCGAATTATAAGATAGAAAATACAACATTTAGAATTTATTCTTTGTATTTTACAAGTAGCATCCAAATCGTTGTGTATACGTTTGTTTACCGAATTTTGATCGGCGTTGATTTATCGAGAGGTTGCGAGTAAACGGGGCTTACTTCATCGAATTCTTTGAAAAGGAGACAAGATCGTATTTTAGCCACGTTATTTAGAGCATACTCCACATTGTCTTCTTTCGAAACACCATGATGGATACAGTTAACGTTATTGATGGGCATATTTTTTGACGTCGTACCCTCATATTCTTTTATATTGATGATTTTACAGCTCAGGGCATCAGGTAAAAGCTCGGCGCTTCGCAAGCCTCTTTTGTAAATACGTAAGGCATAACGGCACAGCATACGTAGATTAGCGTTATCTTTTTTCAATGTTGTATCACCGTCAAGCCATTCCAGCCCATGCTGAAAACACGTTAGTTTATTGTTGCTCGTACGTACTTTATTTGGCAGACCACCAAAGTCGTATGGCGGTGCGATAAGTCAGTGACTATAATGTTCTTCTTGAAGCGTCGTCATAGCTATCTCTTTGGTGGAAAACAGTTGTTTGCATCGTAGAGTGCTTCAATATCTACTATGACGTCCATTATGAGGGTTTGATGTAAACTGATACCGGGTGTGGCTGCCTGACGGCTTTAAACATAACAGTGCCGCGTGTGGTGCCCTCTCACGCACTACAATCTGTCATGACCTACCGTGTGGAATCTATTTCTATTACATTATCATACTCGGCGTATACAACACAATTTAATGTAGATGTCAACGGCACTGCAAACCGTACTTCGACCCTTACACTGCTATGTCTTACGAGATTCCAGTGACTGTAGCAACGTGCTGATAAAGTCGCCCCTGGTAATATCTTGGTCCTCATTCTGAAAGTGTATACCGGTACCGCTAAAAAGCGTGTGATAAATATCTACCCAGTTTTTGGTACGACCAAACGCTGGTTGAAGAGCTTTGCTCGGTATTTGTTGACCATCGACGTATAGAGACAGGAAATTCATCGAATTATGACTAAAGTTGAACGGGTTTAACGTTGTACGCACGGTGATTGCCGTTGAATGCACGGTGATTCACACACCCAAAAATTATTTGCTTGGGCAATTGACCTAGAATAAAGTTATCTAGAGTATCACCAATGATCCTAGTATGTATTGTCAAAGCTTTAACCTCAGCCCTTGCTATAGGATATTTTGCGGTTGTTTTTGCAAGCATTTTGGTATGAGCTATCAGCACGCCAGGTGCAATTTTTGCTCGACGGACGAGTATAGCCTCGGTGATAAGTACTTTATGTATCACACCAGCCGTAGGATTCACCATAAGACATGAATCGTCTTTTGAGCGTACAAGTCGTAACCGTACCTCCACACCGTTTAGCAGAAATGTATCCTGATTAAAAACATCGCAGTGTATATGTCCAATCATATCTAGAGTCCAGCCATTCTTTATGTACTTTTTACGATTATTCAGGCCGATATTGAGGCTATTCGATGCACCTGATAGTGTCAAACGTGCCGGGTATGTTAGCGTATCATAGTGCGGTCGTCAAGTGAACATTTTTAGCAGCCGGTCCATAATTGAGTAACATCTCAATATATGCTGTAACCACTTTTTCCACCTTTTTCGCCTCTAGCTCCCGCGGATGGTCACAAAAGCCCGTGATCCCGCGTGCTGGGCGCCAGTCTCGAGAAATAAATTATTTTCCGAGAAAAATTTTATTCGCACGCGGAATACACGGGGCCGGCTCGGCTTTGCTGCAGCCTTGGCAGTTGGTAAAGGGGATGGGTCAGTCAGTGGTGGTTCGCACGGAAATAAAATCTTAACTCTTCAATTTAGGAAATCAAAAATGTTAGAAACGATTTATTGCAGTGATGAACAAAATGATTAGCCGAGAACTAAGGAGTTACTTTCGGAAGCACGGTCGGGAAGCGACAAACGGTAACGTGCTAGATTCCCGTCAATTCAATTTTCCTTAAAATATTTAACAAGAAATTTCGGACTGGCGACAACATCGAAGAGGAACTAATTGGCTAGCGCAGAATAAATAAATGAAAATAAATCAGTTACAACTCACACCGAGTCAACACGTAAACGAAATTAATTCAATCAGACAGAATAGCAGAGAAGGATAAATAAAAATAACGCTACCAAACCGAATAAATAAAATCGCATAAATTGCCTCGAATAAATAAAATCAGAGTAGGGGGCACAGAATAAATAAAATGAATAATTGAATAATTGAATAAATAACGGGAATAAAATTACCACGATAAAAGAGCGTAAATAAGATGAATAATTGCATTAATGACGGAAATAAAGGAATCACGATAAAATAACGCCAATAAGACAAATCATTGACTCGGTAAATACGATAACTACGTTTAACGTCGTAAAGTTGACGGCACTCATCCCTTACACACAGAACTCTTAACGCACTGGCCTTTGCAATAAATAAATATTTAACGAGAAGAGAAAAACAAGACAATGGAACCCCTTCGGCGATACTTATTCTCGTCAAGCGAATACTGGGAAACTTGAAATACAGAGCGGTAGCTGTTTGACCGCTATTTTCGAATAGACGTGGGATTTTCGGCTCGACAGCGTGCCGTCACGACGATATCGCTCGGGTTTTCTCAACAAAATTACTGGAGCTAACTCCCACATTCAAACCAGAGACGAACGTCGGCCTTACCGAATGGTTGCAGAATCAGGGTCTTGATTCGAGAAATTCTTTCGCAGCGGTGCAGTATCGCCGGGGGCAGGGGTCGGTTCTCGTCGATCAGACACGGCAGCGAACCCGCTATACACGTTCTCGTTACACAAAATACGGCGCAAGAGTCCTCGACAATAAGTTGGCTTTCATTGTTTGAGCCGATAAACTCCCTGTCCCCAAATCGTAGCAACCAATAAAATTGAAAGTATAGTAACGGTACTTGCGACAGGATTATTATCCGAGCCAGCAACGGCTCTAGCGAGAACGTCGATGCCTCGTATGAAGCAGTTAGAAGCGTTAGAAGCGAACGATAATAGGAAAACAGAGACTTTGCCGCGCAGCGAAAATTCCAAAAGACCGCTCGAGATCGTTGTAGCTTCCGATCCCCATGAGATGCTGCGGGGGTGGTCTCCGCGTAGTTCTCTCGACGAGAGCGCTGAGGTCATAGACGGGGCCACGGCTCGTTTGCATGACAATGACGGAGACTTGAGATCGCTCTTCCCGCTGTTATCGTGGCGTAGATTCAGGCTCCCGCAGCTGACCTTCCTGTCGATGCTAATCATTTCGTGTTCGGGCCATCGCCCACTCGGAAGAATTATATCAAAAAAAGAAAACAAAAGAAACACGAAATGAATATTGGTCGGTGCGCACGCTATGTTTTTGCCCTGGTGGATCGCCTCGGGGAGACTCTTGGCCGAACGAGCAGGTGTATCGTGGTCAGCCCTGCTCGGTCCGACTTTATGACGGATCGCTCAAATACCCCGTCACAATGCTCTGTAGGGGTATGCATTGTTTGACGGTGCCACGAGTTTCTGGTTAAAATATACGTCTTTATGATTAAAAAGGCGATGCAGAAAGTTATTAACAGGCTCTAAGTTGCATTATGATTCACCTGTTGGTACAACCTTGATATTTACAATAATCATTGTATGAGCCAGATCCAGGTATTCATCACCGTGGCCAGGTGTAACAAATTTCAAGGATCCGTCATCCGTGAGGGATTACATAGGCTTGTAGTATATCCATTGTGATGCTTCTATATACGTTTGCGTTGGAAGTATGGTAAATAAGTCGACCTCCGAGTTCATACATTCGCACGAATGTAAGTGTAAGAACGACATTGTTAGACACTTACGAAATGTATCATGCGCGCTGTGCCTATAGCGTTATATCTTGAACGTTATATCCATTTATGAGAAGCGAAATTTTTTCATTGGCTTTTCGTTGTAAATGATCTCAATCTTCGGCTGCACGTCGACGCAATAACTTCCTGAATGGTATTTTGTGTCGGCTCATATCCTCGATAACGTGTAAACCCGTGCGAATGGCTTCTTTCCCTATAGCTTGAGCACCTCATGTCATCAGTGTTAAAACACTTCGAAATAGACCCCCGAGAAAACTACAGATACCGTAACCACGCTGATGCGGGGAGCCCGCAAACAAACCTATATAACCGTTTCCACCCCCTATTTGATTCTCATAATACGTCGTGTAATGAAAACGCATATTGTCTAATGAGAACTCATATTGTTAAATGAAGTCGTTTGAAATGAAGCGTGAGCGTTCACGTTCCATACTCGAATGCAATAGGATTACCCAGATAACCTCTTATAGTATATCCATCTCGATCGTCCTGAAGCAATTGTTGAGTAAACCTATGTAATTTGACGATGAGAAATATTTTACTTGCGTTGTACCATACGTGTAGTTTTTTGTATTTAAATTTACAATCCTGAGTACCGCTGTCTGTTTATCGCCTACTGTATACGGAGACAAATATCGGTGTAGACAAATGGTGATCGGCTAGAGCCCTATTTATTCAGGCCGGTACTCGTCCTCCGCGTGGAACGCCTCGCATAACCTGCAAGTAAAAAGCCCTTGGCTTTTCTCGGTCAATCAGCAGTTCTTCGCATTTCTCGAAGCCCACTATATGCGCTATTTTACTATTCATTCATAATACCTTTAGAGGCTCAGAGCACTACTCTGTTTCCTCAGCCCCAAGGGCAACGTAGCCTCTGGCATTTTCAACATTTACAATTGTTATGCTTGCTTCTCGCAGACCCGGTAAATCATTGATATTTTCCACAATTTCTTCATGATTTTTGTACACACCTCGAGTTTTTCGATTTGTAGTAACTTCGTTATTCTCAGAAATCACCTAACCGATTCCCGTATCGGCTTCTTGTCAAGCGACATTGTGCAGGGTATATGAATTTCCGACAAGCCCACAACCCAGTGACCCTTCAACGATATTTCGCGTGGCAATTAAGGTGCAAAATGCATTGTCGTATTTTCGGGAAAATACTTCATAGTGCTGTTGCTCGGCAAAACAAGAAAAAAATTATCCTCTTCATGCATTTTGCACAAAATTTCATTTATTCGAGACCGTGAACGCTTGACGCCGGTATCCACGAGTTCAATTTTGCCGGATATCCCACCCAACTCACGAAAATGAATATTTTCGCACGGCGTCCTTTTGTCTGAAAACTTGGTCACTCTTGAATTCATTATTCTTCTCCATACGCTTCTCATGCACACTCGTCAATTATTCGGGGTAAAAGAAACCATCGATAGTCTCATTTTCGAGATCACACAACACAAACATATACAAACCCTGCCGATGTAAAACTTTTTTGATACGGAAAATTTCTTCACTCCAATTTTTCTCGTCACATTTTTCGAAGGTGCCTTTAGTTCTACTGATTCGAACGTAATCCCGGGTTTGTATTTATACGTTGTGAAACGTCTTTTTTCACGTCGCTTCACGGCACTAATTGTCATATTATGCATCGCTGTATCGACATTATACAGTGTCACGGCAGCTGGCTGAATTTTTATGGTCGAATGTATAGTATGATTGTACGCATAAACCATTTGTTGTAGTATATCGATGTAACGATGAGTTTTACGATGTGTGAAGTAACGCCACATCCGCTCCTTGAGAGTGCGATTAAAGCGTTCGACAATCGAAGCTTTTACATCAGGATTACGAGCAGCGCGAAATTATATGTTTTCATCTTTGAGATATTTTTGGAGTTCACTACCGAGAAATTCTTTACCGCGGCCGGTTTGTAGTGAAACAGGTATACGGCCCTCGTTACGCTCAAGAAAAAGTTTAAACGTCTTTGTTACCTCGCGCACAGTTTCGTCCTGCAAGGTTTCGATTCAGGCGTATTTGCTGAGTACGTCGATCACCATAAGCAAGTAGGACACGTTGTCGTTATAGCTCCTTAATGAACGTAGATCTACGAGATCGGCCTTCCAGACATCGTCAATATTTATAACATTGTAATACAGTCGTGGAAAGACACGCTGCACAAGTCTATGAATGGTATAACTATCCTGCTGAGTCAGCCAGTCGTACACGCTGTCTGCTTTATTTTTGCTACTGATCAAACGTCGCGCACCAGCGTATCCGGTTGAATGCGAGGGGTCATAGTACACCTTTTCGAAATTCATCTTTCACCTCTCGTTGTACAATTTGTTCTAAATCTTTATCCACTTTCCAAATACGTTTATTGTGTTTGTCTTTTGGCGTTTTGAAAAAGTATTTACAGGGTGTAATTCGTCGTTGTTGTCGTAGTCGTCATTGGTATTATCACCGATCGTACCTCTCGTTTAGTACCTCTAGATATCCCTGAATCCCCAATGCATTGTTTCCTATGAATTCACGCGGAACGCTCTTTGCACGTACAGTAACGAGAAACTCGGGTGTACCTGTTGCTTTTAAGTTTTTTCTAACTTGTGCTGTATTGCTTATATGGTCGACAATATTAGAATTTGGAACGAGGATACCGTCTATTGTGACACAACCTTTTTTGTCCCATCTTATGCTTTCTGATTCATCACTCGTGGGTTTTCGTAGAAACTTTAATAGTGCGGTCGCTCGAAGTTTATACATATTTGGAACGCTATTAACGATGTCGGCATCGCTCGGGGCTTCTGCATTATCCACCTCAAACGATGTTACAAGCAGTGGTGGAATCGCTAGTGAAAACGATTCATTTTTCGAGCCAACGAGATATAGATAACGCTGCAACATTTGTAAATACTCTTTTCATTTACTAGCGTCGTCTTCACCATACCTATTTGATTTTTTAATTTTGTATAGCTCAGTTTCCAGTCTTGAAACAGGATCGCTTTGTGTCTGTACTGTTTTCTTGCTAGCTGTTGGTGCATGATCATTGCTACAACCGTCGGCATCGTTATTTCCATCGTTTATCTCGGACATTAGCACTAAAAACATTTTTTCGCATGCTCCATTACGTGGATGGAAATGATTAATAATTGTATCCGTAACACAGGACTATTTTCTCAATCGGTATTACCGCCAAACAATTTACCAAATAAAGTTGTGATGATGAGAGCCAGTAAAAGTCGTAAAAAAATGCTACTCCCTTTTTGAATTATTAAGCTTTTCTTCGCTCTCCAATTATATTGACGTTGCTTACGAGCGACTCTACTACAGCCACCATCGCCACATTGTTTTGTCACACACCCTCAGACAAGCTGTCAAAGTATATTTTAATATTGTTTTAAACGTTGTTTAACACTTTACTTGACACAACCGACTCCTTGTAAAATGTTTAACGCACATTCACCGATGCAACTGATTAGAGATTTATCAGCATTACACAATATTGTTCTTTATTAAAATAGCAAATAGCGTTAAGTCGGGCTATACAACGTTCATCGAATCGAATGTAATGTGTTTTATTTTTCTTCTTTTTCTTCTCACTATTGCTATCTCTCATTATCGCAGTTTCGCAATAGACGAATCCGTATTCGTTGAAAACCAACTCTTTGTGTGATGTATACACGACTCATCCCCATTACAGACTGATGTGGTATCTACTAGTGCTTCCCATTAATTACGTTGACGAGAGTTTTTCGGCATGTAGACCAACATTCGTGGATCATCGGGAAATATCATAATGCGACATCGACGATAATCGGGTGTCGATTACTTAAGATGCAAAGGTAGATAACCGTGTGTGTTGAGAAATCAGCTGACGCACGGCCACGCTGATCGCCGTGCGGCAGCTCGTTGCTACTGGTGTTGTGCTGTGCTCGGCTGCCGTGCGTACAGCTAAGGCAGAACTTGGTAGACACGCTAATCAAGGGAGAGACTAACATCTATCGCTCGCTTGACGGCGGCGCACAGTGGGGCCGATTCCCAAAAAGCTGGTCAGAAGTCGAAAACATAGTTCATTCTGTTTGAGATATAGTATATAAGGGTTTTTGGGGTCGCTGATTACGAATCTGAAGTCAAAATTGTAAAAAAACAAAATGGCGGGTTCAAAATGGTGATAGTAAACCGAAAATACTCAGATATAATACGGAATGTTTATCGAATTTGTATGAAACTTGGTTTCTGTAAGTTTTCGAGGTCGCTAAATACAAATCCGGTGTGAAAAAAACTAAATTCAAAATGGCGGATCCAATATGGCGGACGCAATTTTCGTAATCGGCCGGATTCGCTTGAAACTTGTTATTTGGGAGTTTTCGAGGTCGCTGAATACGAATCCGGTGCGCAACAAACAAAATTCAAAATGGTGGATCCAATATGGTGGACGCAATTTTCGAAATCAACCGGATTTGCTTGAAACTTGTTACTCGGGGGTTTTTGAGGTCGCTGAACATGAATCCAATGTGAAAAAGATAAATCTCAAAATTGCAGATCCAATATGGCGGACGCAATTTTCGTAATCGGCCGGATTCGCTTGAAACTTGTTATTTGGGAGTTTTCGAGGTCGCTGAATACGAATCCGGTGTGAAACAAACAAAATTCAAAATGGTGGATCCAATATGGCGGACGCAATTTTCGAAATCAACCGGATTTGCTTGAAACTTGTTACTCGGGGGTTTTTGAGGTCGCTGAAAATGAATCCAATGTGAAAAAGACAAAATTAAAAATGGCAGATCCAAAATAGCGATTATAAAGATTTATTAACTTTTTATAAATCTGTAAGTAAATTATATATTTGATAAAAAGTAATAAAACATCTACTTTTACATCTATAATTGTATTGATTAAAATCATTTTTGAAAGACTTATTTTATACTATTTACAAGTTACATTTCCTTTTTTTATTGAAGTGAATGTACTTCAGTTACATGCAAGTAATTTATTCTTTGAAGCGCATATTTCTTAAAATCATTTTCTGAAACAAAATAGATTTTGTGAAATAAAATTAACATGTTCAAACAGTTAATTTATAATTATTTTAGTTTAAGTGAACATTTTTTAAGATTACTATATAATAATTTGATTTACAGTTTTTAAATAAATGTATTTGGATTACAGAGTAATGATTTTCTTGTTTAAAAGAAATATTTTGTACATATTTCAGATAAGTAATTACATTTTTAATCATTTATAAAAATATTGAAAAATGTATAATTCAAATATATAAAAAAGTGTAATAAGGAACACGATTTTTTAAATACTAACATATTTATTTGAGAAATACAGTACAAAGCCAAATTAAAAAAATTAATTTATATTAACAAGAATATTGTTCTAATATTAACATAAAAATTAGTCTTCATCATCAGTCGAATTGTCTGTATAAAAATCTGAAGAATCTGACGAAATCGAAAAAGAAGAGATAGAATTGAAGATTGAACGAGCTTACCTGTAAGTGAAGTTCAATCATGATTGTATGAGCGCCTCTTCCGAAGAGATCAGGATGTAGTACCCTCTACTTTATGCCGATGTCGCCACAACTCCCAAGTGTAGAAAAAAAAGAGGGTTGTTTACTCCCGACGCCAACTCGATTCCTCATTCTTCAAAGCGATGCCGAAACAACAGTAGCGGGGTTGAAATTTATGTTTCAACGAAGGGTCGTTTTCACGGGCGGGACTAATCTCTTCGGAAGAGGCGCTCATACAATCATGATTGAACTTCACTTACAGGTAAGCTCGTTCAATCTTCAATTGTATTTCGCGCCTCTTCCTCGAGATCAGGATGTAGCTGTTTAAAGTTATCTACTGTTGCGGCATTAATTACATCCAAGGGACTAAGAGATAATTGAGCTTTTTTATATGATAAACTCAATAGTTATTATTCAACCTGGTCAACTTATTCTGAGACAAAAGACAAACAATCTTAACATCAAAATAATTATTTATTTATGATTCTTATTTAAAATAGTTAATGCAAACGAAGTTTTATCCTCTATTATATTACCTCGCAATTTTTCTGTCTTTTTTTAAATATTGCCTGAGCGCGGAAGCTGGACACAGTATTCCCTCATGATTATAATAAGGAATAATTAGGGTAGGTTGTGCTCTACCAACGCTAGACGTCTTAATTTTATCTGGGATCTTCACTTCTAAGTGATCGTTTCTACTAACGATATTTTTTATATCAATGAGTGCTAGAGTCTGCATCCTTTGAGCTGTAGTCAAGGCTAAAAGAACCACTAGCTTCTGAGATAATTTCTCCAGAGGGAGATCCTCTGTTGGGCCCCACCGACGGAGCGTAGATAATACCACTTCTGGATCCCAGGTAGAATTATATTTAGGTCTCGGCGGACGCAATCTAGAAATGCCTTTAAAAAATCTTCTCACTTGTGTGTCCTCTCCGACTTCTGGCCCCAGAATCAACGCAATCGCCGATCGAAGGGTGTTCAATGACCCATAGGAGGCGCCTTTATTATATTCTATCGTAAAAAAACGCAGTAGGTTTTCTACGTTGAAATGAAAAGGGTCCCAACCATTTTCCACATTGAAAGTCCACCACTTTCTCAACCCACTATCATATTGTTTCAGAGAAGAGCCACTGAGAGACGCCACCATGATCTCTGTCGCTTCTAAAGGAACTCGCTTTCTTACTAGCGCTTCCCTGATATAACCCCTGCAGCTAGGGTAATCCTTTTCCACAAAGGATGTGGCTGGTTGTCCGGTGATCTTAAAAGATTAACGCTCGGATTAAAGAATATCGGAGCAGAAATCAATAATGCTCTATACACAGGAAACCAAGCCTGAGCTGGCCAATGGGGCACCACTAAAATTCCTTCTGACTTCTCTTGTCTAACTTTCTTTAAAACTCGTAATATAATAGAGAAGGGAGGAAACGCATAAAAGAAAAATTCCTTCCATTCTACTGTAAACGCGTCTATTGCCCACGCATCCGGATCTTGTTTGCATGCGATAAATTTCTCACATTTCGAGTTAATTCTCGTCGCGAAAAAATCTATTTCGGGTATCCCGAATTTTCGCGTAATCTGTTCAAAGGCTTCTAAGGATAGAGAGAACTCTGTCTCTGGTTCCAAGCGTCGGGACTCAAAATCTGCCTCTACATTATTAGCTGATCGTATGTAGGAAGCGAAAATCCACAAATTTTTCTCCTCGCACCAGTCCCAAATTTGCTTCGATAAGTCATTTAACTTTGGAAAACGTACTCCGCCTTTCTTATTAATGTGAGCTATTGCTGTAGTGTTATCTACTCTCAATAAGATATCACAATTACGCAGATCCCTTGTGAAGCATTTGAGGCCAAAGAATACCGCTAATAACTCTAAATTATTTATATGCAGCTTTCTTTCTTGCTTACTCCAAAAACCATGGGCTCGTTTATTATTAAAAAATGCGCCCCAACCTGTGAGAGATGCATCTGAATATATCTCGACACGTGGTTTAAAATTGCTAAGATAATTAACCGCCTTTTCGATATTTACTTGCCACCAATCTAGCTCTTTCGACAAATAATCTTCTAGAGTCATAATAGCTTCGTAATCATCTCCATTACGCATGAGGGCCACAAATCTCTCTCTCTCTCAAACAATCTCATGTGAACACGTCCATATTTTAAGGTTGGGCAGCATGCTTCTAAAGAACCTACAAACGAGGCAAACTCCCGAATTGTACATCTTTTTAGCCGTTTAAATTTTAAAATCATTCTTTTGATTTTAACTCGTTTTTCTTCTGTTAATTCCACGCACATCTGTCGTGAATCCAAAATTAGTCCCAAGAATTTACATCTTTTGGAAGGTATTAATTTGCTTTTCTGTTCGTTAATTATGAAACCTAGTTTCTTCAATAGCTTAGAAGTTTCACGGACATTACGATCGCAGGATTCAAACGAATCGCCTAATAAAAGAAAATCATCCAAATAATTTACTGACACGAACCCTTGGTTTCTTAAATACGATATTACTGGTTTTAAAAGTTTCGTAAATGTGTACAGTATTAAGTCCAAAAGGCAGACAATTGAACTCAAAGATGTTACCTTGAAATATAAATCTCAATTATTTCCTGTCCGACCTTCTAATAGGGACTAAATAATAGGCATCTTCTAAGTCAATCGACGTCAGGAACCGATCCTGTGACAAGAGGCCACACACCGTTTTGTGGTCCTCCAGTTTAAAATGCTCCGTGTCTATGACTTGTTTAACATCTTTAAATTCAAAATTAAACGATGCGACCCATCTTGCTTCTGTATTAAAAAAATACGAGAAGTAAATTGCTCGGGGTGTGATTTTACTCTGCTAATTACGCCTTTCTCTTTTAGTTGAGCTATGTGATTTAAAATGAAACTTTGCTCGCAAAGCGACCAATCTGGCTCCTTAGGAACTATCTTCTGAACAACCTTGGTGCTGAAAGGAATTATATAGCCGCGTAGCCAGTTCAGGATTGTTCTATCCGAGGTGATTTTTTCCCAATTTGACTGGAAATACTTGAGTCTACCTGCCAACGTATTTACTACCTCTACTCCTGCTTTTTTTGATAAGCTGGCTTCTTCGCAGGAAACCGTCGTTTCTGTTTCTGTGTCATGATTGGTTTCCGCCCGCCCGACGTCCTGTAATTCTGTCTGAACCTGCTCTGAGATTGATATTGTCGTCGAGGCGGGCCTTTCCAGTTTTTTGAACTTTCCGATGCTGGTGGAAGTTTGAAAGGTTTTAGTTTCTTACTATACTCTTCCAGTGTTTTCGCTGCTTTAATCTTCTCAAATTATTTCCAAAAAGCCATTCATCAGGTAATGCCAAAGTAAGAGTATTTCGCAGAGATACATTGATGGTCTTCATGATCAAACTCCGTCTAATGGACGACTCTTCGTGTTGCAAGTCTGACAAAATTCTTATAATACCGCTCAATTTTTCCACCATTGACAACTTCCCTTCTACTTCCAACGATAGTATCGTCGTCATCAGACTGACTAAACCTGCAATTCCAGCTGCAATCCTCTCTTGCTTTTCTGCAATACACAAGTCTCTTTTGGTTACTGCTTCTTGTAGCCCGGCTTTTACTTCCAAATTGAGTTTCGGTGGGTCTATGAATAAACAGTTGCTTGGAGGAGGGAATTTTTGGATTAATTTTTTCCTCTCCTCCGCTGGAAGCCCATTTTTTATTATCTCATCAATTCTTACAACGAGATCTTTATGAATAGCCTGTGCTGGGATCCTGGCCGAAGTAATGCGTTGTCCTATCATCTCAAGAATTTCTCCAGATAGTTCTTCATCATTTTTCGCATTCTCTGACGACCCTGGCAGACTAGCTGACGTGATAACTTCAGGAACAACCGCAGCTTCACCCCTCGTCTTTAATACCTCTGAAGGTGCATCTTTCTGACTAACCTTTTCTACGTCCTGCTGTAATGGCGTTTCTTGAGATACAGTATCTCCTACGTTCGTTGGCATATCTGATTCTTGACAATCAGAATATTTTTCTCCAATAGACTTCTCAGATGCCATAGACTCTATACTTTCACCTGAATCTGAATGGTAGTAACGATGCTGATGGTATCTAGATGCACGATCAGATGACCTTGATCGACTTTCCGGGTAATAACCTAAGAAAGTAACACTTTCTTTGTACTGATTTTTCAGATAAATTTTTTGCAAAATTTCATATTATAATATATGAGCCGCTTAAAGAGGCTTAAATCTTTCAATTAATTATTGAAATCTGACAGAGATAGCAATATCTTGATAGCAATTTCAAGCGACAATATCGACTCGTTGATTATTCAATAGAATCAACAACGATTGCGAAATCAGGAACTATTAGACGACTAAGAGCCAGCTTGACTGCTCGATTACTTATTTGGATCTAGCAAAGATCACAGCATTCTGGTTATAAGATCAACCAGGAAGCTTGACATCTAAATTATCCGTTGAGATCTAGCAGAGGTCACAACGCCACAGCACTTTGCTGTTAAGATCTAGCAGAGATCATAATATTTCTGAACCAAAATCGAATAAGGAAACTTGGCTTCTTAATTATCCGTTGAGATCTAGCAGAGATCGCAACGTCGTAGTACATCAGTCGAGTAAGGGCATCTGCCTCAGATTTTCATTGCGATCTAGCAGAGATCACAATGTCATCGTACTACGATTGAATAAGGATATCCGTCTTTG
The DNA here is from genome assembly GCA_963942595.1 of Cylloceria caligata. Lineage (NCBI taxonomy): Eukaryota > Metazoa > Arthropoda > Insecta > Hymenoptera > Ichneumonidae > Cylloceria > Cylloceria caligata. Next base: position 15,664,487 of record OZ012707.1, on the reverse strand, counting down.
TTTTTAATTGAGATCTTGCAGAGATCACAACTCTTACCATTCTTTGTTCAACGTGACATGACTTGCATGTTACTGATATGCTGTACCGACATAACTTCCGTAACCTGAAATATACTTACAGCGAGAATATACTTACGGCGAGAAACAACGTAATCCTCCTCTCTGTGCTTGTCCATCTTTCTTTCCAACCTCTTCAGTCTTTTCCATAATTGTTTATTCTCTCGATCCAATGATTTTTCCTTTCTTTTTCCCATCTTTACACTGACGATGTGGCTTATTCGGCACAACGTAAAAAAATGAGGAATCGAGTTGGCGTCGGGAGTAAACAACCCTCTTTTTTTTTACACTTGGGAGTTGTGGCGACATCGGCATAAAGTAGAGGGTACTACATCCTGATCTCGAGGAAGAGGCGCGAAATACAATCATCAGTAGACGCATAAACAGTTGGTGAAGTAAGCAAAGCAATTGTTTCCGGAAATAAGGATTTTTATTTCTTATGTGGCAATTTCTGTAAGCTTGATATATACGGATCTGATGCCACTAGCAAGCGCAAGAAAAGATCTTTCATCGATTTTGTTCTGCTGCATTTTCTGCGAAAAAAATACGTATCAGGCAACTCTGCTCGTAACTGCCACAGGCCCACAGGTAGGCCTGTCGACCCTTTGTGACGTGATCGACCCTTTTCAAATATTCCATTACGCTCGCAAAAAGTCTATCTGTTCCACTATGTATAGGTAGACCTTGAGACATACAAACTATCTGAGATCGCGCGGTGCACACACTAAGGCATCGCTACCGCGCGTTACGCACACCAAGTAAGATCGGCCTATACTCGGCAACTCATGACGCTCGGTACGCACACAACAACGCACCGCTATCGAGCCGTCACTCACACCATTAGGCCGATATATCGGTGACCAAGTCCCGTTATTCCGTTTGAAAAATACAGGCAACGGAGTATTAAAAGGCCAACGACGATTTTTAAAATGACGTACCAGTGGGCTACAGGACATGGGCTACAGGACCGCCACCAAATATAGTGATACCGAAAGCATGGGCCAGCTGGAGGGGATTCTAGTATAAAAATACCAGAATTTCGGCATTCGGGGAACAGTTTTGTTCGCAGGTCCCGTCAACGCAGAAGTCCAGCTACCAGGAAGGAAGAGCAACCAACCCTCGCTAGGTGCAGCCGAACTGGTACCAAGAGAGCCCAGCTGTAGTACCTGACACACATACTTGACGGGAAGCAGCTGAGTCGGTGCTGCGTTCAAGGCCGACGCACCGTAGACCCAAACATAAACAGAGCGGTCTATCGCTGTCTCTCTTCCTCACACTAGTAGCCGCGGACGGAGCTATCTAATCAAGCAAACTCAACAGTCTTCTCTCTCTCTGACACAAAATACGTTCCGAAATATTTTAAATAACGAAGATATAAGATCTTCATATTAAAAACCAGGGAATTATGGTAGTAATTCAATAGGGATCGAATATATAATAAAGAGGCAATAAATGCACAGGGTACGGCCCTGATATACCGAAACACTGCGCATGCACTCAGAATGCATCGTACGGACGCCGGATAGTAGCAGCGGTCGGGTGGACGCGTAGTCGACCTCTAAAAAAATATAGATATCCACTCCTACCAACAGACCTGTAGCGTTGGAAAGTAGACTATTCGGCGGTAGAATCAAGTGACGGCCGGTCAGTTACCGACAGTACGCGTGCTAAAACTCTTACCTAAGGAACGCGGCGGGTAGATCAGAATTATCAAGCAACGTTTATTTTTCTTTTATTAATTCAATATTAGTTAATGAACATCTTCACATTATGAATTATATTGTTTATCGACATCTCTTTTCACGCCATCGAACATATTGTTAAAAGTTACATTGCGAAAAAAAGAAACAAACACTTTGTAGATACACTGAAGTGTGTGGGATCTGCGCTGATTTCTCTAGGCTCAGCGCTTACAATGATGATTGAAGCGCATAAAGAAGGCATCGAGGAGGAAACATTTCTAAAACAACTCTATGATACTGCAAAATTACTAACTGACGTATTTCATCAGCAATCGGTCGCTAGAAAGTCCTTCCTAACTCCGTTACTGAACAAATCGGTAAAACCAACGCTAGAAGCTACAATCTCAGACAAAAGGCTTTACGGAGAGGAATTCAACGATCAGGTGAAAGATGCGAAGGCCGTAGTGAAGGCCTGTGCGAATATAAAAGAGAAGCCTGTTCCCAAATTGTCGACGCAAAAGACACAGCGAAATTCCAGATACCCACCTGCAGGGAGCAGGCTGGTGGGCACACAGAGACGCTCGACATTCCGATTCAAGCGCTATTTTCAGACGTACAACACGACCAAACCGTCGACAAGGTCGTCCAAGACGACCAAGAGAAAGTATATGATAGTTCAGGTAAAAACCTTAGCTGGACGTCTAAAACATTTTATCAGCGAGTGCGAAAAAATCATCCCGGATAAATTTATTTTACAATGCGTGAAAGGTTACCGTATTCCCTTCGAGGCAATCTCAGGCTCAAATAATAAATCGTATGCCCAAGAATGGAGTAACAGGGAACGTATAAATATTCGAGTCGAGATTGAGGCCTTATTGACTAAAAAAGCGATAGAAAAATGTGAAGACCGCCCATCTCAGTTCCTCTCCCCTTTTTTCCCCGTAGAAAAATCAAATGGGTCTGAAAGATTTATTTTTAATCTAAACAGATTGAACGGTTTTATCAGACCGACTCACTTTGAGATGAAAGACATTCGGTCAGCGAAGGGGCTCTTGTCAAAAGACTGTTTCATGGGGACAATTGGCTTAAAAGACGCATATTACGCGATTCCGGTTGATTAAAAATATAGAAAATATCTCAGATTCCGATTCGAGGACGAACTTCATCAGTTCACATGTTTGCCGTTTGGCCTTTGTTAAGATCACAAGGTATTACCTTAATTATTTATATCGATAACATTCTAGTCATCAGCAGAACTCAAAAGATATGTGCAGAAAATATCACAAAAACGTGTGATCTTCTTAAAAATCTAGGCTTCAGTATAAACTAGGAGAAAAACTCACTTATTCATAGCAAAAGATGTACATATCTAGGATTCGGTATCGATTCAAAGAGTTTTAGATTGGAGTTAACTGAGCGAAAGAGAGTTCAGATCTAGGACATAATTGGAAAATTTCAAAGCAAAAATAAAAATATTATATTATACGCGATTTTGCCAAGCTGCTCGGTACGCTCGCAGCAGCCACCCTGCGATAGCTTATGGATCGATAAATTGTAAGAGATTAGAGAGACAAAAATTTCTTGCGCTTGAACTCAACGACGCAAACTACAATATGCTATTAACTTTCAAAGATAGATTCATAGCAGATCTGTTCTGGTGGAAGAAAAATCTAAGTTTAGGTTTTAAAACCATTCGCACTTTCAATTTTGCGCTAGAAATTGAGACAGATGCTTCCATAACAGGGTGGGGAGCACGTTGCGAGAATAGGAGTACTTACGGGTTTTGGAACCCGATAGAAAAAAAATATAGTATTAATTACCTTGAACTTCTCGCAGCATTTCTAGCTTGGAAAAGCTTCGCAGAAAGTCGATCGAATCAGGAAATATTATTGCGAGTGGATAATACGTCAGCAATCTCGTCCATAAATCGATTGGGGGGTGTGCAATTCCCTCATTTGAGTGAATTAGCAAGTGAAATTTGGCAATAGGGAGAAAAACAAAAACTTTGGTTTTTCGCGTCATATATTTCAATAAAACAAAACGTTTTTGCGGACGCGGCATCCCGAATTAAAAACATTGACACAGAAAGGGAGTTGTCAAAAATGAATTTTCAGATAATTAATAAAAAATTTGGTCCGTTTTCAATTGATTTGTTCGCATCGAAACTGAATAAAAAATGTAAAAGATTTTGTGCTAGATTCCCACAGCCAGATGTTATGGCTATGGACGCGTTTACAATTTCTTGGACCAGGAAAAACTTTTACGCATTTCCACCCTTTGTGCTAATTCTGCGATGCCTATAAAAAATCTCAAACGATCAGGCAGCTGGAGGAATAATTGTTCCGTACTGGCCAACACAGCCATGGTTCCCGTTGTTTTTGTCACTACTTACCTCACCTTCCGTTATTTTAAAACCTAATAAGAATCTCTTATTATCTCCGTGCACGAACATAACACATCCTCTAGCGCACAAACGTTCGTTGGTGGCAGGGAGTGTATCAGGCAGGCCTTCCAAAGGAGCGGCATCGAGGACAAAGTAGCAGAAGTAACGGTGAACTCGATATCATCGAGTACAATAAAACAATATCAGTCGTCCTTCAAACGTTGGTGGGAATTAAGATCAAACCAACAGAGCGATTCGTTCAAAGCTGAGACAACGGAAGTCATTGCTTTTTTATCAAAAAGATTCGAGGAAGGTGCAAACTATTGTAGTTTATGCGCAGACAGGTCTGCGATTACACTAATTCACGGAACAAATTTCGGAAAAGATGATATGGTATCACGGTTTTTGAAAGGAGTATACAAACAAAAACTACCGCGTCTGAAGTATGATACTACATGGGATACAGAACAAGTATTATTAGGTGCGCAACTAAGTTCCCGCTGTTTTTAAGAGATGGCTCCAGTAAGTAAGTGCTGGTTGATTGGGACATAACCAAAACGTAATGAATCAAGCTTAGACATATGGTAAACAAACCGCTTTGACACATTAGTGATTTTGTTTTTGCGTCATATACTTTTGGTTGTGTGAAAATGTCTGATTTTGTGCCAAATAATCGTCATTTGCGGAAAGTGTTGGTTTTCTTCTTTCATTCGAAGAAAACGGCGGCGGAAGCACATCAAGAACTCCAAAAAGTTTACGGAGATGCTGCTCTAAGTGAAACAACATACCGTGATTGGATCCGTCACTTCAAAGACGGTGATTTTGATGTTGACGACCGTGCGCGTGAAGGAAGGCAGAAAACCTTTGAAAAAAAAAACGTAGAGCGTCATTTTTTCGTGTGTGAACAACTGCTCCAGCGGCAAAAAAAAAAGGGTTTTCTTCATCGCATCGTTACGGGTGATGAAAAATGGATTCATTACAGCAACCCAAAGAGAACAAAATCATGGGGACTACCCGGTCATGCTTCTACGTCGTCGGCTCTGCCGAATATTCACGCTGCAAAGATTTTGCTGTGTATTTGGTGGGACAAGGGCGGTGTTATTTATTATGAGCTGTTGAAACCGAACGAAACCATCACTGGGGAACGGTATCGAACTCAATTGATGCGATTGAGCCGAGCACTGCGCGAAAAGCGGCCACAATACGAGCAGAGGCAAAAAAAGTGATTCTACAGCATAACAACGCTCGGCCTCACGTAGCCAAACCCGTTAAAACCTACTTAGAAACGCTCAAATGGGAAGTCCTACCCCACCCGCCATATTCTCCAGATATTGCGCCGTCCGATTATTACTTGTTCCGTTCGATGGCACATGGTGTGGCTAGTCAGCAGTTCAGCTCATATGAAGACATCTCAAAATCGCTTGATTCGTGGATAGCCTCAAAAGACGAACACATCTACCGTGACGGTATTTGAGCTCTATATATTTAGATACATACGTTTGAACACTTTTTTTTAACTAATTATACACACGCAATTATATATACAGAAATGTATGTAATTTCGTTTATTTTTTGGGGTAAAAACACATTTTTCAAGAAAAATATACCTCAGTAGTATGTGTACACCTTAGCTCCATCCCACTCCTATTTCCAATCCTTCCCCCACCACGCGGCAACCCCCACCACTCCACTTTTCCAACGCCGCACTACCCGCTCGGGTACCCCTCATCGATTAGGAGCACCTCAGAATATCCGGTATCGTCTGCATGGATTAACTCACCGCAATCCGCACGCCCATGGCGATACTAAAAGTCTCACGATCCCATTCATAAAAACAACGATGGAGAATTTTCACCATCTCCTCATACGTGTCCCACATTTTATCCGTTCGTAGATGAACCACCATATCCAAGACTATATGTAATACGGTGCACCAAAAGGCAACACCCAGAACACTTGCATCGTAACGCGGATACATAACGACGGAAAAAATACGTTTTAGATTGTACGATCACGAATTTAAAATCAGACTAAATGCTCCGGATGATGCTGGCGGGTATCAGAGGGCTTAAAGATAACAAACCTCTTCTGAATCATAACTAGGTTTGCAGCGCTTTGAATGCAACATCAGCGGTTTTGCACGTGCGTACCGCTTTGCGCTGTGCTCCTCGCGAAGCACTTGCTGTGCAGTGAAAGACGCAGCATATGATACCGTACCACGAAAGACATCGATTATAATTTACATATAATTATAAAATAAGAGACACAGTAAGACGATGTATTTGTTTTTCATGAATCAATATTTTATTTAAATCACTTTACACATATTTATGGTCGCATGCAACATCCCTGCAAACACGGTAATCTTCGCTCGGAGATTCCTCCGCTGTTAAATTCATTGTTATCACTGTCTGATCGTCGAGAGGCAAAAGCATTGTAATATTCACGTACTATTCTATCGTTTTTCATTACATTATCGCTAAAGAGATTATTAAATCACGACATGGTGAAGCCGCACGACATAAGATGCAGGAATACGATACAAAATTGTCCACACATCCGATGTATCACTTTGTAGCTGCTTGAGGCCGTACCGATAGAACTTGCAGTTTCTTCGTAGTCATGTGAGATGTTGCGGTATAACCGTCGGTAGCCCGTAGCCATCAAAGTACATTCCTTTTCCATGATGGTTAACGTATATGGCGATCCAATGCTCTCCAGGTCCGTCGTGGTTATCTGTGTTAACTACGATTCCGGCCGGTAACGACCATACGCGAGGAATTCTGTCAGGTGGGTATACGCCAACGGTAGAAAGTGGTAGATACTGCAGCCTCTCGTAGATTTGTCTAGGGTTCATGCTGAACACATCGTCAATGATTAAATGATGACCTATACACTTTGAAAGACGTATATATATGCAAAATTTTTTTCAAGCATCGTCGATCGTGTCACGACTACAAGGTGAAGATTTCTCCTCTTTCTTATTCTCTTCCTCTTCGTCTGCCAATCAAACATCCATGTATGATTCTCCTTTAAATGGGTGCTCGCGAAGCCAATTTTAAATTTGGAAAGCCTGGCGCATTGCACAATGCGAAGACGCTGTATCGTGTATCATAGCGTGTCTGACGCATATTTGGATTCTCGCATTCTCTTTCGTCTTCTCAGGTGACGGAGGCACTCGTACTCGCGATAATTCTGCCTCGTAGAAAATACCGTCGATAGTCTAGTTATTCAGATCGTGTCAAATATACACGAATGGTTCTCGATTCACTGATATTCGTTGAATCTTGAATAACTCGTTACTCCAACCACGCTCATATCCTTTCACGAATGCTGATTTAGCTGTACTGATACGTACCAAGTCACCGACGCTCTGCGATCCACATGGGCCAAATTTTTTGCTCGAGAATCGGAGGCAGGATAAGCGGTGTCATAATAGATTTTTCGAAGAATTTTCATAATTTTAACGATGACCAGTTAAATGGACTCTTTTTCTTTTTCTTTTCTAACTCTGTGAGGAATCGATATTCACTGGGGTGTCGTTGGCTCTCTACTTGTGCGATGTTTTGCAATTGTTTGTCCTCTTCTTAATCCCCCTCCTGCCCCTCGTTGATGTCGTTGTCCGCCGTGAGCATTAAATTTCTGTTTGAGTGTGCGTTCACGCCCTGTTGTTGTTGCTACTGTTGCTGCTGCTGCTGCTGCTACTATCACTATCGCGTGGTAAAATGAGACGCCGTTGCAGTGTCGAGGATGATGTAGATGTAGGCTCGTGTAGTAACTCGGGATTGCCGATAAATTCGCTAGGCATCTGTATCGTTCGCAGGAGTTTGGCAAAGTGAGATCGACCGATAGATTTCTCGCGATTTCTAGCTCGCATAACATCGTTAACAAGATTAACGATATTGGAATTCAAAATTCTTCTGCCGTCTATGGAAATAATACCGTTACGATCCTATGTCATTTTTTTACCGACGGTGCTATTATGCAAATTGCGAAGCAACGATATTGCTTTAGATTAAAAATTTTATGGTACGCTTTCGATAATAAGTGTGTCCTTGAGTCGAGATTAAATTTTGTTCATTAAAACGTTGTCAATTTTATACTTGTGGGTATCGAGTATTGCTATTTTTCGTTTTGACGAAATATTCGGTACTGTATTATTGTACTCGACCAACTGAAGATAACGCTGTAGAACATGCTGGTATGCTATCCATTTCTCTCTCGCTCTTGTACGAGTGAGAGTTTAGAATTTCACTCAGCTCAAAGTCGAGGCGCGATAATGGCGTGCCGGTAGTCTGTACGGAGAGCGACGGGTCTGTAGTAGTAGTAGTAGTAGTAGCAGCAGCAGTAGTGGCGAGACCCGCGAGACGATGTGTGTTATCATGAGGAATAAGCACCATCTGTCTGACATATTCCATGGCTCGTGTAGACCAAGACAGGCACAAGAAGCAACTTGAGAAATCCGACACAGTGCTCCACGATGATCTTCCTCTTACCGTTCCAATTTCCTCTTTTGGTGGCGAATCGTCGAAGAATTGTCGCGTGCCGCCGAAGATGATTCTTTTGCACGTTGTGCAGACTCACGTTTCCCTTTAAAACGTTTAGAGCACACTCGCATATACACCGTACGAGCGCTACATCTGCTTTGCGCAAAATTGCACGTCATGGCTCTTGCTGCAAATAGCACAGCGCTTGTAATATAATTATTTGCCTTTTATCGAGAGGTCCGCGCAACGCTATTACGCGCATTACTGGAACATCGCGCATCGCATCGCGAACCTTCATTGCTTTATGAGGCACGTTAACGTAATGGTATTGGTCATCGGGAAATAAACTGGCGCGAATTCGACAAATTTCAGGTGTCGATTGCTTCAAGTCGAATAATAGATAGCCGTGCGGTGCAGCTGTTGCATCGAAATATACCTCCTACAAAAATCTCGGATTCTCGAGACATACCTGCCGTGCTAGATGTTGAATTTGCACGTGATCTCGCGGATTTTTTAAGACAACGATATAATTAGCGTTTAAGGAGTTATCGCGCTGCCAGTGACCCTGATGGAAGAGATATTGCGCGATGAAGATGACACTAAGATTTTTATAATGGCTACCTTTGGTGAAAAGATCGACCATGGTATTGTTCAATGCCTCGCGCATTAGATCGTCAATGACCACAAGTTTAGGCCTTGTATCATTCGAGTAGTCTGCTGCTTGCAATAAACCCTCGCAAAATTCGATTTTATCACCGTACACTGTATACCCGGACTGCAACTCTGAGTAATAAAAAAGTATACGCTCGAACGGGACGTGCGTCATTTCGCGCAGGTATTTAAAGAATTTTGCGACAAAATATGTTTTACCACAGCTCGTAGGACCGCTTATTATGGCTGTCCATGGATGTTTCCAACGTGTATCCATACCAATGAGTGTCTATCAAAATCAATCAGCTGATTCTTAAATAAGCTTATACCGCGTCATCAGCTATTTTTGCGGCCTTGACGAGCTGATACGAAGCAGCACGCCTGTACTAGCTGATGAGGCGCGTTACCGCGATATAAGTTGATGTTTACACCGTATGTAAATTAAATAACGATAATTTTTTATTTCTCAGAAATAAAGCAATATTTTTATTTCACTAAGCATACGCGGACATCCATGCCAAAGGCAACCGTGAAATTGAAGAACGTGATAGACCCCTGCCTCTACGTAGTATCCGTAGTATCCGACCGCTGGTAGGCCGATCGGAGGGCGATACTCTCTCGTGCGTCCAGCATGAACGATAACGCAGTTATGCTCACGCTCGATCCATACGAGCCACACGACGGCCTTGCGCGACTGCTTATCGTCCCAGCGGTACCCCCCTGGTGGTAACACCGCAATGCGATCTTTCAGTAGAAAATTCTTTCGAAATACTCTCATACATGCTGATGCTATCGTGCATGCTTCTGTAAGGGGCATACGCGTCCCCAACGTATAAGTAACTCTCGAAAAGCTAGAAACGCTCGTCTCAAAACCGTAACATCTGTACGAACAATATTGCACAAACTGCGTCGCAAAGTCGAATTTATAATCGACGCGACTCGATTCTTCCTCATGCCATTTTAAAAATCGCTCTCGAGCCGCTGAGAACATGGTATCGGGTGAGTAAAAATGCAGAGCCGGCGGAAGACCTGTGTAATTCCGATATTCCGGTGTGTTGAATAAATACGGAAATGTACCTTTTGCCGCTTCATCAGCGAAACCGAAGGCCTTAGATAAAGCGCTAAGAGCCATGGGTAAATATTTTAGACTATCGAGAAAAACGACATCGCCACTCTTCATCGAGACAACTCGCGCGCGCTCTGAGCTACACTATTAATTAGACGCCATGTATCGTCAGGAACGATGTCGCGAGCTGGTCGAAATGATAACCATACAGGTCCTTGCGCGAAAGACGGCACGCTCAGAGTCATACCCACATAATCATGTTCTTCGCACGATTATGTAGGACGTGTGAGAACATCTCGTACACCGCCCTCGAACCAAGTCAGATGATAGATACCGTCCGGTGGCTGACGAAAATAAAAATCTGTCTCCCGACCCTGCATCCTAAAGCGTGAAAAATATCGGCTCTGCTCATTGTCGATACCGAAGCGTTCACCAGGGAGTAAAATATCACCTCCCCGTATAGCAGTCCTTGCATCGCCAGTCTGTTCACCTGCAATCATAATTAAACCATTTATTAGAATTTTTATTTCATTTAATTTAAGTATTTGTTTGTCGCTAGCTATATACTATGTATATAAATTGTGTAACGTAAGAATTGCGAAATTATATTTGCTTCTAGTCCTCGAATCCGTCGACTGCACCCGGGAACCGCCGACGCATTTCGTAAACCAACTCGATTGTCGGCGGTCTCGGCACAGTGAATCGTGCAAAGCGAAAAACGTTTGGGTCCGACTCGTACCCTATTGTTTCATTTTTACTGTTATTATCCCCGTAATTTTTTTATTTTTGTCAGCGTAATTGTATTATTAAAAACTTACCTGTATCTACGTGGGTCTTCTTCCTCCTCCTCCTCCTCCTGCTCCTCCTGCTTCTCCTCCTCCCGTTCTTCTTCTTCTTTTTCTTCTTCCTCGTTGTTTGTATTGCTATTGGTATGATCGCTTGAACTGTATTGTCGCGATGGACCCGCGATGGCTCCATCTGGTTCTCTCAAATTTCGTCGACGAATATTATTTAGTTTTCATGATACATCTTATCTGTATGTCAAGGTGTGCGTGTGCACATAGGTGTGCGAGAGTATGCAAGAGTTTTGGGATACATCTGTTGCTGCTGTTACAAGACTGCTGAGGAGAATGCCACAAATATCAAGGGATATTGGTGAGCAATTTTCAGTCGTATAAATTTGCAGTATCAAAAGAAGAGGCGATGCAATTAGATGGTGGGGGTAATCTATATAAAACGGAGTATGAACATCACCGACGATTCATTCGAAAAGATACAGTCTACAAGAAAGCTATAAAAATGGCAAATAACGATGCTACGTCTCACACGATATCGCCATATATAGCGAACCCCCTTATGTACGGTTTAAATAAATCATTTGGTAAAATAATCGTCGCCGGGCTCTCGTTGAACTCTACGTGCTTTACACCAGTGGTGAAAATATTGTCGAATACTTTTACAGGAATTACACTGATTGTCAGTGCGGACGAGTGGCGAGTGTTTAAAATGTGATTTTTCTCGCGTACAACGATATTTCGAAGCTCATGGGGCTGATGTCGAGAAAATGTGTAATACCCGCATAGAGCACACAACGCATTACACACTTTTAACCTCGTGTTACCAGCACAGAGCTTTCTCATTTGGTAAAATAAGCGGTAGTGCTAATGAGGAATTCGAGAATCAAGAGGAATCTGGAGAATCGAAATGGAAACGCTTCCGAAAATACTCTAGAAACATTGTTCTGTAGTGGCCGACATTTGATATGCTCGTCGAAATAAGTAGAAGAATTGATATTTATATGCAGGCTCTAGAGAGCAAAAGTGAAATGATTCAGCGGCGTATAAACGAGTTGGTATCATATGCCCGTGAAAAGATAGTTGTCAGTGAAACGCCTCGTACAGCAGCGTATGAGATCATCGGTTCCAAGGAATTCCTTCAAGAAGCGCTCGAGCACATCACGACCTTGCTAGTGCCGGAGGAAACGGAGCTTATGAAAATTATTTTGTCCGAAATAATTGTGCTGTACCGTGGTTATATCGCTGATCATGCATCGGGTGTTGCGTTGAGAACGAAATAATTCTCCTTATATGTAGGTATTTGTGATAAAGACACTGTTGTAAATTATTGTATATAGTGTACATTTCGCTCGAAATATTATAAAGTATACACTGAGGACAGTCATAGAGAGAGAGCGAGAGAGAGAGAGAGAGAGAGAGAGAGAGAGAGAGAGAGAGAGAGAGAGAGAGAGAGAGAGAGAGAGAGAGAGAGAGAGATTGATCTTTATTAGCTTTCACAGCTATTACAATACATAAAATAATTACATGAATGTCACTTAATAATAATTTATACCTAAGATATACTCCTTTAGATTTCGTTAGAAATGCTCCAATCTCCCACTACGTTTTATCTCCATCGGTAATTTATTATATATCTTTATTCCTTCGTAAAACATACTTTTTTGCGCATTACTTGTTCGCCGAAATTGAATTGCAATATTCTCAGCTTGTCGCGTTTGTCTTCCACTTATGTTCCTTACTATTTATATTTTATTCCGAAAATAATCGGGTAACAGGCCTTTCACCATTTTAAACACAAATATACACGTATTATAGTGTAGCCTCTGTCTCACAGACATGAATTGCAACGCTTGCAACATACATTTAACTTTGGTATCACGTCTACACTGCAATAATACCCGCATAGCCCGATTCTGCACTACTTAATCGATCAAATGAACTTACCTAAGTGAAGTTCGATCGTAAATATATGTAGAGTCTCGTTCGAGATGATTACATCGTAGTACCGTCTACTTTCACACGTTGGTGTCACGAAAATTCAGAGCTTAATTCAAAAACAAAAGCCGCCCCGGAAGTCTGGCGCTGCGTTTGTTTCCTCTATACCAAGTCATATTGTTTAAAGTATCTCCTAAAGCAGAATAAAAATAATAATAACCCGTAGCATACGAAACTAAACTAGGGTGGGAACAGTGCAACGATTTTTATCGTTCCTAGGGTGGGATGTAATCATCTCGAACGAGACTCTACATATAATTACGATCGAACTTCACTTAGGTAAGTTCATTTGATCGATTAATTATATTACGAGTCTCGTTCTCGAGATTACATCGTAGATGTTCAGAGATATTCACAACCCATTATACAAGGCACCAATGTTTTATTATTTTTCACGGACCTCAATGCAACATAGACTTAATTAATAAGGAATCAAAATTTATAATAATTATGATTTTTTAAATACAATCGACGCGAAATCTTTTCTATTAGGCTTGATCGGTCGATTATAATATCGAGCGAACACGTGTGAGTCCTTAGACCACCCTGCGGTATCTTTTATTGCGTTAATATTCATTCCCTTAGCCAACGCAGCTGACGTAGATGCATGTCTGGTACTATGCGCGGTAAACTCGGGGCCGACGCCACTTTTAGCCAACATAGCCCTGATCCATCGACTTATCGTTTGTGTACTCGCCGGTTTATACGGTTTCCTCGATGTGATGAGCACATTTTTGCAATTTTCTCGAATTGTTTTTGTTAACTCTAAATATTTGTCTAATGTACTTGCAATGCAAAGTTTAGGGTTTTCGCGAAAATATGGTAGTAATAATAGTGGCTGTGAAGCCCCTGGCCGAGATGTTTTTATATTGTCTGAGATTTTTACCTCGAACCCCTCTCTTGACCGAGAGATATTACTGAGTTTCATAAGCGAAAAAGTTTGTACCCTATGCGCTGTACCCAAAGCTAATAATATAACCAATCTTTCCGATAATTGTTGAAGATTCAACGATTCGAGAGGATACAAAGTCGAAATGAACGCCAGAACTGGACTTACATCCCACGTTAAGTCATATTTAGGCTTAATTGGTTTAAGCCGAAAAATGCCCTTAAAAAATCTACTAATAACAGGGTCATTAGTGGCTTCATTTACCGAGATTAGAGAAATGGCCGATCGCATCGAGTTTCACGTGCCATAAGACGCTCCCACTTCAAATCGCTTTTGTAAAAATTCGAGAATACGATTCGCTCCTGCTCCATACATATCCGTTTTTGTCTCCTTACAAAATAACGACCATTTCTTTATGGGCCCTATGTATTGCTTCCAAGTGCTCTCAGCGAGAGAAGCCATCAATATTTCGATTACTGAGTCCGCCAGCATCTTCCTACGATATGCTTCGCGGACAATCTCCCGGCAATCATCCCCAGTGATTTCTCCAGTGGGTGACGAAGGGACCTACAAGGAGACAGTAAAAGCCATTTAGCGGGACTGAAGACGATAGGTTGTCCTACTAACAAATCCATAAACATCGGATACCATGGTTGCGATGGCCAATTTGGAACCACCGCAATACCAGTAGCGCAATCCGCTATGACTTTTCTCAGAAATTTTAGCACTAGCGCAAACGGCGGGAACGCATAGAAGAATTCAATGCCCCAATCCAGCGTGAACGCATCAATAGCATACGCGTAGGAACAGTAAGCTTTACATTTTGCGTTGATTCTAGACGCGAATAAATCCAGATTTGGTTGACCGAACTTCAAAACGATAGTTTCAAACGCTGAACTGGCCAGTTCCCATTCTGTATCTATGTTCTTTACTCTCGATTCCTTATCGGCTTGTACATTCTCTTTTGACGCAATGTATGCGGCAAAAATCCAAATTTTTCTCTGTTCGCACCATTGCCAAATATCTTTCGCTATCCTATGGAGTCCCGCGTACTGTACACCTCCCATACGATTAATATAGGCGATAGCCGTAGTATTATCGATCTGTAATAACACTTCGCAGTTACGCAAATTTTTTGCAAAGCATTTGAGGCCCATCAATGCGGCGATAAGTTCCAGCTTATTAATATGTAATTTCCGTTCGCTATTATTCCAAAACCCGTGCGTACCTTCATTATCGCAGTAGGCACCCCAACCCGAATTTGACGCGTCCGAGAATATTTCTTTAATATATCGAGAACTTCTAATCGGGTTTACCGATTTTGGAATATTCTGTCGCCACCAATTAAACTCTTCTTCGAGATCGTCAGATAACACAAGTCTCGCCTCGTAATCACCACCCCTCATTAACAAGGCGAAAAATTTTTCTCGTTCGAATCTCTTGGTGTATAACCAACCGTACTCTATCGCTCGACAACAATCGACTAGCTTCCCTATGAAGTGTGCAAATTCTCGAATAGTACAAAAATTTTGTTTACTTAAATCTTCGATCAAAGTTATCATTCTTTTCCTTTTTAACTCTGGTAGTTCTAATATCATTCTATGGCTATTTATAATAATTCCGAGAAACTTACACCTCTTACGTGGCATCAACTTACTTTTCTTATAATTAATCAGAAAACCCAGGGATTGCAACTTTTCAATTGTGGTTTTTGCGTTTCTATGACATGTTGTAAAATTCGCTCCGATGCATAGGATATCATCTAAATACACTGTCGAGAGAAAACCTTTTTCTCTTAAGTAATTAACAACCGGCTTGAGAATTTTTGTAAAAATGAACGGCGCCGTACATAGGCCGAACGGGAGGCATACAAACTCGTATAGCGCATCGTCGAAAGCAAATCTTAAGTACTTTATACTCTCATTGTGCATAGAAACTAGAAAATATGCGTCTTGCAGATCTATATTACACATGAAATCGCCTTGTGAAATTAACTTCGTCGCAGTTCTAATGTCTTCCAGCTTAAAATGCTGTGTTGAAATATGGCTATTGAGCTTCTTCAAATTCAAAACGAATCTCATCGAGCCATCTGTTTTCGGTACTAAGAAATACGAAGAAACAAATTGTGTAAGGAATTATTTTCTGAATTCGAGTTCGATCATCGATTTGCTCAACGAGAGGTAAATCGATATCGACACCCCCACCAGCGGTGAGTGCTCACGCGGGGTTTAGATCAAGGCAAGTGCCATTGCGCATGATCTAAATAAGAATGCCGAGGAAACTCGTACCTCCCGAAGCTCTTCCTCTTTCTCTCTGGGGACGTCGAGTCTACAGGACGTTTTCACTTTCCACACGAGGACCACGGATCTTACATCGGACGAGACGTATCATCTCTGCTCATTTGGAACGGACTTGGCCAGTCCGTTCTCCGAAGTCTAACATTGTCGGCGTGGTCAGGAAATCAGCGAGCCCCAGAGTCAACGAAAGAGCCACCGATCCATCGACAGCAATCTCCAACATTCGAGATAAGTTCACACATATATGTCACCTTATTTTCCTATTTCAATTTGTATACCGATCGGGAAGTCCCGAACTTATCGAATCTGTCGTTCATAATTATTATTTTATCTGATAAAAACCTATGTGTGGTGTGTTGAGACTCTGTGGAATTTATACACAGTTTATTAATATTCGCGATAATCGACCGTTAGCGTCGAGAGATAGATCGATATAGGATAAAACCTATGTTGAGACTCTGTGAATTATATATACCGTTTATTAGTATTATAAGTATGTTCGTGTCGTTATTGTTATAACCTGCTCCAAGCCATCTGTTGTCCTTCAATAATATCAAAGGAAAACTCCCACGGGATTTCACATAATAAATCGAATTAACAAATGGCGCCCAACAGCGGGGCCCGATAAGGTTACAGGTTAATAGTTGATACTAAATCAGTAACGGTTACCGGGAACGTTAAAAATAATAATAATGAAATAGAAATATTCTTAATAATGGAGTAATATAATGGATGGCTGCGGACAATAAAATATATGTAACCAAATTTGGTAGAGTGATTAAACAAAGGTTTGATTTGAAAAAATTCACAGAAAAAAAGAATAAAACCAAAAGAATGCCGATTGTGCCAGAGGACCGACAATTAGACTGCGAAGCAGCGCGGCGTAGGGAGTTCGAGGAAGAGCGAGAGAATCTATATAGACAACGGCTTGAATTGGAGCAATTGAGACGCGACTTCGAAGCAGAGAGAACTGCGGCACGACAACAAACACCGCAGCGAGTTATAGATAATGTACAAGAAGCTAACGGTGCGGTTCAAAACATTGCGAATAATGAGGATATCATAGCGATTGTAAGTAACATGACAAATTTTCGAATAGATATTAAGACGCCAAAATTCTCTGACGAAACAAAACAAAACCCGATGGAGTTCTTGGAGGAGATGGAGAGATTTTTTAAAGTAAAAAGCATTAACGAGGAAAAAAAATTGATGATAATCGGACATGTTTTAGAGGGAAGAGCGGGATTATGGTTAGAAACCAAACCGAATTTTGAATCGTATGAAATATTTAAGACGAGTTTTTTGGAGGAATTTTACTCGATTCCAATAAGAGTCCAGTTTAAAAATGCGTGGATCGATCGTCGGTTTAGCGAACAAGATGAAAGTTTACAGACGTATTATTATCGCCAAATAAAGGAAGCGCGTTATTTTGATCCTCAAATACACGAGTACGAAATAAACTACAGTATAGTACAACAATATCCTTTATGGGTCAAGGAGAACTTGGCAACGGTAAATTATAACAATAGTAGTGTTATTGGTCAGACTTTGGCGAGTCTGGATGCTATTCGCCGAGAACGAGAAAAAAAGAAGTTGTCGTATAATTATGGTAGTGGTAGACAAGCCGTGAAACAAATACAGGTACAATCCAATGACAGGTACAATAATATGAGAGGTAGAAGCTCGCGTGAATATTATCAAAATACACGATCTAATGGTTGGCACCGAAACAATAATAATTACTCAAGGGGTCCACAATACAATCATCACCCGAACAAGACAATCGTATTGCCAAACACCCGGTACCCGCCGCCGAATTGGGGGAATGGTACGAATAAACAATATACGGGTCAGGGAGAAAATAGCCAAAATCGATCAACGAATTCTTTAAACTGAATAGTGGCGTGTTGTACACGGGTCCGACAACGCGTCAAGACTTTGATTTTATTGAGGAATTGGCTTCGGGAATCGAAGGGGAGGAGGACCATGAAGTAGTTAGCACCACGGGAAGAATTGCAAGATGCCCCCACGTTAAAATTAAGGTTGGAAATGAAACAATAACGGTCTTATTGGATTCAGGGAGTCAAATAACTGCGATTTCGGAAGATTTCTACAAATCCGATGTAAAGAGTCAAAAGAATGTTAGGTTATTGCCCGTCTCGAATCTTCGGGTAACAACGGCTATCGGAAAAAAATCGACAACCATAAAACATCAAATATTATTAGACATTGAGGTAGAAGAACGAAAGTCTAGCGCCCCATTCATAATCATTCCTTATCTCACGTCGACGATCATTTTGGGGAACGACTGGATGTCGCGTAATGAAGTAATAATTGATTATAAAAGGCACACTATCGAGGTAGGAGGACGACTTCTTTCTCCATCCACAGTGATGTTCGAACGAGGCGCATCAGAAACGTTGTTGTGCAAACAACAAAAACAAAATACTCACGTGTTCATAATTAATTTGGACGAAGGAACTATAGAAAAGTCAGAGGGACAAAAAACCGCGGAATTAGAAAAATCAATGGGCACGAAGGGTCGAGTTGAGAGCATCGAAAGCGTTTCAGATGAGCTTCGGGCGGTCGCGTTGAAACTAACATCGCTGAGGGAGCCGGAGAGGGAAGTTGTTGCCGATATTTTGCAAAAGCATAAGACCTTATTTTCGAATAAACCAGGATGTGCAAAGGGATACGAACATCACATAAAAATAACACGCGAGGTTTCGAGCATTAGACACACCTATCCTATCCCATACCGGTTGCGAGAACCGACTAAACAGGCAATTGAAAAGATGTTGGAAACGGGAGTAATAGAAAGGGCTGTTAGCCAGTATTGTAATCCTTTACGAATTATTGTTAAAGATGACGGTTCGGCTAGAGTGTGCTTGGACGCACGATTTATTAACGACGTTATCGAAGACGATCACGAATCACCCCCTAAAATAAACGAACTATTACAAAAGTATTACAAAGCTCAATACTTCTCGAAGATCGATTTAACTCATGGTTACTGGCAAGTGCCATTGAGCAAGGAATCTCGTCAGTACACCGCATTTCTTTTTGACTCGAAAATATATCAATTTCGTAGAATTCCATTCGGTCTTAAAACCGCGGGGAGTGGGTTTATTCGGGCTTTAAGTTTCGCCCTCGGTAACGAATTTGATGCTTATATTTCTTGTTATATTGATGATATACTCATCGGAACGGGAACGTTTGAGGAGCATGTTAAAATAGTGGACAGGATTTTTCATAGATTGTCGGAATATAATTTCACGATTAAGTTATCTGAATGCGAATTCTTGCAAGATCAAGTACCCTTTCTGGGATTCATTGTGTCAAGTAAAGGAATCTCGCCGGAACCGCAAAAGCTAGACGTCATTTTGAACTTTGAAGAGCCCAAAAATAAAAAGAATCTACAACAATTTCTTGGAGTATGTAATTATTACCGGCAGTTCAACGTTCGTCATAGTTATGCGATCGATCCTTTAAGAGAGTTGTTGATGAAAGATAAGGAGTGGAGGTGGGAGTCGCGACATAGCGAAGCTTTCCGGACCTTGAAGCAGAATTTTTGTAGAGGTATTCGATTGAGCCACATCCTCCCGGATACCAAATTCCGATTACAGACTGACGCAAGTGATCGAGGCATTTGTGGGATATTGTACCAGGTCGATGCGCCAGGGAACCAATATATCATCGACATTGTTAGTAGATGCTTAAATCGAGCCGAGGTTAACTATACGACTACGGAAAAGGAGTTGTTGGCGATAGTTTACGCGATAGATAAATTTCGAATTTATTTAGTCGGAAATCCTTTCCTTATAATTACAGATCATCAAAGTCTTACTTTTCTGAAAACTGCAAATTTTCAAAACTCCCGCATAACTCGATGGTCCATACTTCTACATCAATATTCGTTTAAAATTCAACATTGCAGAGGAGTTGATAATGTTGTAGCCGATTTTTTTAGCAGAAACCCGGATAAAAAATTTAATGAGTATGATGATAAACGAATGGTAGTGTCCGCTTTACATCGATGTTTTTTGCCGTGGATAGTTGATGATGAGGATACGTCTTTGGTGATAATTGCTCTAGTAAAGGTTGATAAAGCTCTTGCTCAAGACTTTAAGCATTTGGAACAATTACAAAGCGCTGATCCCATAATTCAAAGATGTATTCAAGGTCAAAAGATGGAGTTAGCATCTGCATGTTATCAAGTATGCGAGGGGATAGTTTTCCATCGGTACCACGAGAGTGAGAATTGGCAAGTCATGATCCCACAAATGTTACAACAACCTTTAATTGAAGCTGTCCATTCCAAATTAGGCCATCCCGGAGTTTATAAAACCCTGGGGCATTTAAGGAAGTTTTATTATTGGAAATCTATGTCGAATCACGTAAAACAGTTGGTGTTATCCTGTGACCTGTGTCAAAGGGTCAAGTATCTTAACATTGCAATGGAGGGTGAATACAACCTTATTTTGGCGAAGGAACCAAATGAGCTTGTAACTGTTGATTTTTATGGGCCCCTTCCCATGGCGAGGGGGGGAACTCAGTATATATTCGTGATGCTTGATGCTTTCACGAAATATGTGAGTTTGTATCCTATGAGGAATGCAACAGCAAGATCCGCGGTGAACAGGATCACTAGCAAATTCATTCCGAAGTTTGGCAAGCCTCGGCGAATTTTGTCTGATCATGGCACCCAATTTACAGCTTATTTGTGGAAGAAATCTTTGGAAGAACAAAATATCAAAGTATTATATAGTTCGATACGACATCCTCAATCCAACCCAACCGAACGGGTTATGCGCGAGTTGGGACGATTATTCAGAACGCTATGTGCCGAAAAGCATACTAAATGGGTAGAGTTAATTCCTCGAATAGAAACAATTCTTAATATCACTGTTCATCAAACTACGGGCCTCTCCCCCCAGCAGCTCCACTTTGGAAATCCGGTGCAAGAAGACATTCACAGGTTAATCAAATTCCCTGAAGGGAAAGATCCATCACCCGAGTATCTAATTTCGCTTGCGCGGGAAAATATAGTTGAAAATTACGAAAGAAGAAAGAAATACCAAAAACATGTTTCGAAAGTAAAGCTTGGTATAGGCGATCTTGTTTTGTTGCGGGTGAGGCATTTGTCAAATGCACTCGGAAAAGTAATTAAAAAATTTTTCCATCTGTTCGAAGGACCGTATGAGCTTGTCAGACCAGTCGGAAATAATGCTTTTGTATTAAGAGATCCTAAAGATCATACAAGGGAAATTGGAACTTACAATCGCTCAAACCTGAGGAAGTATTATTTCAGAAGTTAATACCGCCTCTATGATGAGTAAAGTAGATTAGTCGAAGTACATACTGATTCTCTCGCGTTCTCTCTCTGAGCGAATAATAACGACTGGAACCCTGTCGGTTCCTAATCATAATTAATTTAAGAGCGACGAAGAATAACGGCGTTATACGGCATGAGTTTATGTAAGACATGAGAAAGAGCGTGTGTGTGGATGGATGTGTGGAATCCTCTTTAGTTAGGTCACGAATAATTGAAATCAAGAGCAATCAGGAGTTAGAGGAAATCTTAATCATAGCCTATTTATGTTTGTACCTTTTATAAGGAAATCACATAAAAGGGGGGGGTTTGTAAGGAATTATTTTCTGAATTCGAGTTCGATCATCGATTTGCTCAACGAGAGGTAAATCGATATCGACACCCCCACCAGCGGTGAGTGCTCACGCGGGGTTTAGATCAAGGCAAGTGCCATTGCGCATGATCTAAATAAGAATGCCGAGGAAACTCGTACCTCCCGAAGCTCTTCCTCTTTCTCTCTGGGGACGTCGAGTCTACAGGACGTTTTCACTTTCCACACGAGGACCACGAATTTTACATCGGACGAGACGTATCATCTCTGCTCATTTGGAACGGACTTGGCCAGTCCGTTCTCCGAAGTCTAACATTGTCGGCGTGGTCAGGAAATCAGCGAGCCCCAGAGTCAACGAAAGAGCCACCGATCCATCGACAGCAATCTCCAACATTCGAGATAAGTTCACACATATATGTCACCTTATTTTCCTATTTCAATTTGTATACCGATCGGGAAGTCCCGAACTTATCGAATCTGTCGTTCATAATTATTATTTTATCTGATAAAAACCTATGTGTGGTGTGTTGAGACTCTGTGGAATTTATACACAGTTTATTAATATTCGCGATAATCGACCGTTAGCGTCGAGAGATAGATCGATATAGGATAAAACCTATGTTGAGACTCTGTGAATTATATATACCGTTTATTAGTATTATAAGTATGTTCGTGTCGTTATTGTTATAACTTGCTCCAAGCCATCTGTTGTCCTTCAATAATATCAAAGGAAAACTCCCACGGGATTTCACATAATAAATCGAATTAACAATTGATTCGAATCAGGTGAACAGGGTCTTACGGCGCCTAATTCTAGCAACTTTGTAATAGCGAGTCTCATATTTTTATATTCGCTCGACGAACTGATTATCGGGGGCGCTGGCGTTCGACTCTGATACACCGGCGCGTTAAACTTTATTCTGTAGCCTGCCACGCAACTCAAAACGAATCGATCTCTCGTAATTTGCTCCCATTGTGGGAGAAAATCCCGAAGTCGACCAGCCGTTCCAATTACCTCTATTGTTTTCCTTGGTAACCCCGCTGAGAGTTTGTTTTGTAAGACTGACTCTGAGGACGGTATTGATCCCTTTGCTGATACGACTGCGTCGGTTTCTGATGAATCTTGACAAATTTTTTCGATCCTTTTTGATTTGTGCCCACCTGGGTCCCCCTTCGATACGAATTGGTCGGCGGGCCTTTCCAGTTTCCCGAGTTGGAACTGCGGAGTGTGGTCTTTGATGCGGACGGTTGAGATTTCAATTCTAAGCCTACCTTTTCAATGGACTTCGCTAGCTTAATTTTTTCCGACAAGTTTTCCCCGAACAGAAACTTATCTGGCTTAGTCTCATCCAATATATTCTTGACTTTCTTGTCTATGGATGGAGTAATGAACGATTTGCGCGTAATCGTATCGAGACGATGTGCGTGCGCCAGTAATCCACCTGCGTCAGCTAGACACTCTAACAGCTGGTATTCATCGATACCTTCTTCTTTTGGGCTCAAAATTAGAGAAACTCCCGTGCCTAATGCAGCCATGGCCGTACCACGAATATTCTGGGCATTCGTCAGATATTTGTCTCTCTTAATGGCAGTTTCAAATAGAGACGCAGCCACCTCCGGATTTAATGTTGGGGCTTCTAAATAACAATTACCGGTTCGAGCATATTTTGATAATATTTTTTCCTGCTCGTCTTTCTTGAGCCCACTAGCAATCCATTTTTCCCAATGTTCTGCTAAATTTGGATTTAGCTGCAATTCTGGCGCGTCAGTTTTTGTATCGACATCCAATATTCGTAATGTCTCCTCGTCAAAAACCTGAACTGGCTCTTCCGGAGACTCTGAAGTAGGGGGAATATTCTCGTTTTTCTTTGATGAAGAATCTGAAAATATTTTAATCTGTGATAGACTCTACGAGAGTACCAATTACATTATGGGTGACTCAAGTTAGCTGCAGAATGCAGTTCTATCTTCGAACGCTTTAAAACGCCGAGATTAGTGTTAAAACATACTTCTATTGTTCGACTTAAGATAGTACTCTGCGAGACTACCTTCGAACGGACTGAGCCGCCAAGTCTATGGCCATGATAATTATTTGTGTGTGTGAACTGTAATCACAAACGACTCAAGGAAGAACTCTGTGAGTCTTCCTTCGTACGGACAAAACCGCCGAGTCTGAGGCCAGAAGGGTCTCGGAACGCAATCTGTCGCTCGAGCCTCTCTCTCTTTTTTTTTTTTTTTTTTTTTTCAGTTATGTTCGACCTAAGACAAATCTACAAGAGTGTCTTTGTACGGCAAGCCGCCAGGTCTGAGGGTTCCATAAATGAATATTGAAAACTACCTCGAATATCCGATGACACACCCTGAAGGGGGATGTGCGCGGCTTTGTCCGTGAGCTCGATCACGCCCGAGCGCTCGTCCTCGTGTGTCAATTTTTCCGAGTCCGATTCCGAGGAACTATCGGGCATAGCATCGACTATCTTCTTCAGTTTCTTGAAGAATTTCTGGCTCTTGTCATCCTTACTTCTCTTCCTTTTGTGTTTTCCCATGATTTTCCTCAATTAAAACACTTACTATAGCTCTAAACGTGCGACACCTTCGCGCACGAAAAACGTTATGACTTGGTATAGAGGAAACAAACGCAGCGCCAGACTTCCGGGGCGGCTTTTGTTTTTGAATTAAGCTCTGAATTTTCGTGACACCAACGTGTGAAAGTAGACGGTACTACGATGTAATCTCGAGAACGAGACTCGTAATATAATTGCAGTTTATTTAACTGCGTTTCACCCATACCAATTAATAAGGTCGCACATTATTCAAAATGAGGTGCAATGATCGATTTATATACAATGCACCTAGTATACGCTGATAAACTATTACCTATTCTATTCAAAAAACTTGTTTTTTTTGCCTATTTTTTTCAACATGTATTCACAATGTTCTTCCAATCTTAATTTACTATCAATAATTACGCCGAGATACTTTATTTTTTCTACTTGTTCTATTGGTGTTCCATCCATACACTTTACCGCAATGTTCGCCCTTAGTTCTTTTCTTACACTTCTCGCGACCATATATTTTGTCTTACACGCGTTTAATTTTAATCCGTTAGCATTCATCCATTCTCCAACTAAATTAAGCATCATATTCATCTTTTGTTCGACTTCTTCGCAACTTACGCCAGTTATATATAATATGGTATCATCGGCGAAAATTTTTATATTACATCCTTCTGGACAACTTTTAACTATATCATTTATGTATACATGGTGGCCGATTTATCTGAAAACACTGAAATATTTCGAAAACTACGCATCGGATCAACAAAAATTCTCAATAAAATTTGTTTGCCTGGAAGGGGGTCATCCAATGGTACCAAAGTCGATCCCTCACCCCTACCTCCTGGGGTGGGGGTGGGAGCAACTTTGAAATGGTAAATGGGAACTCCTATTTTTTATTGCAGATTCGGATTCCCCATAAAAAAATAAGTAACTTTTATCTGAAACATTTTCTTTCGATTCGTGATGGATGGCGCGGTAGTCGCAAGGGACCTGATTTTTGCGAATATCTCGAGAAATTACACATCGGATCGAAAAAAGAAAAAAGACATGTTTCATTTTTCAAAAAGCTATTCAGCGATACGAAACTCGATCCACCTTCTCCCCCATCCCTACCCCATTGTGGTGAAAATGGAAGTTGCTTCAAAATCGTGATTGGAAAACCCTATTTTTTTCCTGGTTTTCCATGACAAAATCCATTGATTTGATTTTATTGTTGATATGAAATTTTCTCACACATGGCGCTGCAATCGAAAGCATGTATTCGCTTATCAATAAGTTAACAACTACTTTGAGCGTTACCCAGGAACAACGACGTGGACGTAGTAGTTTTTGTTCCCATCGGGGTGCTTGTTTTAGGTGAGTACCCTTGCCTCTCACTATCAGGGTGCTTGTTTTACGTGAGTCCCCTTGCCTCTCACTGTTCAATAAATTAGATTAAATGTTCGAAATTGTGACCTTGAACTTCTAGACACTTATTTATTCTTTCTTCGAATGATTGTACACAGGAGAGGCCCTCACCCCCACCTTGAAATCGTAAATGGTCATCTTAGATAACGCTGCACTGGCTTTTATAAGCCCGTAGTTCACCACACGATCTTAGTAGCGCGTCAAGGTCAATATCAACGATTTTAACTGAAAACACCTCCAACATTGTCAATTCACTTGACTATCTTTACCCTTCATTCCTTAAACTGAAGTACGAGTGCGAAATGAATGCTGCAACCATAGAATAAAAAACTGAAATGATTCTGATTTTCGGTGAATGTAGGCGGAATGTTGACGGAGCTGTTGCCTTAAATTCTGAGCATTTTCCAGATAATGTTTGCTTACGTTCTTTTTTTTACAAAGTTGTTCAATCGTTTATGTCTGACGGTAGTGTACAACCTAAAAAAAGAAAACGAAGAATCACCACTGTCACAGGAGAAGCTAATGAAATTGATGTGCTAGAAGCTGTTCAACAAAACCCTCATGTAAGCATTCTGCAATTACATCGGGATTCCGGAATTTCTAGAGATAGTATTCTCAGAATATTGCATCGTCACAAGTATCACCCATACCACATTTCACTGCATCAGGAACTTCATGGTGATGATTGTCGTCTGCGAGTAGAATTTTGTGAATGGGCAGTTCAGCAAATACAAATGAATTCCAATTTCTTCGCTAATGTACTATTTTCAGATGAGTCCACATTCACAAACCACGGTGCCGTTAATTGGCATAACATTACTGGAGTGTACAAAATCTCCACTGTTTACGACAAGTTGAACATCAACGTCCCTGGTCGGTTAGGTTTGGTGTGGAATTGTAGGTAACAAACTCATTGGTCCTTATTTTATTGATAGTACTTTAAATGGAATCAAATATCGAAATTTCCTGGAAGATGAACTACAACCTCTACTTGAGGATGTTGCATTGCCCATTCGCCAAATTATGTGGTTTCAGCATGATGGTTGCCCAGCGCATTACTCAATAAAAGCACGGGAAGTATTGAACCGTGATTTCAATGGCTGATGGATCGGCAGAGGTGGCCCGATTAATTGGCCTGCTAGCTCCCCTGATTTGACATCGCCGGATTTTTTTCTATGAGGTCATCTAAAAGATAAGGTTTGTCAACAAGCACCAACAACTCGTGAAAACATGATACAACGCATAAGAAACGCTTGTGCTGAAATTCCCGCAGATATGCTCCTCTCCTGTGTACAATCATTCGAGGAAAGAATAAATAAGTGTCTTGAAATTCAAGGTCACAATTTCGAACATTTAATCTAATTTATTGAACAGTGAGAAGCAAGGGGACTCACCTAAAACAAGCACCCCGATAGGAACAAAAACTACTACGTCCACGTCGTTGTTCCTGGGTAACGCTAAAAGTAGTTGTTAACTTATTAATAAACGAATACATGCTTTCGATTGCAGCGCCATGTGTGAGAAAATTTCATATCAACAATAAAGTCAAATCAAAGGATTTTGTCATGGAAAACCAGGAAAAAAATAGGGTTTTCCAATCACGATTTTAAAGCAACTTCCATTTTCACCACAACGGGGTAGGGATGGGGGAGGGTGGATCGAGTTTCGTATCGCTGAATAGCTTTTTGAAAAATGAAACATGTCTTTTTTCTTTTTTCGATCCGATGTGTAATTTCTCGAGATAATCGCAAAAATCGGGTTTCTTGCGATTACAGCGCCATCTATCATGAATCGAAAAAAAATGTTTCAGATAAAATTACTTATTTTTTTTATGGGGAATCCGAATCTGCAATAAAAAATAGGAGTTCCCTTTTACGATTTCAATGTTGCCCCTACCTCCACCCCAGGGGGTAGGGATGGGGGGAGGGTGGATCGAGTTTCGTATCGCTGAATAGCTTTTTGAAAAATTAAACATGTGTTTTTTCTTTTTTCGATCCGATGTGTAATTTCTCGAGATATTCGCAAAAATCAGGTCCCTTGCGACTACCGCGCCATCCATCACGAATCGAAAGAAAATGTTTCAGATAAAAGTTACTTATTTTTTTATGGGGAATCCGAATCTGCAATAAAAAATAGAAGTTCCCATTTACCATTTCAAAGTTGCCCCCACCCCCACCCCAGGAGGTAGGGGTGAGGGATCGACTTTGGTACCATTGGATGACCCCCTTCCAGGCGAACAAATTTTATTGAGAATTTTTGTTGATCCGATGCGTAGTTTTCGAAATATTTCAGTGTTTTCAGATAAATCGGCCACCATGTATACATAAATGATATAGTTAAAAGTTGTCCAGAAGGATGTAATATAAAAATTTTCGCCGATGATACCATATTATATATAACTGGCGTAAGTTGCGAAGAAGTCGAACAAAAGATGAATATGATGCTTAATTTAGTTGGAGAATGGATGAATGCTAACGGATTAAAATTAAACGCGTGTAAGACAAAATATATGGTCGCGAGAAGTGTAAGAAAAGAACTAAGGGCGAACATTGCGGTAAAGTGTATGGATGGAACACCAATAGAACAAGTAGAAAAAATAAAGTACTTCGGCGTAATTATTGATAGTAAATTAAGATTGGAAGAACATTGTGAATACATGTTGAAAAAAATAGGCAAAAAAAACAAGTTTTTGAATAGAATAGGTAATAGTTTATCAGCGTATACTAGGTGCATTGTATATAGATCGATCATTGCACCTCATTTTGAATAATGTGCGACCTTATTAATTGGTATGGGTGAAACGCAGTTGAATAAACTGCAAGTAGCGCAGAATCGGGCTATGCAGGTAATATTGCAGTGTAGACGTGATATCAAAGTTGAATGTATGTTGCAAGCGTTGCAATTCATGTCTGTGAGACAGAGGCTACACTATAATACGTGTATATTTGTGTTTAAAATGGTGAAAGGCCTGTTACCCGATTATTTTCGGAATAAAATACAAATAGTAAGAAACATAAGTGGAAGACAAACGCGACAAGCTGAGAATATTGCAATTCAATTTCGGCGAACAAGTAATGCGCAAAAAAGTATGTTTTACGAAGGAATAAAGATATATAATAAATTACCGATGGAGATAAAACGTAGTGGGAGATTGGAGCATTTCTAACGAAATCTAAAGGAGTATATCTTAGGTATAAATTATTATTAAGTGACATTCATGTAATTATTTTATGTATTGTAATAGCTGTGAAAGCTAATGCTTTTTGAATAGCTTTTTGAAAAATTAAACATGTGTTTTTTCTTTTTTCGATCCGATGTGTAATTTCTCGAGATATTCGCAAAAATCAGGTCCCTTGCGATTACAGCGCCATCTATCACGAATCGAAAAAAAATGTTTCAGATAAAAGTTACTTATTTTTTTATGGTGA
Organism: Cylloceria caligata; assembly: GCA_963942595.1. Lineage (NCBI taxonomy): Eukaryota > Metazoa > Arthropoda > Insecta > Hymenoptera > Ichneumonidae > Cylloceria > Cylloceria caligata. The sequence continues at coordinate 15,635,148 of OZ012707.1, read as the reverse complement.
ATCCGAATCTGCAATAAAAAATAGGGGTTCCCATTTACGATTTCAAAGTTTCCCCCACCCCCACCCTAGGGGGTAGGGGTAAGGGGTCGACTTTGGTATCAGTAGATGACCCCCTTCCAGGCGAACAAATTTTATTGAGAACTTTTTTTGATCCGATGCGTAGTTTTCGAAATATTTCAATGTCTTCAGATAATTCGGCCACCCTGTATAGTAAACAGTAAAGGCCCCAATACAGAACCCTGCGGGACTCCATATCTAGTTTCAATTAGTCCGGATACTATGTCACCAAAACGCACTATTTGCCTTATATTCTCCAAATATGACTGAAACCATTCCAAAACATTTCCTCTTATTCCAGACTGGTATAATTTTTCTACTAATCTTTCTCTATTTCCCGTCTAGAACGCTCGCTTCAGGTCCATAAATATTACTCCTACCATTGCTCCCTCACTGATTATTAATTTCCATTCATCCATAATCGTCTGAATCGCAGTTTCACACGAGTGTTGTTTTCTAAAACCCGACTGATGTTCTGTAATGATGTCATTACTTTCTAAATATATTTCCAATTGCTCTTTCACTACAAGTTCTAATACTTTTACATATATCGGAAGAATATTAATTGGTCTGTATTCACTAGCCGTCCTAGGCTTGCCTACTTTTGATATCGGTATAATCGAGGACTTTTTCCAATCATTTGGACACTGAGCAGGTCTCAAAGAATCATTAATTATACCTACAAATTCATCTTTTATCACATGCAATATTTATTTCAGCAACTCACTCGATATTCCCTCTTCTGTTCCGTTTTTGTTGGGTAACCTCATAACAATTTTCTCTAAATATTTTGCTTCAATCATTTCAAAATCTTCTATAGTTTCTCTCATTTCTATAACATAACTAGTTCTTCTACCTGATTTTCTTCCATCTCTTTCTATAGAATTCACTATATTGTCAATACTTTGTATATAAAATAAATAAAATTAACTTATCCGCTATATTGCATTCATTTATGTTATCCAGTATCTCAAAATCTATATTTTCTATAATATTTCGTTCCATTGGTTCGCCTCTAGTTTCTTCTTTTAAAGTTTTCCACATTGTCATCGGATCATTTTTGTTTTGATCTATCATACTTTCATTATATTCTTTTTTTTTATCTCTAATTAGTGTAACTACAGCATTTCTGTCGTTCTTGATCTTCAACCAATCCTGTTCTGCGTTCGTATAAACTGCTTTACAATGAGCTTCATCCCTAATCTCTGCTACTAATCTAATTTCATCCGAAAACCACTTTTTCCCATACCATACATTTGAAATTTTAAACATTTTCTTTGGAGCTACTAAATTTAATGTCCCTACTGTACTATTAATTAATTTTTCTGTTCTTCTGTTTACATTAAAACCCTGTCCTTGAACTAAATTAATTTCTAACAATCCAAAGAATTTGTTTATATTAAATTTGTATAATCTCTGCCACTAAATACTCTGAATTTACTTTTCGATTTAATCGATTGTAATTCAACCTGTATCCACGCATGATCCGTTATTTTAGGTTTATCAAATACTTTAACTTTTATCTCATTATTGGCAAAAACTAAGTCTATAATTGTTTGACTGTCTTTTGTACTCCTTGCCGGCTTGTCAGCATACTGTTTCAGACCCAAACTTGACATTGTCGTTCGTAGCTTACTTGCATAGAAAGAATTTTTCATTAAATCTATATTAAAGTCGCCTACCATTATACATTCTCTTTTCACTGTAAGTATTTCCACTATTTTTTCTAAAAATCTTATGAAATCGCCGTCCGATGCACTCGGTAAGTGATATATTATCTCGATATTATCGAGATATTTATTAGCTTTCTCAGCTATGTTATACACAGTGTTACATATTTTTCTTAGATCTACATACATCTTACTTTACTGTTGACACAACATATTCCTTTAATATTCGTTTCAACTGTTTTACTTTTTCGCAACCTTTTAGTTCAGTTGGCAATGCATTATATATTTTCACTCTTTCATAGTACATACTTTTTTGTGCACTTCTCCTTCTTGTAAATTGTATTACTACCTTCTACCTTCGTATAGCGATTGCATTGTAATATAACCCTCATTGCTCTGTTCTGCGCGATCTGCAGTTTCTTCAACTCTGTTTCACCCATAGCTACTAACAGTGTTGCACAATACTCGAAGTGAGGTGCTATGATTGCTTTATATATCACACATCGCGTATACGCAGATACATAATTCCCCATTCTGTTTAGAAAGCTCGTTTTTTTCCCTATTTTTTTTTAACATATACTCACAGTGGTCTTTCAATCGTAGCTTGTCATCAATAATGATACCCAGGTATTTTATTAACTCTACTCTCTCAAGTTTCGTTCCACCCAAATACTTCAGTACAATATTCCTACTCACGACTTTCCTTACACTGCTGACAATCATATATTTTGTTTTCTCTACATTCATTTTTAATTTATTTTTTTCCATCCACTTTTCTACTATACTTAATAACATATTCATCTATCTCTCCACTTCCGCGCTGCTTTTTCCAGGTATATATATCGCTGTGTCATCAGCAAACATTTTTATTGCACATTCCTCTGGACACAAATTGAACTATATCGTTTACGAGTACATATATAATAAACAGCAACGGCCCTAGTACTGACCACTGCGGTACCCCATATTCGTTGGGAATAACTTCAGACCACTTATCATTGAATCGAACTTGCTGTGTTCTATTTCTTAAGTACGTTCTGAACCAATCTAATACCCTGTCTCTAATTCCATATTGGTATAATTTGTCTAATAATATATCCCTGTCGATTGTTTCAAACGCTCGTTTTAAATCCATGAATATTACTCCTACCATTTTTCCTTCACAAGTGTCCACTTTCCATTCATGTACAACAGTTCGAATCACCGTTTCACACGAATATTGCTTTCTAATTTCTGACTGATGCTCCGTTATGATGTCATTGGTTTCTAAATATTTTTCAATTTGATTTTTTACTACTAATTCGAGCACCTTTTCGTATAATTGAACGATGAGAATTAGTGCAATCACAGTCCTGTCTGCGCATAAACTACCATAATTTGCACCTTCCTCGAATCTTTTTGATGAAAAAGCAATGACGTCCGTTGCCTCAGCTTTGAACGAATCGCTCTGTTGGTTTGCTCTGAGTTCCCACTAACGTTTCAAGGACGACTGATATTGTTTTGTTGTATTCGATGATATCGAATTGACCATTAGTTCCGCAGCTTTGTCCTCGATGCCTCTCCTTTGGAAGGCCTGCCTGATACACTCCCTGCCACCAACGAAAGTTTGTGCGCTAGAGGATAGAGAGATAAGAAGAGATTCTTTTAGGTTTTAAAATAACGGGAGGTGAGGTAAGTAGTGACAAAAACAACGGAAACTATGGCTGTGTTGGCCAGTACGGAACAATTACTGCTCCAGCTGCCTGATCGTTTGAGATTTTTTGTAGGCATCGTAAAATCAGCGCAAAGGGTGGAAATGCGTAAAAGTTTTCCCTGGTCCAAGAAATTGTAAACGCGTCCACAGCCCTAACATCTGGCTGTGGGAATCTAGCACAAAATCTTTTATATTTTTCATTCAGTCTCGATGCGAACCAATCAATTGAAAACGGACCAAATTTTTTATTATTTATCTCAAAATTCATTTGTGACAACTCCCATTCTGTGTCAATGTTTTGAATTCGGGATGCCGCGTCCGCAAACACGTTTTGTTTTGTTGAAATATATGACGCGAAAAGCCAAAGTTTCCGTTTTTCTCCCCATTGCCAAATTTCTCTTGCTAATTCACTCAAATGAGGGAATTGCACACCCCCCGATCGATTTATGTACGAGATTGCCGACTTATTATCTACTCGCAATAATATTTCCTGATTCGATCGATTTTCTGCGAATTTTTTCAGAGCTAGAAATGCTGCGAGAAGTTCAAGGTAATTAATACTATATTTCCTTTCTATCGGGCTCCAAAACCCGTAAGTGCTCCTACTCTCGCAATGTGCTCCCCACCCTGTTAAGGAAGCTCTGTCTCGATTTCTCGCGCAAAATTGAAAGTGCGAATGGGGTTAAATCCTAAACTTAGATTTTTCTTCCACCAGCACAGATCTTCTATGAGTCTATCTTTGAAAGTTAATATCTTTACGTAGTTTCCGTCGTTGAGTTCAAGCGCAAGAAATTTTTGTCTTTCTAATCTCTTACAATATATCGATCCATAAGCTATCGCTGGTGTGGCTGCTGCGAGCGTACCGAGCAGCTTGGCAAAATCGCGTATACTATTTTTATTTTTCCTTTGAAATATTCCAATCATGTCCTTAATCCGAACTCTCTTTCGCTCAGTTAACTCCAATCTGAAACTCTTTAAATCGATAATGAATCCTAGATATGTACATTTTTTGCTAGGAATAAGTGAACTTTCTTCCCAGTTTATACTGAAGCCTAGATTTTTAAGAAGATCACGCGTTTTTGTGATATTTTCTGCACATATCACAAATAGGTGATCTTGACAAACGCAAAACGGGCTTCATTAATTTTGTAAATACGAACGGGCTTGTACAAAAGCCAAACGGCAAACATGTGAACTGATAAAGTTCGTCCTCGAATCGGAATCGAATATATTTTCTATATTCTTGATCAACCGGAATCGCGTAATATGCGTCTTTTAAGTCAATTGCCCCCATGAAACAGTCTTTTGACAAGAGCCCCTTCGCTGACTGAATGTCTTCAATCTTAAAGTCAGCCGGTCTGATAAAACCGTTCAATCTTTTTAGATTTAGAATAAATCTTTTAGACCCATTCGATTTTTCTACGGGGAAAAATGGGGAGAGGAACTGAGATGAGCGGTCTTCACATTTTTCTATCGCTTTTTTAGTCAATAAGGCCTCAATCTCGACTCGAATATTTATACGTTCACTGTTACTCCATTCTTGCGCATACGATTCATTATTTAAGCCTGGGATTTCCTCGAAGGGAATACGGTAACCGTTCACGCATTGTAAAATGAATTTATCCGCGGTGATTTTTTCCCACTCGCTAATAAAATTTTTTAGACGCCCAGTTAAGGTTTTTACCTGAACTACTTTTGTTTGGTTGTCCTGGACGATCCTGTCGAAGGTTTGGTCGTGTTGTACGTTTGAAAATTGCGCTTGAATCGAAATGTCGAGAGTCTCTGTGACTCCACCTGCCTGCTCCCTGCAGGTGGGTATCTGGAGTTTCCCTGTGTCTTTTGCGTCGAGAATTTGGGAACAAGCTTCTCTTTTATATTCGCACAGGCCTTCTTTACGGCCTTCGCATCTTTCACCTGATCGTTGAATTTTTCTCCGTAAAGCCACCTGTCTGAGATTGTAGCGTTTAGCGTTGGTTTTACCAATTTCTTCAATGACGGAATTATGAAGGACTTTCTAGCGACCGATTGCTGATGAAATACGTCAGTTAGTAATTTTCCAGTATTGCAGAGCAGTTTTACAAATGTTTCCTCCTCGATGCCTTTTTTAGGCGGTCCAATCATCATTGTAAGCGCTGAGCCTAGAGAAGTCAGCGTAGATCCCATACACTTCTGTGTATCTACAAAGTGTTTGTCTCTCTTTTTCGCAATTTCAGTGAGAGCGTGGGCGATCTCCAAATTTATTTGAGGAGCTTCTGTATAAAATTCGCCTTTTCTCGAATATTTTTTGAGGACCTCCTTCCTGCTTTCCTTCGACAACACATTCACCATCCACTGGTTCCATTTTTTATATAGATCGGCGTTAACAGGTGTCGATGTTTCCTCTACCTCCGTGGGATCGTTTATAAGAGCTTTCAGGATATCGCTTCTTTTTTGTATTTCTTCTTCTTCCAGATGGGTTTCATCTATTGAGACCATTTCGTGTGCCGTATTGGCCGGTTCCTTACTGCCTTGTTGGCGAGTGCCTTGTTGGCAAGTGCCTCTTAGCGGTGACCTTGTCAGCCTCGTCTTGCGAATTTTCTTCCTCCCATTCTGTAGCGTTTCCTATTTTGAGGGAAACAGAATGGAAGTTAGTCATCAGACACAAACCACAAACAGATTCTTGTTGAATCTCGTTGTGTTGTCTTCCTCGTTTAGTCGTGTGGACTTTTTCGCGAGGGGCAGTCTCACGTTCATGTGGACCGTGAGACCTTTTTTACTGTAAGCATTTTTGTGCTAATCTCGTATGGAGATTTTTCACAAACAATAACTTACCTTCATCTTGAATCGATCGTTCTGGCGTCGTTATCGCCCTGGTTTCATTTGATCGATTCTTCAGGAATTGCGACAGCATGTTTTGGAGGTTATCCATTTTCTTTGCGAGCTTTTCGATTTTTTCCTCCGACCCTCTGTATTCTCGTTTATTTTCTCTAGATCTAGAGCGAGCGCGTTTTCTTTTCCTGTCCTTTGGCATATTCCTTCGATGAAACGTAAGAATTTTTGGATTAAATAATCTTTCGTTTTACGCTGCATGTGTTCGTTGCACAACGAAACATAATAAAGTTAGGGGAGAGCGCAGCGCCGCCGTGGACACACGGGTAAAGGGCGCAGCAGGCGGGACTTTCAAAAAGTCTCTATACGCTAAAAAGTTGTAAGTTTGACATATGACAAGCATTACAACAGATTATCATCGAGAACGAGCCACGTAGTATAATGGCAACATATTAATTGGTCTGTAATGACTTGCTTTTATGGCTTTGTTTATTTTCGGGATCGGTATAATCGTGGAAGTTTTCCAGCTGTCCGGGCAACATCCCTCCCTTAGGGATCCATTTATTATTTCCACCAATTCCCCTTTTATTGCACTGAGCGCCATTTTTAGTATATCACTTAACATTCCTTCTTCCGTTCCCTTCTTTTTCGGGAGTCCCATCACTATCTTTTCTAGGTCTTTTATTTCAATACGATTGAAGTTTTCCATGATACTTTTATTATCCATCCTTGTCCCTGTTATAATTCTTCTTCTGTTTGGACTTTCAGACGTATTCCTTTGTATTGAATTAACTGTATTCTTTACAAGAGTGATAAATCTAAGCGACAATGATTTGACCAAATTTTTTGATGGAAAATTTCTGGCAGTTCGCAACCCGGTTAGAGTCAGCGCCACCTAAGATCCCTGTGTTATCGATCTCAGAAAGATCTTTAACAATCGAATCATTAATTATTTTTGTCAACTCTGATTGCCTCACTCATTCATTAAGAATTAATGAGGCAACCAGAACTGACGATTTTTTACTTTTTAAAGAAATCGTGAAAAAATATTGCCACAGCCCGGGTTCGAACCGGGAACTCCAGAATTCTAGCCTGGTACGTTACCAATTACGCCACCGCGGCTCTAGCAACATCAATTCACGATCTCTATTTTAATGTCAATTAATACACCTTTGTTATTTTATTATACGCGGTCATATGTTTCTTAAGAGTGATAAATCTAAGCGACAATGATTTGACCAAATTTTTTGATGGAAAATTTCTGGCAGTTCGCAACCCGGTTAGAGTCAGCGCCACCTAAGATCCCTGTGTTATCGATCTCAGAAAGATCTTTAACAATCGAATCATTAATTATTTTTGTCAACTCTGATTGCCTCACTTATTCATTAAGAATTAATGAGGCAACCAGAACTGACGATTTTTTACTTTTTAAAGAAATCGTGAAAAAATATTGCCACAGCCCGGGTTCGAACCGGGAACTCCAGAATTCTAGCCTGGTACGTTACCAATTACGCCACCGCGGCTCTAGCAACATCAATTCACGATCTCTATTTTAATGTCAATTAATACACCTTTGTTATTTTATTATACGCGGTCATATGTTTCTTAAGAGTGATAAATCTAAGCGACAATGATTTGACCAAATTTTTTGATGGAAAATTTCTGGCAGTTCGCAACCCGGTTAGAGTCAGCGCCACCTAAGATCCCTGTGTTATCGATCTCAGAAAGATCTTTAACAATCGAATCATTAATTATTTTTGTCAACTCTGATTGCCTCACTCATTCATTAAGAATTAATGAGGCAACCAGAACTGACGATTTTTTACTTTTTAAAGAAATCGTGAAAAAATATTGCCACAGCCCGGGTTCGAACCGGGAACTCCAGAATTCTAGCCTGGTACGTTACCAATTACGCCACCGCGGCTCTATTTGGGCTGTGGCAATATTTTTTCACGATTTCTTTAAAAAGTAAAAAATCGTCAGTTCTGGTTGCCTCATTAATTCTTAATGAATGAGTGAGGCAATCAGAGTTGACAGAAATAATTAATGATTCGATTGTTAAAGATCTTTCTGAGATCGATAACACAGGGATCTTAGGTGGCGCTGACTCTAACCGGGTTGCGAACTGCCAGAAATTTTCCATCAAAAAATTTGGTCAAATCATTGTCGCTTAGATTTATCACTCTTAAGAAACATATGACCGCGTATAATAAAATAACAAAGGTGTATTAATTGACATTAAAATAGAGATCGTGAATTGATGTTGCTAGAGCCGCGGTGGCGTAATTGGTAACGTACCAGGCTAGAATTCTGGAGTTCCCGGTTCGAACCCGGGCTGTGGCAATATTTTTTCACGATTTCTTTAAAAAGTAAAAAATCGTCAGTTCTGGTTGCCTCATTAATTCTTAATGAATGAGTGAGGCAATCAGAGTTGACAAAAATAATTAATGATTCGATTGTTAAAGATCTTTCTGAGATCGATAACACAGGGATCTTAGGTGGCGCTGACTCTAACCGGGTTGCGAACTGCCAGAAATTTTCCATCAAAAAATTTGGTCAAATCATTGTCGCTTAGATTTATCACTCTTAAGAAACATATGACCGCGTATAATAAAATAACAAAGGTGTATTCTTTACACTTTGCACATAATACACATTAAATTTATCAGCTACACTACCTCCTATCATGTCATCCAATATCTCAAAATCTATATCCTCTACTTCTCTAGTACCCATTGATTCTTCTTTAATTACTTCTTTTAACGTTTTCCACATTTTTGTCCGATCCTTCTTATTATCGTCTATCATCTTTTCATAATATTCCTTCTTCTTTTCTCTTATTAATTTAACTACCGTAATCCTTTCTACTTTAATTTGCTGCCAATGCTCCTCCAAACCAGTAGTAATTGCTACTCCATATGCTTCATCTCTTCTTCTCCGAGCTACTATTATGTCTTCTGAATACCATTTTTTTCCTCCCCATACGCTTGGAATCTTCACTATTTTTCTGGGTGCAAACCTTGGCGCATCCTTGCTCCCTGGCTTACTTCTAACTCTTGAACTTGCCTTGTGGTAGTGCTTAACATCCGTGTAAATTCCTTCACATCAATTTTACTATAGTGCCGTTTGATAATCCATCCGCAACGTCTATGTTATTAGTTATTATGTAAGGTCGGTTGAGAACTAAAATTAGTCATCAGTTCTCATTTTATGCAACTTCTGCCTGACGAAATTTTCTTGTTCAACATTATGACAACCAACAAAACATCCGATGCCAAAGATATTATTTGGTTTTCTACACTATTTAAAATGGAACGATTGTACTCATTTACCGCTGCGTTCGTAAATATGAGTCTTATTCCTTCAGGACATACTGACTGAGCTTCTTCCTTTGTAACAAACCTTGATTCCATCACTTGTATTTCTTCCTTCGTTAAAATATTGCCATCTCCAATCTTCGTTCAAATTTCGGCAAACTGACGATCTTCTTGTCTCATCACTTGTTTCAATTCAAATTTTTTAAATTTTCGCCAAGGTGTTTCACCAGTCATTCTCCTTTTAATTTGCTTCAAGATTGGCGTGGCTTTTACTGGAGGTAATTGTTGTAAATCCCCGATGAGTATAACATCTAATCCCCTAAAGTCTTTCGTAAACAAACCAGTAATTTGCTTCAGACGAGTGTCAATCTGTTCTAATAATTCAGCGGAAATCATACTTACCTCATTTATAATAAGGACTTTAACAAATTTGAACAAAGTTCTATAATGATTATCCTTTTCAACATTAAGTGGAATTAGCCTGGACAATGATATGCCTAATGCATTATGCACTGTTCTACCGCCTATAGCTGACGCAGCCGTTCCAGTTTATGCACACGCTATATAAGCATTGAAAATGCCATCAGTATCGGAAAATCTGTTGTATATTTCCATCACTCCTTTTATTAAAATGCCTTGCCACTACCGGCTGGGTCAGTCAAATACACAAGCAATGGTTCTCGCATTGGCTCATCTGCAGATATCAGGTGGTGCATTGTATGAAACAAGATTTCTCGTTGTTCCTCATTGGCCCGGCGCATAAGATCATAAAAATCGTTATTGGACATTATGTTTCCTTTCTTTTTAGCGATAGCTCTAAGTTTATTCAGCATTGCAAGTTGAAAATCATCATTTATCACTGCATTCGGATCATTGTACAAATCTTGAAATGGATTTTCATCAGGAAGTCTACCAACAACATCTCTTATTTCTTCATTATTATCTGCAACTTCTTCGCGACATAATTCTCGACAAATTTGTAATGTTTTTGCAATGTCAATGTTGGACTCAAACTCTTTCGTCCGCTGCAATATTAGACCTACATTTTCATCGTATATTAATAAATTTCATTCCTTCGAGAATTTCTGCTTCCTCATGCCGAAATGGAATGTGTAGAGTTACCATTTCTCGCCTATATTCGTTGAAAGCAGTAGACATGTCATAATTACGATAACGTATTACTCTCGGTTCATCTCGTTTGATAAATATTCCCTTGTCATTTTTGTAATACATAGAAACAAATTGGACGAGAGAAATATTTTCTAAATCTGCAGGTCTTTTTTCATACTTATCGAACCAATTTTCTTTCCATATATCTGTGCATTCATCATCCAATTCACTCAATTCCTTCATGGTCTTTTTTATTCTGTCTGTCAATGGGCCATACAGTCGGTGTATAGATAATAATAGTTGAACTTTTTGACATACGCTCTTTCAACAAATACCAGGCAGCTTCTTGGCTTGTTATCTCCGTGTGGTTTAAAAGATTGATACTAATATTTTTGGTGATGTCAAATATATCGAATTCCGGGTGTTCAAACATGATTTCAATTATTTTCCTTTATAAATGACTAACACCTTGGTTCGTCTTATTGACGTATTCCACCACGTAAGCTGCACACGAATATTCTTCTGTTATAAATTGAATGTCTGTATTAGATCTGACAATGTTCATTATAAATGGATTAAAAGTATTGAAGCGTTTTTCATAAGGTTGACGCTTCGGAAAAACTCTTGGTCTATTGATTCCTGCACGAATGATACTAACATATTCCTGATCTGAATTAATATTATTATCATCATAAAATATTTTGAAATCATCGTATTGATAATTTTCCAGATTTCGTCTGAAAGCATTTTGCTTTATACTCTTTAAATCCATCTTCGGTGTCCTTCATCGGTGTTAAAATCATTGTGGTCTTAATTGGCATAAAGGGAGCTTCAAACCTACATTTCTGCATCCTTTTTGATGCTACTCCTTTGTAACATGTAATCGTATGTTGATGTGCCTGTAATTTAATATTACCAGATGCCTCTGCTGCAGATACTGATATGAGGAAGTCTATGCGATCGATGGCTTTACTATAATCTTTTCCAAGTGCGTCTTCAGGAGCATTGTCTAGCCAAGCTAAAATGTGCGCATGAGAACTTCCCTGATATTGAAATTTGATCCTCTTGAAATAATGCAAAATTCTGTATTTCTCGAAAGGACTAAATCTTTAAAATTGCAGTATTTTTAAGAGAACGTTGATCAATTTATTGAAATACATAGCGCAAGTAACGGCGTCTTCATTAATAAGTGTGATCTTTTCTATAAAATGTAAGGCTGCTGCATCTTCAACGGATAATCCAGAATTATATTTTTAATTGTTCAATAATTGAAGTAACTTCGGCCGTCCTATTTCCTTACCATTTATTGTAAAAAAAAATGACGACTTGCCATATTGCCTTATCATTGCAAACAGATCCTTTTTTTCTTTCTGACCAATAATATGCGGAATTCGGAATTGTGCGTAGGAAAGCCAAATTACTTTCAATACAGCCATGTATGTAATTTTCTGATTCTACTTGTTCTTGAGTAATAGTAGTACCTTTTCCAATGTGTTTGAACGCAATAGAAAGCGAATCTCATATTCTTATTCTCATTATTTTCATGGCTAAGTATAACAAATGCTGAGGGGTAACTCCTCGTCGATCAGATCGTCTAAGCTCACTTGTTGCCATTATAAAAGGTGTGACTGTAACGCCATTACGAAAGGTTCTAAATTGACCCAAGTAGATTTGCGGAAAAGATAGCTCTTCTGCGTGTTCATCAAATAATAGACTAGTGGAAACATTGCCTCCTCCAGGAGCAATTCTTAGGTACATTTCGTCGTTCCACATTAATGTTTGTTGCTGTGCGATTAAGCTTTCGTCAATTGGTATTTGTTCAGAAATGTCATTATCACCATCTTCATCGTAGATAATTTCATTTTGCACATGATCCTCGCCGTTAAAGAAACTATCATCGTATCTTTCAAGTATTTCAACCAAGCTTTTATTTTTTTTTTGTTGACTAAACCATGATCATAACTGGATTTGTATATTTTCCTTCTCTTGATGTGAACTGTAACATTATAATCGTCATCTACATTCCGTGGCAATGTACGTACCATTGTATTTATCTGTATCGGAACATTTATCACTTGCCCATAGATTCCAAATTGACCGTGAACATGCCTAAGTCTTCGAATTTGCATAAACGGGATTCTTGGAGATATAAGCCGTTCTGTTACCAAATCTAATGGAATTTTTCAAAGATTTTCCGGAAATGGTGGATATTTAAATCCATTATATACCGAAAGTGGTAGAACACGATTCTTCTTGATTGTTGTTAAGCAACTTGAGCATATTTTAACTTCTACTATATCAATATTGATATAAGAATTCTTTTTATAAATTCAATATTAAAAGATGTGTCCTTGTTAAGAACATTTTTGAAGTCTTTTTTTAAACCCCAGTCTATCGCAAATGTCGCAAGCATATCCAAAATCATTTTCAATGAAATTTTTTTGAAATTCTCGATGTGCACTGGAGTTTCGTTCGAAAGAAGAGTATGTTTGCACAGATAGATTATATTGAGAATCCATATTTTGTGTATTATGTAGAACATTACTTAAAGGAATATTTTGAGTATTTGATTCATAATTTGTTGCTATTGGTTCCTATAAGTGTAGAACGTGGTTCATCTGAACTGGTAAAGGAGGATCATTGGGCATTTTATCGTCATTATCTGAATGTGATACTGGAACGTACAGTTCATTACCTTTCAATAGACTAGCAGTGTGAATTGGTGGAATATATGGCACATCTCGTGTTGATGGTCCTGCTATCAGGGGTACAAATTGAAAATGCGGGTTTGATAACAGATGGCGTTACTAACGCTATACGCATCAGGCAGTACTGTGACTATGTTCATGTCAAAGCTACGTCTTATAGCTTTAATTTTCAGTATGTGTCAATTTGTCGCAGTGTCAAATTCATAGTTTTTTTGAGCTCTCAATATGTCGAGTTTCGTGCCAACAAAACAGCATTTGCGGGAAGTTTTAATTTACTTCTTTAATTTGAAGAAAAGTGCTGCTGAAGCACATCGATTGGTCTCCGAGGCTTATCCGAGTCATGTTCCATCGGTTTCAACGTGCGAGAGATGGTTTGTGCGGTTTAGAAGTGGTGATTTTGACGTTGAGGACAAAGAGCGGCCGGGCCAAGTGAAAAAGTTTGAGAATGCTGAATTGGAGGCAATACTCAATGAAGACTCGTGTCAAACTCAACAAGAGCTCGCAGATTCATTGGGAGTGACACAACAAGCCATTTCCCATCGTATAAAAGCCCTCGGAATGATCCAAAAGCAAGGACATTGGGTGCCGTATGAGCTGAAGCCGAGAGACGTCGAGCGCCGTTTTTTTGCATGCGAACTGCTGCTCGAACGGCAAAAACGGAAGGGTTTTTTGCATCGCATTGTCACTGGTGATGAAAAGTGGATCCATTACGATAACCCGAAGCGCAAAAAATCATATGGTTACCCCGGCCATGCATCATCATCGACGGCCAAACCAAATATTCACGGCGCCAAGCTCATGCTCTGTATTTGGTGGGACCAGCTGGGTGTGGTGTATTATGAGCTATTGAAATCGAACGAAACCATCACAGGAGCACTATACCGAACTCAATTGATGCGTTTGAGCCGCGCACTCAAAGAAAAACGGCCACAATACGAGCAAAGACACGACAAAGTAATTTTGCAACATGACAACGCTCGGCCACATGTTGCAGCGCCGGTCAAAACATACCTACAAACGCTGAAATGGGAAGTCTTACCCCACCCGCCGTATAGCCCAGATATTGCTCCTTCCGATTACCACCTTTTCCGATCGATGACACATGGCCTAGCTGACCAGCGCTTCCATTCTTACGAAGAAGCCCAAAAATGGGTCGATGACTGGATAGCAGCCAAGCCGGCCGAATTTTTTCGCGACGGTATCCGTAAATTGCCAGAAAGATGGGAAAAAGTTGTGGCTAGCGATGGACAATACTTTGAATAATTCATTTGTTACCATTTTTTCAGAATAAACGTTCAAAAATAGAAAAAAATCCCGCATTTTCAATTTGTACTCCTGATATTTGTGAAGTATGGTAATGCTGACACTTACAAGGAAAGATACTTTGGTGTCCCCCTCCAATTTTGATGAAACTCACGTATGTTGTAGAGCATCGAAAACTAAAAGCCACGTATTTTTTTTTATCGGCGGAAAAACATTTCTAACGGGTGAAATCGCCCTTCAAAATTAGCATGTCGAGGGGTGATTTTGCAGTTCACCCAGAAGGCGTCAACCGATTTTAATGAAACAAAAACCAAAATACTCCTCATTGAAGGCAATCAAAATTCCACGCTAAGTTGAAGAAAAAAATTCATTTGCAGGGGTTAACAACCCCCTGATTTTTCAATTTTCTACCCTACACAAAAAACTAACCAACCAAATTAAACAGAACATGTACCATTTGGAAGGGCAAGTTAAAATAAAGTTGACGTATTTTTGCACATTCACAGGAAAATGAATTTACAGGGGTAAACTACCCCTTATCCATTAGTACGTATATTTGTGCGTACATTCTTGTTTCTCGTTATTTAAATGTCCGAATTGATTCAAAACATTCTTGTTAGCCGAAGTCAACGGGGGGCACTTCAGATGATGCTTTGTTTATTATTAAGGGGGTGACCGATTGTTACTTACAAGTAGAATGGTCCATTCACGAGTTTCGCGTTATTTACTGAAAAAAATAGCTTGTTCAAATACAGAATACTAGGGAATGTTGCTGGGGTTGAGTGGTTGTATGGCATATATGTATGGCTGTATTTCGAAACAGCGGCAATCAGCTGAGGACATAGGCGAGAAATAACAAATACCCGGTTTCGGCATGCGCATTTATTGGACTGTCGTCCTTTTCACGTCCCGTGTTATCGCTCTCCCCACTCTCCATTTTCTCACATTTCTTCTTACCGCCTTGCGCATCTACATACACCACAGTATATAATATAATGTATCATTCCTTTTACAATTCATCAACGTGCAATGTGCACGTCATAATTTGCAGCAATCATGGTCCGTAAGTCGTGCAGAGATGATACTCTTCAAAAAAATGTTGCAAGCATAAAGACTTCTTGCACCATGAGCATCTGATGATGGCCACATTATTACAACCTAGTACTTCACAGTGTGCTTGAGACGATTGACCGAAACCAAAACTCACTGGATTGTCGAACTCGTTTGGCTTATCGGTTATATAATTACTTTTGAACCATGCATATTTGAAAAGATTTATATATCTGGGTGATGAAAGTTGATTGTGTGCGAGCGACTGCAGTTTGATTATGTTGTTTCTCAAGTGTAAATTAATATCAGAATTAAGTAATAATACACTGTCGGAAATATGTCGTACAAAATTTTTCCATATTCGGAAAACAAAAACGTCGAGTGGTTGGATTTTCCCTGTGGTGCCTTTAGGTATTATCTTTGTGATTGTTTTTTTGCCTCGAGGTGTTGCATTTTGAACAACTTCTGGGCAGTGTCCACTCCACGAGTCTATCAACAATACGCTGTCACGGCCGGTGTTGGGGAAGAATACTTTTTTCAACCAAACTTTGAAGTGCTCTATACATAGGATGATATTGGTTATCGATATAGTATAATTGAAGTAATTTTTCCTGAAGTAATTTTTCCGGATTTCGTTGCTGTTAAAAATACGTTTTCTGGCCTGAATACATTTTTTTTCACGATTGGGCCGAACTCACCCTTTCCTTCTTTTAGAACGATAAAAAGGGGTGACAGTAATTTTCCATCTGCATTTATGGTTGGTGTTGTGCATGGGCGATGGGTCGATTCTAAAAAGTAGACACTGTTGAGACTTTATTTATCACAAGCGTTTCTTTATTCCTTTGTAATTGTTAAGCGTCGTATGCGCGTGTCGAATGCCTTGGCGGACCTCTTTCATTGTTCTAAAGGCGCAGTGACGTTGGTCAACCAGCAGTCCCCGGCAGAGTACACGCAGCGCTATAGAGGCTACACGGAATCTTATGTAACTATACGCTCGAGGGAATACACACTGAACATCCCGCCGGCCTTGGAAACTCATGGTTTCCAATGATAAAACAATATAAAGGATACATGTTACGAGAAATGTTAGTACAAAATATCTTAATAGTACGAATACATGACAGATTGATATGCGAATACATGATAGATTGATATACAATGTTAGAGGTTTTTTTTTTACATGAAATGTTCAACTCCTTACGTCTCGATAGGCAGAATACAAATCTTTGGCAAACTGCGTTGAACAATTCCATTGCTCGTTTTTATACTGACGACGCGTACATGGCCATCTTTACCTGCGTGAGTCTCAGTTATACGACCTAGTTTCCATTGCGATGGCGGTAACTTATCGTCTTTTAAGATTACAAGTGTGTCGGGTTTGAGTAATTCGTTCACGTTTTCATCCCTCCATTTCGTTCGTGCTTGAAGTTGTGTCAAGTACTCGCGACTCCAACGAGACCAAAAATTTTGTTGAATTTGAGTCAATAATTGATACCGAGTGAGGCGATTAGTCGCGAGATCCTGTAGATCTGGATGCGGAATAGCCGTCAACGGGGCTCCAATTAAAAAATGTCCTGGAGACAACGCGGTTAGATCACAAGGATCGCTTGAAATTGGCGTGAGTGGTCTTGAGTTCAAGCATGCTTCGATTTCAGAGATTATAGTATAAAATTCTTCGAACATCAATAGTGCATTTCCGAGAACACGTTTTAAATGCGCTTTAGCCGATTTGATACCTGCCTCCCACATTCCTCCCATATGGGGTGAGTATGGGGGTATGAAATGCCATTGAATATGAATTTCCGCAGAGAAATTTATGATTTTTTGTTGATGGGCCTTATTCTGAAGTATTGTGGCGAGTGCCTTTAATTCATTGTGTGCTCCCGTAAAGTTCGTGCCATTATCAGAGTAAATATTGGACGGTTTTCCTCTACGAGCAATAAATCTCTTTAATGAGTTTAAAAAGCGTTTGTTGTCAAATCTGAAGCTAACTCGAGATGGGTCGCGCGAGTAACGAGACAAATGAATAGGCATAAATATGCTTTCGTAGATTTGTTCCGTAAAAGTTTGATATTGAACGGCCCCCCGTAATCAACGCCGACGTTGAGAAAGGCTCGACCTGGGTTTAAGCGGACCGAGGGTAAATTCCCCATGATTTGATGCAAATTTTTTGGACGTAGTCGAAAACAAGTCGTACATTTATGTAGGACACTGCGTACGGTAGATCTCGCTGAAAGAATCCAATATGTTTCATTGAGAGAGCTCAAAAGAGCTTGCGGACCGGCATGCAAATTTTTTAGATGCTTATCTCGAATGATAAGTGTCGTAAGAACACTGCTGGGACGACCGGAAACTTCTGTGCGTAGGGAAGACGAGCGTTCTGGAGTCTGCCTCCTACTCTGATCAAGCCGTCTTTGTCGATAAACGGGTTGAGCGATGCGAGCTTACTGTCGCGATGGACCGGTGCTTTCTTGCTCAGTGTTTGAAGTTCTTGAACGAAAGTTTGAGCTTGACTGATTTTCAATAGTGTTGTCGTGGCGGCGCGTAGTTCTTGAACCGATAGTGGCCCGTTTTTCGATCGGCACTGTGCGTTGCGTTATATATGAAGCGTCTGCAATATGCGACGATTCTGGTGACTTTCCGCAGTGACGAGTATCGCTCGATGATTTCCACGTCTTGAATTACTGTGGCTAAACTCGTCATCGTTGGTTTCGCTTCATTCTCGATTGTCTTGATGATTTCGTCGTCTAAATCTTCTTCATCGTCGTTTACGTGAGTATCTGTCGACTGAGATAGCCATTGAGGACCATTCCACCAAATGTTGCAGCCTTGTAATTGCTCGGGATTTATTCCTCGAGAGATTACATCAGCAGGATTATCCTCTGAACGTACGTGGTACCAACGACTTTTGTCGGAACGTTCCTGAATTTCGGCCATTCTGTTGGTGACGAACGTCTTCCAATTGCAGGCTTCACGCGCAATCCAACCTAGCGTGACTTGTGAATCGCACCAATAGTATTTGTCGGTGATTGGGAGTGTAAGTGCTTCGGTGACCTTTTGTGCAAGCCGAGCGAGCAATACTGCGCCGCAAAGCTCGAGTTTTGGAAGAGTTACTGTTTTGAGAGGAGCTACTCTTGATTTTGCGCAGAGTAACTTGACGCCGTATTCATTGTCGCTTGTTGACGATCTGACGTATACACATGCTCCATACGCGGTCTCTGATGCATCGCAGAATCAATGCAATTCGACTTTCACAGGATTCTCGCAGACAACGACGCGAGGAATGGAAATATCGTTGATTCGTGAGAGGTGATCGTAATACGACCTCCAAATAGTGTGCAAATCACTCGGTAACGACTCGTCCCAACCAATCTTTAATCTCCACAGCTGTTGTAGAACGATTTTTGCCTTGATGCACGCAGGACCAACGAGACCAAGCGGATCATAGATCTGTGAGATCAGCGATAGTACGCTTCGCTTGCTGACCTTCATTTTCGTATCCATCGTGTTGACCTTGTATCGAAATGTGTCGTTCGTATGATTCCAAAATAATCCAAGAGTTTTTACTTCATCGCCGATGGGACGGTCGATGCGCTGACATCCTTCGTCGGTCGTGTTGATTATGTTTGGTGTGTTGGACGTCCACTGTCGTAGCGAAAATCCTCCCGAGAGTAATATTTTATTTACTTCGTCCTTTATTGCCTTGACCTTGTCGATATCGTCATCCCCGGTGAGCAAATCGTCTACGTAGCAATCGCGTAAAATAATTTCGCTGAATTTGGGATACTCCTGTTCGTTGTCGTACGCTAATGGTTGCAAACTTCTTATCACGAGGAGCGGAGCGGTTGCGGTGCCGTACGTCACAGTATTGAGTCTGTACAGAATCCGTTGCAAATCTCGATGATCGTCACGTACGTTCACCTGCCTATACATTTTGGTTATGTCGGCGGTCACGACATGCTGATGCTGCCGAAAACGTGTAACGATGGCAAAGAGTTCTTGTTGAATTGTCGGACCGACTCTGAGGATATCATTTAACGATTTTCCAGAAGAGGTCTTGCACGAGGCGTCGAAGACGACCCGTAGTTTCATCGTGAGGCTCGATTCTTTCATCACGGCATGATGCGGAATGTAGTATCGAGGAAATTTCTTGTCTTTATCGCTACTGCGGATCTCGGACATGTGGCCGAGCGTTAAATATTCATTCATGAATTCCTGATATTGAGTTTTCAATTGCGGCTGTTTCTCCAATTTTCGATTGATTGCTTGTAAACGGCGAAGAGCTATGTCCCGAGATTCACCCAGCTGATCAGTGCTGTCACGAAACGAGAGCGCTACTGTAAATCGTCCGTTTTCATCTCGTCGATAGTTCGCTTGAAAATCCTCTTCGCAACGTTTTTCTTCGTCGGAGAATTTTCTCGACGGACTGTACTCCTCTATTTTCCAAAATCTTTCGACCTGATCTTGTAGATTTGTGTCCACCGTGACAGAAAACAGCGTAGTTTGCATGTGTTCGTTTTGCGATGTTGGCGCGATATTCCCGCTGACGATCCATCCCAATTTTGTCTTGTGCAGAAGCGGTTGATTGCGGCTGACGACGTGTTGACCTACGCACAGAAGCTGCCAGAATACCCCAGCACCCAGCAATACATCGACTCTACCTAGGAAATTGAAAGTTGGATCGGCGAGATTAATGTTCTCGGGAATTTTGAAATTTTGCAAATCAATTTTCGTGCTCGGTAAAGGCTGTGTAATCTCGTCAATAACAAGGAACTGAAGTTTTACTTTGTACTCGTTTATCCGCGATTTGATCGTTGCGTTAATAGATCCGTTTACTCGAGATTGACTCAAATTTATGCCTGTGAGCGAGACGTTCTCGTCGCATTTTTTCAACTGCAATTTTCCGTACAACGCTTTGGTTAGCAAGTTAGATTGTGACCCGGAGTCAAGAACTGCTCGGCACACGTGTGCGTTTCCGAATTTATCGTAAATCGTAATTAACGCGGTGGACAACATCACGTGAGGCTTGTTTCGCTGTACGCTCGACAGAACACTCGGTAATTGTTCGACAGATCCGTGAGCTCGATTTTGACTCGACGTGTTCTCGGAATTGCTTTTTGGATAATACTCGTCTATGTGTAGCAGCGTGTTGTGTTTTTGTTACATTTCTTACAACTATTTGACCTACACTTTTCCGACGTGTGATCAGAGCGTAAGCAATTAAAGCAGACTCTTATGCGCTTTACTTCGTTCCATTTTTCTTGTGTCGTGTATCCTTTGAACGTGGAGCAATGATAAATCGAATGATTACCCTGACACGTAGAACAAGTTTTGGTTTCACTGGTTTTTGTGTCGCTTTCGTTTTTGCTACTTATGCACGAGATCGATTCTTCCGCTTTCTTAACGTTAGAATTTGAATTTTTTGTGTTCTTGCTCAACGCTTGTTTCGACGGATTCAAGGTTTCTAGCATTGCGCAATGTTGAGTCAAGAATTCGGTCAGTTCGTCAAACGTTGGAATGTTTTGAGCCGTGTTGTTTGTTTCCCACTTCCGTCTTGTGACAGGATCGAGCTTTGACGCCATCATATGAATTATCAAACTATCCCACTGTTCTGTAGGTTGACCGAGTGTCTTGAGTGCTCTCAAATGTTTCAACGTATCGTCGAGTAGTTTTCGTAATTGTGAGGCTGATTCTTAGGGAATCGTAGCCATTTCAAAGAGCCCTTGAACGTGATGATGAATCAATAGTCGTTTGTTCTCGAATCGTGCTTTCAAGAGATTCCATGCTTCTATGTAATTTGCTGCACTGGTCTCTAGCAAATGAATTACTTGACCTGCGACTCCTTGAAGAGAAGATCGCAAGTAGTAGAATTTTTGAAAATCTGATAGACTTTCGTTTTTGTCGATCAACGCTTCGAACGTGTCACGAAACGGTGGCCATTGCGCATAATGACCATCGAATTTGGGAAGGTTGAGTGTTGGCAATTTGATGCTTGAACCAGCAACTAACTCTTGACCGTCTTGTTGTACTAACTGCATTCTATTGATACGTGCTTGACCACTGGCTTGCGAAGCTGGAAGCGGAGCTAGTAACTGTTTTGCCAATGCTGCAGTTCTGTAATACACAGCTTCGAAGCTAGCACGTTCCTCGGCATGAGCGTCAGTGTCCTCAATTAGTTCAATCCTCGTCTGAGCTATATCGAATTTATCCCATAAATCGTGGAGTTTTCGTACCCTCGCTTCAACCTCCGCAAAGCTGTCTCCCTCTGTGAATGCTGTAATTGCCTTCGTAATACGCGTTAACTGACCTTTTATGACTTTTCTATCGGTTTTAAACTGAGCTAGATCTCCCATATTTATTCTACTACCTTGTATATCTGGCGATGATACGCGTGACGATACTTGATACCCTGGTCGAGACGTAGGGCGAGATCCTGGCCGAGACGTAGGACAAGATCCTGGACGAGATGTAGGACGCGATCCTGGACGAGACGTAGGACGAGACTCTGCCTGCTGCGGAGGACGAAACGTAGACTGCGATGTTTCAGATGTATCTTTTCTCGGAGGTGAGTGTGATACGGTCATGTATGCACCGTTGTACTATCCGGTTCGATGATCCTGGCGTCAATGCTGGATTGTACTAGCCCCTTCAAAGATGATGTCGATTGACGTGATCCACGAATATTCGTGTGTATAACCTCGAAATTTTTTCACGACATGAATTTTTTGAACGAATCGTATTTTATTGAACGAATCGCGTCTTGTCGTTTTTCGACTTGAACAACTTTTTTTCGTCGAATTTGTATATCGAGAATCGTTGTGAGTGCGAACGTTTCTCGGAATCGTATCGTTGTAGTGGCGCTCTCTTGCACGAAACCCAATGCGTCCGTTGGAGGTTGATCGCGGAGCCTTTGTTTCCCATGAATTGACGATCCACTCTTGAATGCGAAAAATGTTTCGACTCGTGGATGACGTCGATGTTGTAAGGAGGTCGAGAGAATAATTTCTTATGTGGCACTCGAAATTCTGCACTGATTTTCTCGAAGCACGTGATGAAGCTGAGATTTCTGTCGTTGTATTGTCCGCTTGCGTGTCGTTACTTTCTCGAAACTTCTACTGGACTTTTTATTTATTTTTTTTAATCCAGCGCTGATGCCCGGAATACTCGAAGGACCAAATTATGTTGTGCATGGGCGATGGGTCGATTCTAAAAAGTAGACACTGTTGAGACTTTATTTATCACAAGCGTTTCTTTATTCCTTTGTAATTGTTGAGCGTCGTATGCGCGTGTCGAATGCGTTGGCGGACCTCTTTCATTGTTCTAAAGGCGCAGTGACGTTGGTCAGCCAGCAGTTCCCGGCAGAGTACACGCAGCGCCATAGAGGCTACACGGAATCTTATGTAACTATACGCTCGAGGAAATACACACTGAACAGTTGGCTGGATAGTGTAGCTGTGAGTTGTAGATGATACGGATTGTACTACACATTGCACTTGTTTAGTTCCTTCAGCCGTCAGAGTCCTGCCAGAGTGGATTTCCAGTTGAAAACCGCTCTGATCTGAATTATATATGTTTTCCGGTCCATATTTTTGAATATATGGTTTAATTTCATTCACGAAGTTTTCTGCATTCATCCTTAAAACTGGTTCGTCTTCTATAGTCTTTCGTGTTACGAATTTATTAATTTTCCTGGACACAATACGATGTGATTTCTTGAACTTCCGAAGCCAATTACGAGAAGCTTTAAAACGAATGTCTTCGTGACCTATCTCTTTTTGAGTTTGTAGAGCCCACTTTTGAAGGTCGATATCATGAACAATGAAACCAGCATCTACTGCGGCTTGTATGTTTTTCAAAGTATATTCAGAGATTTGAGCTAATTTCTCCTTGTAGGTCCCACCTTTGTTCATTTGATTTGCCCAGCGTTTTAATTGTCGTACAGATTTGACTTTTTTGAATTTCTGACTGACGGTATCGACACTGTAATTTTTCTTCTTACCGGATCTCCGGTAGTATTCGATTGCTTTGCGTTTGTAATCGTAGCTTATGTCTTCTTCATCTTTAGAACAAGTATCAGAATCCACTGGACCTTCATCATATTGCCAAAGAGTGTCCTCGACAGAATTAACATCATATTGCTTGAATGGCTCTTGAAAATCTAGCGATTGTTCCTCGATAATTTTAATTCCGTTATAATCGTCCATGCAGTCGACCAGAACTTTTTCGAAATTTTGCTTTACCTCGATTTCTGCATTGTTAATCGGAGTTTCGGGAATATTCATGGCTTCAAATGTAGCCAAAAGAAGTTTAATGACGTTGATTGGATTCACTTCCATGGTCTATTGATTTTTTTTTGTCAGAAATTATAACTGACGCACTGGCACTCCGTTCAAATGAGCAACTGAAGATCGCTGTATGTATCGCAGTTTTTATATTTGAAAGACTTGTTGTTGAACCACATGCGATATCATGCGAAATACAATCTAATCGAAAGGTCGATAACATATGACGATAAATTATTGACAAGCACAAAATCAGCACAAAGAGTGAACGCAAGCAGCTCTTTAACATGTAAATAACGAGAAACAAGAATGTACGCACAAATATACGTACTAATGGATAAGGGGTAGTTTACCCCCGTAAATTCATTTTCCTGTGAATGTGCAAAAATACGTCATCTCTATTTTAACTTGCGCTTCCAAATGGTATATGTTCTGTTCAATTTGGTTGGTTAGTTTTTTGTGTAGGGTGGAAAATTGAAAAATCAGGGGGTTGTTCACCCCTGCAAATGATTTTTTTTCTTCAACTTAGCGTGGAATTTTGATTGTCTTCAATGAGGAGTATTTTGGTTTTGGTTTCATTAAAATCGGTTGACGCCTTCTGGGTGAAACTGCAAAATCACCCCTCGACATGCTAATTTTGAAGGGCGATTTCACCCCTTAGAAATGTTTTTCCCCCATTAAAAAAAATTACGTGTCTTTTAGTTTTCGATGCTCTACATCAGGGGTCTCCAAACTACGGCCCGAGGGCCACATTCGGCCCGCGGACAGATTTTGGACTATTTCACTTTTTACCACCGGCAACAATGATAATATGGCTTTGGCCCTCGGAACTTACTGGAGTAATCAGTATGGCCCTAAGGCTGGAAAGTTTGGAGACCCCTGCTCTACATCATACGTGAGTTTCATCAAAATCGGAGGGGGACACCAAAGTACCTTTCCTTGTTAGAAACATGCTTTGCAACTGGTTTTATGCATTGACCGTCTGTAGGTTAATCAATTTTGTGGTTCTTTTCTTATCTCTATAACGCTGACTTTTTTGTTTGTCCTTTTCTCTACAGCGTATAATCATTTCCTCCGTCTGAGTTGTTGTTAATGTTTTAGAATTAGGTGAACTAACTATTGCACTAGATTTCGTCTTATTCTTATCTCTATATCGTTGATATCTAATTTTATTTTGTAATTCTCTTTTCTTTTCTATATTTTCACCATTTCTTTCTTGACTCATGTCACCATCGAATATATCCGCTTCTACTAATTCGTCTTCAACTTCTTGTATTTTTCTTTTAAAAACATTTTTACACAAATGAAAAAGTGTTATTGAGGGCCACTAATTATTTTACAACATTTTTTGCAAAACACGTATTTTATGTTTGATAACTGCAACTAATAAACAATCATTTCGGAAAAATCAATCTTGCAATATAAGAACATATATTCTGAAATGAAAATTTGGATGAAAAAGATTTTTTGATTTTGACTCCGCGATTTTTGCAACTTAAAATTTCAATAACATGAGGCGATAAACAATTATTTTGTTGAGTAATGTATATATTTTTCAACCGGAAATTTCAACAGTACATGCTAATAAACGCCAAATTTCAGATAAAAAGAAAAATTTTGAATTAAAAATTTCGACAACAAAAGCTAATAAACAATAACTTAGCACTTTAGTAACCATATTTTCAGAGTTCGACTCATAAATCTAATATTATAAAATTTTACGGAATTTGTGATTTCGAAATTCGAGGCAAAAATATGATTGAACAACTAGAAATTTGTTTGACCATGCTAGTAAAGTAACCCCTAAGATACTATGAAGTACCCATTGAATGACGGATGGCAGAGGTTAAATATCAAAGACAAAATTGCCTAACGATATTTGTACGTTTATTGTAAATATGTATACATGCTTTGTTTATGTTATTCATTTTTCTGTAATAAAATTGTAATAATAATTTTTTATTTATTTATTTATTTATTTATTTATTTATTTATTTGTTTATTGTCTTTATATTGATTATAATTTGAGGACTTATCACAATATCTGATGATCTCCTGGGATGACCAATCAGCTCCAAATACAAACCATATAATTGTTATCCATATTCAATCAATTCGGGCAAGCACGCTTATAAGTGAGTTCGAAACGCGAGAAGAACAAGCATTTGGCAAAGTTTAATGAATGTATCTCATTATCATATAAGACGTTCGCCCTATTGTTTAAATGAAGCCTGCCGGCCGAATGCTGCGGGACAAGATAGTCGCTCAGAACAACAATGTACACATTAATGAGTCTTTCTTAATATTCGAAATATCAATATTTGGCATAATTCAAATATCACGCTTCATCAGACATAATTTATTAGATATTAGCACAAATCATCAACAGTTATGCCCGCATCATGGTATATCTTGCTTCGCCCAATCTGGACTTGCATTCATATCATATGAATAGATTTTTATATTAAACATGTAGGCACGCAGCCTAATTCAACGGCGCTAAGTTCATCTAGAACCGCATTAATAACACATGAATAGACATTTATAGTAAACAAGTAGGCACGTAGCCTAATCCAACGGCGCTAAGTCCATCTAGAACCGCACGCAACAATATATTCGACTATTAGACGTTTCTTCGCTACGTAATTTGTGCCCATTGACTCACATTCACCTATTTAAAAATATTTATCCGTGATAGTTTTCTAACAACATCGTTTCTTATACTCCATACCACGTATTTAATCAAATGCGGGTCATCTTAATTTGACAAATGGATTGCACAAATTTATGATTTATATATGTCACAAACCGACTTTGATTAGTTTTAAACCAAGGCCAGTTAAATACTAATGACAGATTAAAAACGCGACGCACGTTAATGGATGATCGAATCCATTAATCTCATATCATTAATTGTAATTTAGCGGGAAATGTTGTATGGTGATAGACAATATATTAGAGACGCGTCACTTATCTGATTGGCGCGAGGCGTTACGTGAGCATCCCGGTAATTCCACGTATCGACGGTTCCACTATGGCAGTCGACCATGTCCATACATCTGCAGGCCTAGACAACTGCTTTGGTGAGTCTAACAGACCTTGGCTTCGGTACGTCCATCGATACTCGGTAGTCGCGATAGCAGTGGGTGCAGCTCCGTTCCAAATTCCCAGCGAAAGGTTTCGATTGTCTCATTTATTCCAAAGTTGAAAATGAGTTCTTTCGAGCGACGTACGAGATCCTCGTTATTGTTGAGTATGATTAATATGATTGTAATGCGCCTTAATATTGGCGGGGCGTTGTACGGTCGGACTTTTCCGACACAACCGTCCTTTTGAGTATTTTTTTTACTAATTTGAAAATTATTTATACAAATTTTGACTATTTGGCTCGTATGGCCATTACTATTACTGTTACTTCGTTTCGTTGTACTTTCACGCTCGTGATTTGCAACGCGATGCTATCTAGAAATCAGTCGGCGGACGATTAGGCTGTTCGGCGTCACTTGCTCCCGAGAGGCCTCGTGAGCCTTTTAATCGGTTAGGAGGGGTAAACTCATCCGCTATTCTTATATTACTTGCTTCGAACGCTCTTATCGTATTTACAACTATCTACATATCGAGAATTCTGGTCGGTAGGATATCGACGATAATTCTTACAAAATAGTAACATGTTAGATACTCACTGTTGTATAATCAATGCACCGTATATACACTTTAATCTTTCCACGTAGTCAATTTAATTATACTTCTATACATCCACACTGCACTAATATTCTACTCTTGGAATAATGTAAAATAGTCCAGATAAGCAATAAACTGTACGTAGGATACGATGTTTTACAATGTATAACCTTCCACGAGGACTGAAGACACGAGTTAATAATGCATATGATATGTGCTGGCGTACTCGCTGCGCGCGCACTCGTCAGAGCTAGAGATATACTGTTAACACTAGTATGTCGGTGACGCGAACGCACGATATTTTACCCATGCAAGAATAGCTTAAGCTGGTCTAAGGAGTGGGGGGAGCATGTCGGCGACGCGAACTCTCGAGATTTTACCCATCCAAAAATCGTCAAACGTGCCTAAAGAAGATTTTGCTTCAAAAACAGCCTCCACCTATTAACGTAGTTGGTATTAAAGATTATCCGACTCTCAGAGCCTTAACGACATCAATCACGGACAAGGACTTTGAGCTAGTAGCACTCAATAGTGATATTTGGAAGGAAAATTTACCAGACTCAGATACTTACGAGGGTCATTTGAATAGTTTCCAACTTCATCGACATAAAGTAACTGTCGAAATTTTCTTTCGTCGTCCGATAGATGGCCTTGACATATGTCAACCGTTAACATTTCAAGTCATTCTGATCATTACTTTGTCTAGGGCACTCTTCCAAAGTTGTCTGCTGACATTGTCTGTCAACAATGGAGGAAATTGAGTATCATGCAGTAATAAAATTCCTTCATTTCAAAGGGAAAAAGACTCAGGAAATAGAAGATGAGTTAGACTCTGCATATGGTGAAGCTTCCCCTTCATTTACAACGGTCAAACATTGGTGGCCGAGACAAACGTGGTCGTACAAACATTTTAGACGAGGAACGTTCCGGTTGCCCGAAAACCGCTATAACTGACGAGATAGTCAATTTAGTGCATTAAACTGTGATGGAAGATCGTCGATTGACTGTCAATGATATTGCTGAGGCTTGTGGAATATCAGCTGAACGGGTGCACAAGATCTTACACCAAGATTTGGATATGAGAAAATTATCCGTGCGCTGGGTGCCTCGCTTGTTGACGATCTACCAAAAGCGCATACGGACGGACATATCGCGGGAGTGTCTTAGCCTGTATCAAAAAAATCCAGATGAATTTTTGCGGCGAATGATAACCGTCGATGAATCTTGGGTACACCACCATATGTCTGAGACAAAACAACAATGAATGCAGTGGATTGCGGTGGGGGAACCAACTCGGAAGAAGGCAAAGGTCGTTCTGTCTGCAGGAAAAGTGATGGCGACCGTTTTTTGAAATAGCCGTAAAATAATTCTTATTGATTACCTTGCAAAGGGTGACACAATTAACGGACAGTACTACGCTGCATTGCTGGGTAAATTAAAGGGCACAATTAAGAAAAAACGTCCGCATTTGGCCAAGAAAAAAATTCTGTTTCACCAGGATAACACTCGGCTTAACACATGTATGGTTGCAATGTCAAAATTGAACGAATTGAAATTCGAATTGCTTCCGCGCCCACCCTTTTCGCCAGATCTAGCTACCAGCGACTTTTATCTGCTTCCTAATTTGAAAAATATTCTCGGGGGAAAAAATATAAGTCAAATGCTAAGGTGGAAAACGCTGTAAAACAGTATTTTTTCGGGTTTAGACAATCAATTTTTTTCTGACGGTTTAAAAGGATGAGAGAAACGTTGGACCAAATGTATCGAGTTGCAGGGAGACTACGTCGAGAAATAAATTTTGTTTTGCTTCGAAAAATGTGTTTTTATTAAAAAGGCCGGAAACTTTTCAAATAGCCCTCGTATAGACACCTAACTATGACGTTTAACACTAAGAAATTTCAGTGGAATACATATGAAGACAAACAAGAAAGACCAATTAAGGTTATGACCTGAGGACTACACCCAACATGCGATACTAACGATATAATTGCAGAGTTGCAGAATAAAGGTCTAGACATTAAGAATGCTGTAAACATCATCAGGACAGAGAGAATGGTAAATACTAAAGGCAACAGCGTCTCCACAAACCGAGGGCTATCGCTTTTCATGCTAACGTTTGATAATAGGAAAAATATCCAAAAGATTCATGCCATTCGATCAATCCAAAATATGAAAGTCAGAATTGAAAAAATGCCAGGGTTTCAACAAGACTCAGAGGTACTGGGGCGTGAGGTAGGATGCGTCAAAGGTGCTGGTAATCACCTTACGAACCCGTGCAAAATAGAT
This sequence comes from Cylloceria caligata, assembly GCA_963942595.1. NCBI lineage: Eukaryota > Metazoa > Arthropoda > Insecta > Hymenoptera > Ichneumonidae > Cylloceria > Cylloceria caligata. The sequence continues at coordinate 15,605,223 of OZ012707.1, read as the reverse complement.
AGAAATTCGATAGCAAAACGCATTAACTGCAAGGGGCAACATCCAGCAAAGTACCGTGGCTGTGAGGTGGCTAAAGAACTGCAAAATATAAGGAACCGTGCAAGAAAATCAGATCTAAACCGTAGAAACCCAGCTGCGACCAACCAACAGATAAATCAGGGATTATATAACCTCCGAGGGAAAGAATCTTATGCACAAGTGACTCAAGGTCAAGAGGCAAAGACAAAAGATAGCAATGACGGTTAAGTTTTAAGAAATGTCTGGAAAAACATTGAGACCCTAAATAAAAAATTTGACGACTAGGCTGAGATAAATAAACTTATGCTTGAACAGCTGAAGAACCTGTAATCATCGTTACCTAAAGCCACTAAAAAATGTTAATAATAAATTTACAAACGCTTCGAATAGTAATTTGAAATTTGAATCGACTGATCCAACACATTCCCGAGCAGGAAATATTTCTATATACACAAAAAATTGACATATGCTTAATCTATGAAACTCATTTCACTAGATCCTCATATGCCAAAATACGTGGTTACAGAATTTACAATAGCATTCATCCATTAGACAGAGCAAGAGGCGAATCTACCATCCTTATTAAAGAGAATATAAAACACAATGAAAAATTAAAAGTTGGAATTGACTCTATACAAGTTACAACTATCATAATTCAAACAAAGCACAAAGAAATAAGTATATCAGCTATATACTGTCCACCACTATGTAGTGGTGGACAGTTATGTAACTTAAAAAAGTGAAGAGTATGACGAACTTTTTAAAACCTTGGGACGTTGTTTTATCATTGGCGGTGACTTTAATGCGAAAAACACCTACTGGGGCTCCAAAGTTACACAAAAAAAACACCAAAAGGGAGAGAGCAATTCGAGGCAGGAAAAAAATTGAAAGGAATCTGGTGGCTCGCCAACATACTGTAACGTAGTTACACCCGCTAGTCTGCCTTATTATAAGAAGCGAGATTACGTTCTAACGCACGGTAGAATTCGAGTATTAGGGTATCGAACTCGAGCAAAATGTGACAAAAACGGGTTACGTCATACTTAAGGAATTCCCTCGCTGCCGTAAACAGCAGGTCAGCGATCAGCTTGGTGGCGAGGGGAAGACGGGTGGCGCGACAGCGGCAACTCGAAAAATTATTAAAGCGTTACATTTTTTAATTGAAGCCGATAATTAGATGGAGAGGAATGAGGCAGAGGGGAAGGCTATAAAAGAGCCTGCGCAAGAGGAAAGGCTCGCTTAGCTCTTCTGTGAAGTCTTAGCTCTTGGCTCTTGTCTTACGTACTTTTTACGGAAAACTCCTACAGCATGAGTTTGAAACTTTTACTTTTATATTTTTCTCGAGATACGTCTTTTTTTTAAGAAAAGCGAGTCAGTGAATTAGAGAAAGAACTATCAGGGGTACAAATTGAAAATGCGGGTTTGATAACAGATGGCGTTACTAACGCTATACGCATCAGGCAGTACTGTGACTATGTTCATGTCAAAGCTACGTCTTATAGCTTTAATTTTCAGTATGTGTCAATTTGTCGCAGTGTCAAATTCATAGTTTTTTTGAGCTCTCAATATGTCGAGTTTCGTGCCAACAAAACAGCATTTGCGGGAAGTTTTAATTTACTTCTTTAATTTGAAGAAAAGTGCTGCTGAAGCACATCGATTGGTCTCCGAGGCTTATCCGAGTCATGTTCCATCGGTTTCAACGTGCGAGAGATGGTTTGTGCGGTTTAGAAGTGGTGATTTTGACGTTGAGGACAAAGAGCGGCCGGGCCAAGTGAAAAAGTTTGAGAATGCTGAATTGGAGGCAATACTCAATGAAGACTCGTGTCAAACTCAACAAGAGCTCGCAGATTCATTGGGAGTGACACAACAAGCCATTTCCCATCGTATAAAAGCCCTCGGAATGATCCAAAAGCAAGGACATTGGGTGCCGTATGAGCTGAAGCCGAGAGACGTCGAGCGCCGTTTTTTTGCATGCGAACTGCTGCTCGAACGGCAAAAACGGAAGGGTTTTTTGCATCGCATTGTCACTGGTGATGAAAAGTGGATCCATTACGATAACCCGAAGCGCAAAAAATCATATGGTTACCCCGGCCATGCATCATCATCGACGGCCAAACCAAATATTCACGGCGCCAAGCTCATGCTCTGTATTTGGTGGGACCAGCTGGGTGTGGTGTATTATGAGCTATTGAAATCGAACGAAACCATCACAGGAGCACTATACCGAACTCAATTGATGCGTTTGAGCCGCGCACTCAAAGAAAAACGGCCACAATACGAGCAAAGACACGACAAAGTAATTTTGCAACATGACAACGCTCGGCCACATGTTGCAGCGCCGGTCAAAACATACCTACAAACGCTGAAATGGGAAGTCTTACCCCACCCGCCGTATAGCCCAGATATTGCTCCTTCCGATTACCACCTTTTCCGATCGATGACACATGGCCTAGCTGACCAGCGCTTCCATTCTTACGAAGAAGCCCAAAAATGGGTCGATGACTGGATAGCAGCCAAGCCGGCCGAATTTTTTCGCGACGGTATCCGTAAATTGCCAGAAAGATGGGAAAAAGTTGTGGCTAGCGATGGACAATACTTTGAATAATTCATTTGTTACCATTTTTTCAGAATAAACGTTCAAAAATAGAAAAAAATCCCGCATTTTCAATTTGTACTCCTGATATATTTCTGAAAGTTACTAAGATCAGTGAAAAATGAATACAGAGGAAGGAGAAAAAACAGGCGAGTGATCTAGTTAATAAGAAAAACAATTAGTGAAATATCAGAAACAATTGATAGGAATACCAGATCGAAAAATATTGAAGCGAATAGCAGTTAAGCGCGTAGTATTTGAGCAAGTAGAATAAGCAAGTAGTTTGTAAGCGAGTAAGTTTAAAGCGGATAGAAAGGAAGCAAAACCACTGGTAAATAGAGAGGATTATCAGCATAATAAAGATATCGCCTTTAAGAGCAAATTGCGTAGTTTGAGTGTCCATGTTGGGTGACAGGCCTACTACCAACAAACAATACCAATAACAGACTACATAGCTAGGTGTATCGAGAAGCTACGTGAACGAGAAACACGAAAAGAATTTGAGGATAACCGCAGAAATGAACGGATTGAAAATGCAATGTACTTGCCAGCGGTGCCAATAATCCGAACATTTATATTCTTCGAATTATCTTGGTGAATAAACCCTACTTTTGCCTACCTCGAAGTCGAAATTAATTATCCCTGTGTTCGAGCCCGAATTCTTCCCCTCGGAAGACAAAAATGAATGCTAACGATTAAAAATACCGTTACAATACTGGCCAACAAATTTAAACAAAACACCAGATCTTATAGATTTTTAAAAATAAAATATAATAAAATACTATAAAAAATTCTAATAAATAGTTTACTTATGCATGCAGGTGGACAGATTGGTGGCAGAAGGACTGCGATACGGGGAGGTGATATTTTACCTCCTGGTGAACGCTTCGGTAACGACAATGAGAACGATATTTTCCACGCTTGAGGATGCTGGGGCGGGAGACAGATTTTTATTTTCGTCAAACACCGGATGGTATTGATCATCTGACTTGGTTTGAGGACAGTGTACGAGATGTTCTCACTCGTCTTACAGAATCGTGCGAGGGACATGATTATGTGGGTATGACTCTGAGCGTGCCGTCTTTCGCGCAAGGCCCTGTATGGTTATCATTTCGATCAGAGCGTGACATCGGTCCTAACGATATATGGCGACTAACTTATAGTGTAGCTCAGAGCGCGCGTGAATTTTGAATGGACGATGCTACCTCTATAATGACGACGTGTATAGTACGAGACGTAAGCATGGTGCCCGTGGGGGCACCATGCTTACGCACGAGTCTATAGCAAAATAAGTCAATTTTACGCATAAGTAATACCGATAATCTGTGTCAAGAATAAATCCTTGTCACAGCCTGAGCACATGCCAAACGCGGTCAGATTGATACGGGTGAGCTACACAGACGATGGTGACAAATTCGGAACGGCCTTCGCGGAGCGCAATATGCTGCAGCGGCAGAGCTCACGCGTAATGCGGGGGTAACGATGCCGTCTAGAGGGTGCCTGGTGCGCGAGATTCAACTCTGTCAGGAGTACTTGGTTCACGAGGGTATAGCGATCGTTGTTTATAAATTTTTCACCTTCGGAAAACGCGTTTCGGCTATGTAAGATGGGGCAAAATCCGAACTTTCGGCAATAGGTAAATTTAATCATACGCCCTTTATTCTCTATCACGAGTGTTCTCATCACCACCAGCTGATGGTAAATCTTGCTGATGCGCTAGGTAGTCGGGCGTTCTGCACACAGTGTAATTCTGAGTATGAGTGAGTATTCGAGCATCGCTGCAGCTATAAATGTCGGAAAATTACTCGGGACAGGGCTAAGAATGCTCGTTGATTATTCGCGTTAACCCGTCACTCGTCTCGATAAACTAAATTGATAAATTACCCCGCGGAGGAAGGGATTTTAGGTGGGAAGGGAAATGGTAGGTTACTTTCACTTGGGGAAAAATTTACGGAAATGTCAGATTAGAAAAATTGGGTTCGTACTTACGTTTGGTTTTCCTGGTGAAGTTGTTTCGCTGGTAACCGATGCGTGGAAGGGAAAATTAATGGCAATCGTTTGTAAAAGAAATCGTTATACTCGATGAATCGTGAAGCTGTTAGATTTTATTCAAATAACTGAATAATTGATACACGTACGTTCGCTATTACCGTGCGCGAGCGATCGTTATTTCTCGATACAATATACTTAACGCGATACTTCTTGTTCGATAAAACAGTAAAACGAAATAAACAGTGTGGACTTGAACAAAAACGGCAGAAAACAATTAAATTCAATTTCTTCTAAGCTTTAGATAAATTCCGTATGGTTAAAAATGAGAAAAAGTACATTCAAACCGAACTTAGACCGTTCGACCGTTTTTATTTTCAGTACTCACTCTGGACTTTGGCTGACTCTACAGGGTGGGGTTCCTCCGCGGTAATTATCGCCAACGGGCTGTCTACTGACTGCTCGGCGACTGACTACTATGAACTATCAACTATTAACTGTTAACTACAACTGCTTTTTTTCGGGCTTTTTCCCGTCCTTATATAGGTCCTGGAGGGCTTAATTTTCTATGCGGGGATTATAATAGAACTCGGACTTTGGACTTTATCGATGATTCATTTTTTCTCCTTCTAGCTGTGACGTCATCGTCGTTTTGATTCTTTTCCTGAGCTGCATGCGAGGCGATACCACATGTCGCGAAGTGGTTGAAGGATTATTCCTTGCTTCGGTGGCACGCGTAGAGATAGAGAAAGAGAGAGAGAAAAGCGCCTCGGTCAGGCAGCTAGGTGTCGAGGGTTTCGGGCCACGCTGCGCTGTAGATCCGAGTCGCTTCCGCTGTCTCTTTTATGACTAATACCGAATATAGTTCTTCGATAATGTTAAACTTATTTTAATTCTTAATAATGTGTAACGTAAATGGGCATATATAACTACTATAGTAACAAACTGTCTATGGTTTTCATATCCTCTCATGATCCTAATTGTTTAGTTAAAACAATATATTGGCTTTTCAATTTCCTATAATGTTAAATTTTCATATTGGCAATTATTTCTTGTATCCTTTTAAGTAAGCATTTCTCTTCTGAGTTCCTATCATAATTTTAGCTCAAAATTGTTCATTAGTATAAATGATTTTATATCAAAAGGCTGCTTACTGTCACACTGGGTCACAAAGTAGGTGTTCTATAAATATGTATTGTTGCGAGGGAACACTCCTCGTCTTATAGTGTTAACACAGAGAGAGACGGGAAAGACGGCATCGTCTCGGGTGCGACCCGAGCTTCGAGTCATCTTTACCATCTACAATATGAATCGTTTTTTTCTTATTCTATCCTATTTTAACGCTGATTATCTGTATGATATTATTGTTTAGCTCTTATATCGAACTCCCGTTTAAATGGTTTGTTCCTTTTAAATTATTGATTTACTTATTAAATATATATATATATATATAACATAGTTTAAATATTTACTTCATAAGAAGTCCAAATCTTTGCTACGATTGTGTTTAAATTTATATTTAAACGTTCAGAGATTCTGAAGAAATGCCTTTTGGGCTTTTGGTGTTCTGTAATCAAAAACAAATTCCAATTTCCTATCAATACCATTAATAAGACATAGGTCTTCGTGTAATATTTTTGTTCATTGCATTATTCGTCATCGGATATAAGAACTTCCGAAGCAACGAAAACGCTGCTACGTCAGTTAGTCTATCTTCGAGTAATATTCCTGTTTATTGCATCATTCGTTGTAGCATCTAGGGACTCTCAAAGCAATGAAAACGTTGCCACGGTAGTTAGTCTATCTTTGTGTAATATTTTTGTTTATTGCATCATTCGTTGTAGGATCTAGGGACTTCTAAAGCAACGAAAAGGTTGCCCCGGCAGTTAGTCTATCTTCGTAAGCCAGGTACGGTATATGACGGGGGAAGGAAGCGACCACCCGACAGTCACCAATAGAACACGCGGACATGAATCAATTAAAGATTTCGATGACACGCGCCGCCAATGATATCCACCGGCCGTAGAGGGAAAACTCTTGATACGAGATTCAAGTCTCTCCACGCTGGCCGTTTAGAGTGGGGCAGTGGCCTACCAACTCTTGGTTTTTCGTTGTCAAGTACAGTGATGAACCTGGCCGTCCATTCCTGGTGCGCACCATGTGTCCCCACTGCCTTGCCCCGGCGTACCTGCAGGCCTCACCCCTCCCGCCGTCATTATACCTGTATAATCTCTGGTAGCTATAAGACTCGACAACGATGCAGGTTTATGATCTTCTTTAAAAGAAAGATAGATATTGGAGCATGGTTACGTCAGGACGTAACACCTCCCCCCTTAAAACGATTATTAGGAGAAACCTAATAATCGAAATAACGAACGTGCAATTACTTCTTTTTGTTTTTGCAATTAGTAAATATTATTATGTTTTTCAATGTACTAAATTGGAATCTATGATTGGTGACAGCTTTCGTTGTCTCTCTTTTGAATTTACTTGTAGCAAAGACATGGTGGACACATATATACGCATTTATTTTATCTTATTTTTTTCTAATATTAATATGCGTAACTTGCCCTGAATACAATTACTGATTAATTACACACTCGTAGGGATCTATTTCCCGGGTTAATTTGCTTTTATATTAAATTGATGGATTATTTCCATTATTAGACTACTTGGTTCTGTTTCAGATTTCTTATCTGCTTAATTATTTCTTAATAAGATACTTTCGTGTTATACGTCTTTTCCTAAATTTACCTACTTCCTCTAGTGATAGTGCGATTACATTTTTAAATTACTTGACATAATATTGTTCTTTCTCAAGCACTTGATGTGGTTAATTGAATTTTAATGGTGCCGATGTATTGCTAAATGTATATATATAATTTTTATCATACGCTTTTGATGCCTCGTTGTTAGCGAAGAAGCTCTTGAAGTTCTTGAGGTTCTTGAAGTTCTTGAAGTTCTTGAAGTTATTAGAACGTTTGAAGTTCTAGTGGTTCCTGAAGTTCTTTTAGGTTATTAAAACTCGGAAGTTCTCGAAGTTCTTGAAGTTTTGAAATTTGTTGAAGTTCTTTGCGATATTGAAACTCTGAAGTTCATGAAGTTGTTGAATTTCTTCGGATGATTTAAGTTTTAGAATTCTTGAAAGTTTCAATGGTCTTCAGCAATTTAGTCATGTGTAATATATTTTATGTGGTCCGGGATAGGTGCAGACTTCTTTCTTCTGATGCCGCAGGAGTGTGCAAGTGCTGAACTGTTTGTAGTTCCAGAAGTTCTTAAAGTCCCGCAAAGTTATTACAGCTTCGGAATTCTCAAAGTTTTTGAAATTCTCGAAGTTATCGAATGTCGGAAGATATTGAAGTTCTTCGTATTCTCAAAGTTCTTAAAAATTTTTTTCGAATTTTCGATGTTCTCGAACTTTTTTGAAGATCTTGGAGATCATGGGGTTCTCAATGTTTTAAGCACGTATGATGATCTTGAGGATAAACAGTATGGATCTTGCCAATCTGGTGTTGAAGGGTGTCGTCTTTTCACGTAGATGGTTAACGGAGGAGGATTCTTTGCCCGTCCAAGATGACAGTGGCCACATCCTTCCACTCAGGGGGCACGTAGACAACTTGTTGTAATAACTAGTACTAAATGGTGCATATTTGAGTTAATGACTTCCAGAATCTTATTTCCAGTTTAAAGCTCACCATTTTTCTATGGAACATAAAATTTGGATTAATATGTGATACAGTATTATTTTTCCTGCGACATATGCTATTTGCATGCGTGGGTGTGCAGGTTTTATTAATCATACTGATAGATACAAAATATATATATATATATGTATGTTTTCGTTTCTTTCTTTTTTTTTTTCTATTTATTTTATTTAGAGATGAGTGCAGTTACGGATAAAGAGGATAGATTTGATGTTTTCGACCAGCGAGTTAGGGGTCTAGAGATATCATTTTTGTCAACCGGAGATGATGGAGGGGTGGTAGGACTACGAGGCAGCGGACTAGACGTGGTCAGAGACCTACCAAGGTATTGAGTGGGTGAGGAGATCCCTAAAGTCATATGTCTTTAATTTCCCAATTTCCCATCACTATTCCACAATGAAAACACGTTATTTCGTCTTCTTTTCCTGAAAAGAAAAATCCGGCAGAAGCTAATTGTATAGGGTCTAATGCGTGAATTTCGGGCCAAAAGGTGAAACTTTCTAATCGTTTTTTATAATTTTCAAAAGCTGGATATGATGGGGTCAATGAACTTCTTATAGGAGGTCTGTCGTCGTGACAGTCCGGGGTCGTGTTGACTCTTACTTCCCGTCGAGAGTCGAACCGTTCCTTGTCGCAAGGAAAAGGAATCTTTCGTGGGTCCTCTCCGATGGGTACGTTTCCGCAGGGGATACTTTGTACAAATCGGCATTGTTCTTGCCATCTACTGTGATCCTTCATAGGGATATCACCTACTTCCCAATTTTTAATAATCACTCTACAGTCAAAGCAACTAACTTCGTCATCTATTCCAGTATAATAGAACCCTGCCGCAGCTAGTTGTACGGGGTCTAAAAATGTAACTGGCCAATTATGATAGCTGTCTAAACGGACTTGTTCAAACAAAAATTTTCCACGTGGCCCTTTTCTTGACATTATTAAGGTATGAATATGCGCAAGATTCGCAATTTATAGTTTAAAAGTAGGAAACGTTATTATTATTAATATTATTATTATTATCGTTGCAACTATCGTTGTTATTCTTAATCTATACGAAATATTATTATTATTACTTTATTTTAATTTATTTATTCTTTTTTCTATGCTTAATTATGAGGATTAAATTATTTATTGATTCCTAAAACACTAAGGTATCTTATATGTCGCGACTATTGTTATGAAAGATTTATCATTACTGTTTCTATCAAAATTTATTTTTATAAGACTATCAATACTATTAGCATATTACTATCGTATTATTGAAGTATTATTATTATTATTATTATTATTACGTACTTTTTACTAACTTTACTTCTGTTTTTCTTTTGTACGTTACCCCTTTAATAATTTGTTGCAAGGTCTCGAATCCGGTCGTGGTAATTTCCAGAGTTTCCCAGTCTGTCCTTAAAGTAAAAAGTCCAACTTGTTTACTTTGGAATACTACTACGTTCTAGGGTCTATGTTTGATCTACTGAAAAACCAGGCCTTTTCTCAATAGTAATACTTCCACATGGTTGGTTTAAGTGAAATACCATATTTCTTAAAATTATACTTGATTCTTGTTATCAATATTCTTATCGTTACCTATTAGGGAAAACATATATGGATTATTAATTAAATATGTATATATATATTTTTTTCTCCCTTTTTTTTTTTCATTTATTAATTTATTATTCTTTTGGGTGTAACTTAATACTTCCATATAAATGTGACTGATTAATTTTATAGTCATGCAAATCTTTAATATTCTTAAGTTTGTTACTATAGCGTTAATACTTTACTAGTTGAATAAATATTCCTTAATGAAACTTTATTATTCCTGAATCAACTTTAATTTAATCTAACCTTTACTTTATTTCATTTTATTTATTACTATGATATTAATATTGTTATTATTATCATTTAAATTTTTATAACAACAATCACTAAGGATAGAATCTTACAATGGAATTTTTGATTTCCTTAATCTATTTGAGTGTACTATCACGTCTCTTTTTGGAAGTTTAATACGTACATTGCCTTTTGTTAATATAGCTGTTATTTCGTGTGGACCAGTGTAATGGTCACCAAGTTTTCCAGGTTTAGGTCCTTTCAACAAAAATACTGGTTCGCCGATTTTAAATTCAATCGGATTTATTTTACGATCTTGATATTGTTTCGATTTTTCCTTGGATTTAATCAAATTTTCTCGACCAAGTTCTTGTATATCATGAATTTGCGTGACTAATTGGGTTAAATAGTCGTCGTATGTAGCAATTTTCTCCATATCCGATGGTGACATCCCAGAGGGGACTCGGGCTATTTTTCCGAACACCATTTCATAGGGTGTATGCTTAGTACCTTCGTGTACATTTGTATTGTAATTATAAATAGCCATTTCGACCCATTCGTCCCAATCGCTTTGCTTCGTTGTAAATTGCTTGAGATATTCTCCAAGTGCGTGATGAGATCTTTCTAATGATCCATTGGATTGGGGATGAAAAGCGGTGGTTCTAACTTTCCGAATTTTAAACAACTTCGCTATTTGCTTTAAGAATTTACTTAAAAAGTTGCTACCTTGGTCAGTAAGCACTGCCTTAGGCGATCCAAAATAACAAATGAAACGTTTGACAAATATTTCCGCAATAGTTACTGCTTTTGCATTAGGTATAGGAATAGCTACAGAATATTTTGTTAATTGGTCTTGAATGGTCAATATATACTCATTCTCCTGTTTAGTTTTCGGTAAAGGGCCTACTATATCCATAGCAATTTTATCAAAAGCGATGGCAGGAGTATCCGTTATGATCATTGGCTGTTTAGTTTTTACGCGAATTAGTTTCCTTAATTGACATTGTAAACATCGTTGAATATATAATTGAACGTCAGCTTTTAGATTTTTCCAGTAATACTCGTGACGGATTCTATTGTATGTTTTGCTGACACCTCTGTGTCCACCTATAGCTGAAGAGTGCATCTCCTCAATAATTTTTACCTGATCTTCTACGAGGGGTTGTCTAACTAGCCCGTTACAAATAATAACTTTTACTTCACTCTGTGCAAAAATTAATCGAATTTGTGCGATAACATTTTCCCAAGGTATATTCAAGATAAAATCTGATTTTGCGATACTAATAGTTGGGAGTGATAATTTGTCGATTAAATGTCGAGCATTTTTCAATGTTTCTACTATGTTTCCTAAGATTAATGTGGGTCCTTCACCGGAATCGTCGGTGATTGGTAGGGCTATATTGAATCTATTATTTCGTTTTGCAATTGATTGAGGCTTTTTCAACTTTAAATTTTTTAAATGTGAAAAATCGTTATTATCGCGGAGTGCTATCGCTCCTCTATCAATAGGTTCACATTTGGTAGAAACAAAATAAACCAGATTATCTCTACGAGTCTGGAATAAGTCGCGTGATTGTTTAATGTTGGAGGCTATAATCCTTCCTTTGGGAGGCTCACGAGTTTTTGTTGCTTCGAGTTCGAGTTCTTCATCGCTCGAGGACTCGGTATCGCTTACTTCGAGAGGCTTAGGGGTACGTTTTCTCTGAGCTAGCACGTTCGTTTCGTTTCGGGGGTTACTAACGTCGAGTACAGTTTCCTCCGTCGACTCTTTGTGGCTAGAATAGGTGTTGCTTGTAGATGTTTCTGGATATACTATAGGCTCAAACGTACCTGGGTTATTTACCGAAGTATCAGGTAAATCCACCTCGTCTTCTATACGCGCCTGAAACGTTTCGTGGTCGGATGATATTTCGAGTGACCCATGAGGAAAAATAAGTTCCGTAGGCTGCTCGTTAGAGTCAACAGATTCCCGATCCCAATTACATTCATCTATTTCGTAATTCCGTAATGTATGATTCTGGTAATTTTCCATAATATCCTCATCATCGTCAGATTGTTCTTCTAATAATCGATTTATCTCTGCATCCGTCAATTGATGCTTAGCCTTCGTACGGTTGCCAGTTAAGGGATTTATTTGAATAATAAAAATACCGTCATTCGCGGTTGTTTCATCAACTGGATTTCTCGAAAGTGCATCAGCGTTAACATTAGTTTTCCCGGCTTTGTATACTACATCGTATTCGTATTCTGCGAGTTTTAGTCGCCAACGCAAGATTTTTGAATTACCGTCTGTTGCCCGTCGAAACCATAGCAATGGTTTATGGTCGGTTACTACAGTAAAATAATGCCCATATAAATACGGCCGAAAATGAAGTATGGAATATACTATAGCTAATGCTTCCTTTTCATACGTATCGTATCTTTCTTCTACCTCACTCAGAGCTCTAGAGGCGTAGGCGCATGGATGGTCGTTATTAATTTCTCCTTGTGAGAGTATGCTACCGATAGCATAACCCGACGCGTCCGTAGTTAAAATGAATGGCTTAGAAAAATCGGGATATTGCAAGACCGGAGCGGTACAAAGTTTATCTTTCAATATTTCAAATGACTCTTGTTGTTCAAGTCCCCATTCGAATTTATTTTCTTTACGTAATAGAGATGTCAGGGGTTTTGTGATCTTGGCGTATCCTTCTATAAACCGCCTATAATAACCTGTTAGTCCCAAGAATTGTCGAATATTTTTGATATTTTTAAGCACGGGGTATTCACGTACTGCTTCTAATTTTTTAGGGTCGGGACGAACTCCATTGTTCCCGATTATGTGTCCCAGATACGCGACTTCTCTTTTTAAAAATTCGCATTTATCCGGTTGCAATTTTAAATTCGCGGCTTCTAGTCGTTTAATCAATTCGCGATATATATTCTCATGTTCTTCGAGACTGCGAGCATAAATAACAATGTCGTCCAAATAAACAAATACGCCTTTCCCGAGGATCCCACTCAACGTGAGGTCCATGGCTCTTTGAAATGTAGGAGGGGCGTTCCGTAGCCCGAATGGCATTCTAACGAACTCATAATGACCACGCGGTGTAGTGAAGGCCGTTTTATGACGATCTTCAGCTGAAACTTCAATTTGATGGAATCCCGACGCTAGGTCAAAAACTGAAAAATACTGTGCGCCTCCTAACTGATCTAATATATCATTAATATTTGGTATGGGATAAGCATCAGCGACTGTCTTTTCATTCAGTGATCGGTAGTCGAATACTACTCTCCATTTTTTATTACCTTGAGAGTCGGCTTTCTTCGGTACCACCCACACAGGGCAATTGTATGGTGAGGTGGAAGGTATGATTACTCCCTTTTCGAGCATATCTTCAATTTGTTTCCCGATTTCCTCTTTAGTGCACTCAGGCCACCGATAGCCTCGCGTATTTATAGGAAAATCGTCTATTGTGGGGATTCGATGTTGCAATATAGTAGTACACGTTAACATATCTCCCGGTATTTGATATAAATGAGAGCTTTCCTTTAAGAGGGTTTCAATACTTTTCCTTTCTTCTTTACTTAATTCGTCGAGTCTTAATAATTCTTTGATTTGGTCATATCGATCGTGCATTACAGCTTCAGATATCGCGTAACACGATCTTTCGCGTATAAAAGGCGTAATTTTGTGAGAAATATTTGATATACTGAGCTTCCGTATTAAAGAAATGTCCATGAATTTATTCCATTTTGAATTATATTTTTGGGTTTTGAAACTTGTTTCCATATTTTTATCTTTTTAATATTTTCTACTTTTGACGATTCAAGGGTACAGATCGTTTGTACATTCTTTAATGTTTCACAAATTTTTAAACTGGTTTTTTGATTTGATTCGATTTTTGTAGGTACGAAGGTTTCAACAAGTCCTTGACAACAAAATTCTTTATCTTCTTTCACCATTACTAAATGCGATGTGTTGAAACAATTGATTTTATTTTCTACTGATAATTTAGTTTCTATCGAATTCGGATAGACAACGCTTTCAGTAATAACATAATTATTAATTTCTTCACAAGATTCTGTCCTTTCCATAGGCACAGTTTTCCTCAAAAATTCTGAATCGAGCTCCCTCAGTCCTCCATCGAGCGCTGCCCGTTCCGTCGGTACAGTCACCCCTGTGAAGCGTAGGCGAGACTCACAATCACTACTATTTCCTTCCGTCTCTATCGAACTCAGATAGACAACGTTATTTCCTTTAGTACAATTTTTAATATCTTCCCGAGGTTCTGTCCTTTCCATAGGTACAGTTTTCCTCAAAAATTCTGAATCGAGCTCCCTCAGTCCTCCATTGAGCGCTGTCCGTTCCGTCGGCACAGTCACCCCTGTGAAGCGTAGGCGAGACTCACTATTATTACAATTTCCTTCCGTTTCTATCGAATTCGGATAGATAACATTTTCTTCGTGAATACATTTATTAAAATCATCATTACTTAACCCGTTATACCCCATTGGTATCTCTGCTTTTATCGAATCTAAAGAAACAACACTTTTTCCGTGAACACTGTTATTACAATACTGAAGGGATTCTGTCCTTTCCATAGGCACAGTATTTCCCAAAAATTCTGAATCGAGCTCCCTCAGTCCTCCATCGAGCGCTGCCCGTTTCGTCGGCACAGTCACCCCTGTGAAGCGTAGGCGAGACTCACAATTATTTATCTTTACAGGTTCCATACAAGTGATATTTTCAGTTAGATTCGACGTGCAGATTTCCGTAAGGCTTTGGGCTTCGTGTTGCAATTTCTCAAATTTTCCTTCTACTTTTACTTTACAATCCTTCGTACTCAATATATTTTTTTCCAAACCAGCTTCACAAGTGACTTTAATTATTTCCATACAATTTTTTATTTCTTCTTTTACATTTTCCAAAAAATTTAAAATATTCCCTGAGGAATTTTCAGTATTTCTGCGGGGTATTGCCTCTACAGGGAGCTCAATCTTATCCGACAGAGATAAATCCTCTTGATCATTTCCTTTTATATTGTCTTTATTTTTTAATTGACCCAACCTCTTAGAAAGCTCGGGATTCTTTTCCCATTTACTTGAATCGTTTCTAGGATCTTTTATTTTTGTTCTATGAATTAGTTCCTCCGATGACACTAGTACTGGTACCTGGACTTGAATCGTATGCTTATTGCTATTAGTTACGTAAATATAAGCTTTACCATTATCATTAATGACGAACCCGCTTTCTATGTTTATACCTTCACCTGCATCCAGGGGAGGCAGATAGCCTTCCCGTAAATCCAAATTTTTTACTCTCACGAAGCACAATTTGGTGGACTCTGCAGGGATAACAATAGTTTCCTGAGTTGCAAATGGTATTCTTACATTCTGCATTTTCAATTGTCTTTTCTCGTAATCAATTTTCACGCGATTGCCGTCGAGGTATTCTGATCCCAATATACCAGCTTCCTTTATGGGGAAGTTATTGTCTACAATATGGAAAGTAGCGAAACGTCCGAAAATTTGTACGGTAATATTACCCAAAGTAAAAATTGAATTTGTTGTGATTCCATTTAGTTGAAGAATTTCTCCGCGATTTATAGAGATGTGTTCACTTACAAATTGTTTCTTTAGAATGTTCGGACCGGCTCCAGTGTCAACCATAAGAGTGACAGGAGATATTATTTCCGATGCCGTTACCATAACCGTCGGGACGCTACTTTCTCGATGTAGTTGTACATTAAAAATTCGAACTACTCGTGATTGGGATTCTCGGCTGTGATAGAAATTACATGGATTGGATGCATTCTCTGCGGGATCTCCCCAGGCGCACCCGTACTCGGAAGACCGCCGCCGTTTCCCGAATTTTCGTATTCATTTTCTTTAATACGTCGGACGGGACATTCCCGTATAAAATGACCTGGTTGTTTACAATGATAACATTCCCTACCCATCTCGGTGGGTCTAACATCATTATTATCGAAATTCCTTCGGTTATCAAATCGATTGTTAATCAACGGTTGTGAATTATTATTGCGAAAAGGACACATATGGGCTCCATGGCCCTCTTTTTTACATATCTGACACCGAATGTTACTTGAATTTTGATATTGAAGACTCTGCGGTACCTGTTCTCGTGGGAAGGACATCAATTTAGGGGGGGTCGGAGGGAAACGTGAACATCTATTAGCCAAATGACCATAATTTTTACAAAGTTGACAAAGTAGAGATATATTTCCCTGTTCTTTCCTTTCTGGAGGAAAAATTTTATAACAACGATCGGCAGTGTGTCCGCGTTTATTACAGACCTGGCATATAGTAAGAAAAGAGGCTTCGAACTTGGATTTATTGTTATTTAACGGGGGAAAGATTTTAAAACATTTGTCGGCCGAATGTCCAGTCTTCTGACAGATCTGACACATGCTCGGTCCCTTATCGATATTTCCAGAATTTTGTGGACTGACATCCAATGCTTGGTTAGACTTCTGAGTCGAGCATTCTTTAGCACTGTGCCCTTTTTTATTGCACAGCTGACAATACACTTCCTCGCTTGCTACTACGTGTATTCCCCGTTTCGCCTCAGGTTTATTTACCTTTGAACCCGAAGCTTCCAGACCACCACTACGCAAGGCTGCCTGTGACACTAAACCTTTTTCTGTTTGAACCGCGAGTTTAATTAATTCATCAAGATTATTGTTTGGACGTAGACGTTGTTCGATTTCCGGTTTTAATCCGTGTAAAAAACATGCCGGAAGACTTTCCTTAGTGTTATTAATAAATGCGGCAGTCAAAGGATTATTTTCTTTCGCATCATAATTTTCGAGTATTAAATTTCCCAAGTCCCTTACGCGGTTGGAATATGCAATGACGGATTCATTTTCTCTTTGATATATGGATCCCAATTCCCCTTGGAGCTGATACACGTTTCGCGTAGGTGCATAAATATCTTTAAGAAATTTACCTAGTTCCTCTATTGTTTCAAAATTTTGCCACTGTATGGTGCGACGAGGTTCGCCGATTATTCTTATGCGAACTGCTCTTACTAAATTTGATTCGGCTCCTGGCCCCATCATAGCCAAGGCTTCTTTGCATCCTTGAATAAACATACCGAGTGATAAAGAATGACCGTCATAATTCGGTATGACAGCCAAGGCATCTCGAAGAGACAATGTTTGATTATTATTAACCATTATGGGAGGTGTATTTGGTGGTGAGTCGTTAGATTTAATTAAATTGTCAGTAGCAATTTTTATTGGCGGTATTCTATTCAATGTCTTGTCTGGGCTGGAGTCTCTGATCATGGGATAGGTAGAGCAACTGGGAGTGGGCAAATTGTATTCCGGCAAAAGATGTAATTTCTTTACTAAATTATTAGGTTTTTTAGTATGTGCGGATTCGATAATTGACGTTAATGTGGATTTTTCACGATTCTCAATTATTCCCTTTGGAGTTGATAATAATTCTTTGTCGACAAGGGAAGGTGATCTAGAAATAGTTTCGTCGAAAGGAGTAGATCCGCTTAATGGTGTGTAAAATATATCGCTGTTAGCTGAAGGGATTATACTAGGCGTAGCGCTAGCAACGGTCGAGGGAGTCTGCAACGGTGTTTCCGTGTTTTCGGGTTCGCTTCGAGACTCGAAATTCTCCACGATACTTTCGAGGGGTTTTATTGACCGACCTAGGTCTTCGTTACGGGGGGTGGGATATACTAGTGCTGGAAGATATTCGTTGAACTCTTCGTCTGGCCTTATGACAAACCCGACTAATGACAAAGGGTTATTTGAGGACTTTGCTTCTAACGTTTCCTTCAATTGACTCGTAAATAGGTTTAAACTTTCGTCGTCAGAAAATTCTCTGATCTGTAATGGACTATATTCCGGACTATAATATTTTCCAAAATTACTTTCTATAATTTCAACTGTATCGGTTGAACTTGTCTCGTCTTCTATATTTTCTTGGGATCGAGTGATGATAATATTGTCAGATGTTAACTCAAGTGATTGTATGTTACTGTCTTGATCAAACTTTACTACTTTCGCTTTATGGGTGACAGTTTCGGTTAACTTGTCCGAGTCTACAGTGGACACAACAGAGCTCTTATTTGAACTGGGGGAGGAGGAAATTTTTTCGGAAATCGGAGTTGGTAGCTTGGGAGGTGAATTACTGGGACTATTACACGGGGACTCGGTTATAGTTTCAAGTAGAAAATTTTTAGAATTATCCTTTGGCAGCCTTTTTCTTCTTTTCTCAGGATACTCGTGGATTATAGACTCATCAATTCTTACCTTTGAACGAGTTGACCTCATTTATAATGTATTGTATACAAGTGTAATTTTTGGTATACAACATCAAAGAGACATGCAAAAATACATAAGAATATTATTAAGGTAGAAATTGGGCAGGAGAAGAGAATAGGAATGATTTTCTTTTTATTACTTGTAACGGAGAAGAATTATAGAGTTTTATTTCTTTAATTTCGTTTCAAAATTTCCGTGAGGTGAAATCAAATGTGGTTTTTCCTTCGAGAGGATGACTTGATGTTTATTCAACGATTCGATCTTAGTGATTTGAGTTTCGCAAGATGTCACAAACGGGTGATAGCGTATCCCTTCTATCGAATGAGCTTCGTAATCAGCAACAAGTTCGTCTAGAAAATTTTTCCGCTCGATTTCTCGGATTTGCTTAAGGCGTTTTATTCGATATTCACTCGGTGTGTCTGTGTCGACACCCTGTGTGACTTTACTGCTGTTTGCTTTGTACGTAATTTCCCTTAATAAATATGGTATTTCTTCGTTAGAGAGGCCCGTGCAATCTGCTTTTGCACTGTCTGAATGATTTTTATACTTCTCTGTTTGTTCACCTAAAGGTCCCTGAAAACCTGTTATTTTTTCTTGGTTAAGGAAAATACCTTCGTTATCTTTTATAGATTTTATGCTAGAGACTCCAAAATTTTGCTTGTTTTACGATTCACTCTCTGTTACCGTTAAAGGACAATTCGTTTTACTAGAATTTAAATTTCTATTCCTTTGTTGCCTTGAGTAATCGTTATGTATTGCAATTGTGTCGTCGCAATGTTTCTTATATTCTGTTATTTCTCTTCCCTCGAGAGGGATGGTTTTATTATCACTTTCTATTTCAATGTCAAAGACTCTAGGATTTTGCTCGTTATATGATTTGCACGCAATTGTTGGAACTTGGTACTGTTCTTTTAAGATTCGTCGTTTTAATCTCTGCGCTTGAACTTTCCTTCCTGCTCTATGGGTTTTCGGCATGGATGAAGAATTAGGGTTGGTAATTGTCAAAATTAGTAAATGGTACGTATGGTTATGTCTGTCTTGTTCGTGTGATATGTTTCGTAATCGAACCTTGCTAGCCTTAACCCCACTTACGCGAGGAGCTAAAACATAGGATTTCTCTTCACTAGTGTAATGTGTGTTGTGAGCGAGCCTTGCCAGCCTTAACCCCACTTACGCGGAGAGCTGAAACATAGGATTTCTCTTCACTAGTGTAAAGTGTTTTGTGAGCGAGCCTTGCCAGCCTTAACCCCACTTACGCGGAGAGCTGAAACATAGGATTTCTCTTCACTAATGTAATGTGTATTGTGAGCGAGCCTTGCCAGCCTTAACCCCACTTACGCGGAGAGCTGAAACATAGGATTTCTCTTCACTAGTGTAATGTGTGTTGTGAGCGAGCCTTGCTAGCCTTAACCCCACTTACGCGGAGAGCTGAAACAGAGGATTTCTCTTCACTAGTGTAATGTGTTTTGTGAGCGAGCCTTGCCAGCCTTAACCCCACTTACGCGGAGAGCTGAAACATAGGATTTCTCTTCACTAGTGTAATGTGTATTGTGAGCGAGCCTTGCCAGCCTTAACCCCACTTACGCGGAGAGCTGAAACATAGGATTTCTCTTCACTAGTGTAATGTGTGTTGTGAGCGAGCCTTGCTAGCCCCGAACTCACTTGCGTGAGGAGCTAAAACAGAGGATTTCTCTTCACTAGTGTAATGTGTTTTGTGTATGGGCTTTGCTAGTACTTTGCAAAATCTTAGGGTTCCAGTGGAAGGTCACTACCTCTCCGGTGTTGATTCTTTCAAACGTACCGCTGTAGTGCACGTCGGAGGTAATACGCGGCAACGAACGCACGTTTGAAATTTTGATATTTTGAGAGAGGTTTTCTTGGATTTCCCTCTCGACACTGGCGATATCGTCCAACTTTAAGGGTATGCCTAAAACGCGAGAACAATGATCTATCTCCGCAAATTTACTGGCAGAGTGATTTTGTGTATTAATTATATCCCTGAACATAGAAAAGAAACGGCGTATAGTCCTTTTTTGACCACCTCTACGTTTGCCCATGTGTTAGGTTGAAAAGAGGGTAGTTAAGGTAGGGTTTTTAGAATGCTGACCGCTGGTGTAAGCGAGCCGGAGAATTGGTTAAAAGCCAATTTTATCGGAATGGATGAAGTAGGGATTTTAGAATACTGACCGCTGGTGTAAGCGAGCCGGCGAATTTCTAAAAGGTTAATTTTATCGGAATGAATGAGGTAGGGATTTTAGAATACTGACCGCTGGTGTAAGCGAGCCGGCGAATTTCTAAAAGGCTGATTTTATCGGAATGGATGAAGTAGGGTTTTTAGAATGCTGACCGCTGGTGTAAGCGAGCCGGAGAATTTGTTAAAAGCCAATTTTATCGGAATGGATGAAGTAGGAATTTTAGAATACTGACCGCTGGTGTAAGCGAGCCGGCGAATTTCTAAAAGGCTGATTTTATCGGAATGGATGAAGTAGGGTTTTTAGAATGCTGACCGCTGGTGTAAGCGAGCCGGAGAATTTGTTAAAAGCCAATTTTATCGGAATGGATGAAGTAGGAATTTTAGAATAC
The DNA here is from genome assembly GCA_963942595.1 of Cylloceria caligata. Classification (NCBI taxonomy): domain Eukaryota; kingdom Metazoa; phylum Arthropoda; class Insecta; order Hymenoptera; family Ichneumonidae; genus Cylloceria; species Cylloceria caligata. Next base: position 15,584,224 of record OZ012707.1, on the reverse strand, counting down.
TGACCGCTGGTGTAAGCGAGCCGGCGAATTTCTTAAAGGCCTATTTTATCGGAATGGATGGGGTAGGGATTTTAGAATGCTGACCGCTGGTGTAAGCGAGCCGGAGAATTTGTTAAAAGCCAATTTTATCGGAATGGATGAGGTAGGGATTTTAGAATACTGACCGCTGGTGTAAGCGAGCCGGCGAATTTCTAAAAGGTTAATTTTATCGGAATGAATGAGGTAGGGATTTTAGAATACTGACCGCTGGTGTAAGCGAGCCGGCGAATTTCTAAAAGGTTAATTTTATCGGAATGAATGAGGTAGGGATTTTAGAATACTGACCGCTGGTGTAAGCGAGCCGGCGAATTTCTAAAAGGCTGATTTTATCGGAATGGATGAAGTAGGGTTTTTAGAATGCTGACCGCTGGTGTAAGCGAGCCGGAGAATTTGTTAAAAGCCAATTTTATCGGAATGGATGAAGTAGGAATTTTAGAATACTGACCGCTGGTGTAAGCGAGCCGGCGAATTTCTAAAAGGCTGATTTTATCGGAATGGATGAAGTAGGGATTTTAGAATGCTGACCGCTGGTGTAAGCGAGCCGGCGAATTTCTAAAAGGCTGATTTTATCGGAATGGATGGGGTAGGGATTTTAGAATGCTGACCGCTGGTGTAAGCGAGCCGGCGAATTTCTAAAAGGCCTATGGTAGAAAGAGTAGCACGTGCAGGTGGAGGTGCAATGTTATGAGGAATGAATAGAGGTGAACGATACTAGTGATCGCTCGAGAGGATTGTTAAGATGAGCAACGTAGGAGTGAATAACAGAATTTAACTGATATTTTCAGAATTGTATGCCAACTGTTTTAACGCCTGGTAGATTGATTGAATATTTGTAAATGACAGTACAAGGAAGTTAATATTACGGAGCGAATCGCATAAAAACAATACAAGAAATCTGATGGTTGTTTGGTTGAAACAAATATAATATTACTCTCTATAGTTAATATTCGGGGAAGCTATTTTCCTTGTAGTTCTCCTCACGTATGTTTGAGCGATTATTCTTTCTTGCTGTTTTATTCGTTCTAAACCGAGATGGCTTAAGAAAATTTCTTGCGTGACTTCTTCAATTAGTTCTTGCGCGAGAACCTCGAGTTCCCTTATACGCACTTGAAGTACCAATAATTTCTCCAATGGTCCCATATAATGGAGTGCAACCTATGATTATATATATATATCTATCCACGTATATGTCCTTCAATACAAATTCTATCTCTTTTTATTCAACAGTCATTATTAAATATTATTCTCACATTTGATTTCCACTAGGTCAATTTACTTACGAAAAAGACTTACCAAATAACTTGAATAATAGCGGGTACTCTCTAAAACAAATCAATTTTTGCAACGATGTCGATCAATGGACTCGAACCACATCAACGAACGTTCTCGATTTATAGTTTTTTTCAAAGGGAAATCCGATCGTCTAACTCAACTTAAAAGTGTCACTTTCAATTACATCAATTTTATAAATAAAATCGATTTATAAATCCCGATATAAATAATTCTAAAGAAAGAAAAAATCAATTTTTACACTTTAAATTTACACAGCGGTAAATAAAAAGCTGGAAGTTGGATTTAATATTTTTATTGAAGGGGAATAGTAAATTTTCATGAATTAAATTGATTCACCAAAACTCAAAAAATTTTTTAAAAAATCGATTCTCACTAATTAAATCAAGATATCAAAACGCGGTAAAAAAAAAAGGGAAAAGCTAGACTTTTATGAATTAAATCCGTTTACAAGAACTGAGGAGAAAGGAGGGATCACTTTTCATGAAATTAGTCGAATCACTAAAATTCGATAAAAAGTAAAAATCAATTTTCGCGAATTAAATCACTTCCGAAAAACGCGGTAAAAAGGTAAAATTTAGATTTTTTTTGCCTTTAAACAATTTACAGCAAACGCGTTTGAAAGGGAATAGAAAATTTTCACGAATTGAGTTGATTCACTAAAACTCAATAAAAAGGTAAAAAATCAATTTTCGCGAATGAAATCACTTCTGGAAAACGCGGTAAAAAGGTAAAAGCTGGGTTTTATGAATTAAATCGAATTACAAAGGCCGGTCGATTAACACGAACCAAAGTGACACTTTCTTAAGAAATCAATTTTCGCAATTTAATTTATCCACGACAGAACCGATTAATTAATTCAAACTATACGAACAATTTTCTTTATAAAATCACAACTTGTTTTCTTTTCGATTTTAATTTACTCGCAACAAAATTTACTAATTAACTTGACACTTTTCTTTTTCTTTAATTTAATTTCCACTAATAAATTTTTATTCGCGACAAAGATGACTGGTTAATTTGAATAAAACGAACACTCTTTTAGGATCCCGGACGAGCCCCCAATTTTTGTTACGTCAAATCCGCGCGGTGTTTTTACAAGAACCGACAAATTTAAGACGTGTGAGGCGTTTCGGCGTGAGTTTTCCGTACTCTGGTCAAGGAGAGTAAATTCTCCCTTTACCACACCTGACGAGAAACACCGAAGACGCAAGCCCCCTTTTGAGTCTAACCTTTCGGAAAATTACTCGGGACAGGGCTAAGAATGCTCGTTGATTATTCGCGTTAACCCGTCACTCGTCTCGATAAACTAAATTGATAAATTACCCCGCGGAGGAAGGGATTTTAGGTGGGAAGGGAAATGGTAGGTTACTTTCACTTGGGGAAAAATTTACGGAAATGTCAGATTAGAAAAATTGGGTTCGTACTTACGTTTGGTTTTCCTGGTGAAGTTGTTTCGCTGGTAACCGATGCGTGGAAGGGAAAATTAATGGCAATCGTTTGTAAAAGAAATCGTTATACTCGATGAATCGTGAAGCTGTTAGATTTTATTCAAATAACCGAATAATTGATACACGTACGTTCGCTATTACCGTGCGCGAGCGATCGTTATTTCTCGATACAATATACTTAACGCGATACTTCTTGTTCGATAAAACAGTAAAACGAAATAAACAGTGTGGACTTGAACAAAAACGGCAGAAAACAATTAAATTCAATTTCTTCTAAGCTTTAGATAAATTCCGTATGGTTAAAAATGAGAAAAAGTACATTCAAACCGAACTTAGACCGTTCGACCGTGTTTATTTTCAGTACTCACTCTGGACTTTGGCTGACTCTACAGGGTGGGGTTCCTCCGCGGTAATTATCGCCAACGGGCTGTCTACTGACTGCTCGGCGACTGACTACTATGAACTATCAACTATTAACTGTTAACTACAACTGCTTTTTTTCGGGCTTTTTCCCGTCCTTATATAGGTCCTGGAGGGCTTAATTTTCTATGCGGGGATTATAATAGAACTCGGACTTTGGACTTTATCGATGATTCATTTTTTCTCCTTCTAGCTGTGACGTCATCGTCGTTTTGATTCTTTTCTTGAGCTGCATGCGAGGCGATACCACATGTCGCGAAGTGGTTGAAGGATTATTCCTTGCTTCGGTGGCACGCGTAGAGATAGAGAAAGAGAGAGAGAAAAGCGCCTCGGTCAGGCAGCTAGGTGTCGAGGGTTTCGGGCCACGCTGCGCTGTAGATCCGAGTCGCTTCCGCTGTCCCTTTTATGACTAATACCGAATATAGTTCTTCGATAATGTTAAACTTATTTTAATTCTTAATAATGTGTAACGTAAATGGGCATATATAACTACTATAGTAACAAACTGTCTATGGTTTTCATATCCTCTCATGATCCTAATTGTTTAGTTAAAACAATATATTGGCTTTTCAATTTCCTATAATGTTAAATTTTCATATTGGCAATTATTTCTTGTATCCTTTTAAGTAAGCATTTCTCTTCTGAGTTCCTATCATAATTTTAGCTCAAAATTGTTCATTAGTATAAATGATTTTATATCAAAAGGCTGCTTACTGTCACACTGGGTCACAAAGTAGGTGTTCTATAAATATGTATTGTTGCGAGGGAACACTCCTCGTCTTATAGTGTTAACACAGAGAGAGACGGGAAAGACGGCATCGTCTCGGGTGCGACCCGAGCTTCGAGTCATCTTTACCATCTACAATATGAATCGTTTTTTTCTTATTCTATCCTATTTTAACGCTGATTATCTGTATGATATTATTGTTTAGCTCTTATATCGAACTCCCGTTTAAATGGTTTGTTCCTTTTAAATTATTGATTTACTTATTAAATATATATATATATATAACATAGTTTAAATATTTACTTCATAAGAAGTCCAAATCTTTGCTACGATTGTGTTTAAATTTATATTTAAACGTTCAGAGATTCTGAAGAAATGCCTTTTGGGCTTTTGGTGTTCTGTAATCAAAAACAAATTCCAATTTCCTATCAATACCATTAATAAGACATAGGTCTTCGTGTAATATTTTTGTTCATTGCATTATTCGTCATCGGATATAAGAACTTCCGAAGCAACGAAAACGCTGCTACGTCAGTTAGTCTATCTTCGAGTAATATTCCTGTTTATTGCATCATTCGTTGTAGCATCTAGGGACTCTCAAAGCAACGAAAACGTTGCCACGGTAGTTAGTCTATCTTTGTGTAATATTTTTGTTTATTGCATCATTCGTTGTAGGATCTAGGGACTTCTAAAGCAACGAAAAGGTTGCCCCGGCAGTTAGTCTATCTTCGTAAGCCAGGTACGGTATATGACGGGGGAAGGAAGCGACCACCCGACAGTCACCAATAGAACACGCGGACATGAATCAATTAAAGATTTCGATGACACGCGCCGCCAATGATATCCACCGGCCGTAGAGGGAAAACTCTTGATACGAGATTCAAGTCCCTCCACGCTGGCCGTTTAGAGTGGGGCAGTGGCCTACCAACTCTTGGTTTTTTGTTGTCAAGTACAGTGATGAACCTGGCCGTCCATTCCTGGTGCGCACCATGTGTCCCCACTGCCTTGCCCCGGCGTACCTGCAGGCCTCACCCCTTCCGCCGTCATTATACCTGTATAATCTCTGGTAGCTATAAGACTCGACAACGATGCAGGTTTATGATCTTCTTTAAAAGAAAGATAGATATTGGAGCATGGTTACGTCAGGACGTAACAATAGTGTGGCTGAAGAGCCGTCCACCTCAACTCGTCGTCGTGCCCAACAATTGCACCTCTCACGCTCGTCGTTGATGAACATTATGCATAAAGACTTGCATTTACACGCTTATAAGGTGCAATTGACTTAAGAACTAAAGCCTCTTGACCATTCCAAACGTCGTCAATGGTCAGAATGGTGGCAAGAAATGGCAACAGTGGATGATCAATTTTCGAAGAAAATCATCTTCAGTGATGAGGCACATTTTCACCTCAGTGGATTCGTCAATAAGCAGAATTGCCGCATTTGGGCGAATCATAATCCAGGAGTGATTGTCGAAAAACCAATGCACCCACAAAGAGTGACTGTTTGGTGCGGTTTATGGGCTGGCGGCATCATCGGGCCGTATTTTTTCCAAAATGAGGCTGGTCAGGCAGTTACTGTGAATGGTGTTCGCTATCGTGAGATGATAACGAACTTTTTATGGCCCGAATTGGAAGATATGTATGTGGGCGATATGTGGTTTCAACAGGACGGTGCCACTTGCCACACAGCTAACGAAACAATGGCTCTTTTGCGCGACAAATTCAATGGCCGTGTTATCTTACGTGGTGGCGTTGGACTTCTTTCTTTGGGGTTATTTGAAAGAAAAGGTGTACGTCGATAAGCCAGCAACAATTCAAGAGCTAAAGGATGAGATAATTCGGCACATTAACGGCATAGAACCTCAATTATGCCTAAGCGTCATCGAAAATTTAGACCATCGGATGGAGGTGTGCCGCCGAGGTCGCGGCGGCCATTTGGCCGATATTTTGTTCCATACATAATTGAACCATACCATATTATCATAACAAAAAGAATTGACAATAATTTCCTAAATAATTTGTGTTTTATTCAAAATCAACATCGGCCCTTAAAATTTAACCACCCTTTATATGCCCATTTACGTTACACACTATTAAGAATTAAAATAAGTTTATCATTATCGAAGAACTATATTCGGATTAGTCATAAAAGGGACAGCGGAAGCGACTCGGATCTACAGCGCAGCGTGGCCCGGAACTCTCGACACCTCGCTGTCTGACCAAGGCGCTTTTCTCTCTCTCTCTCTCTCTCTCTCTCTCTCTCTCTCTCTCTCTCTCTCTCTCTCTCTCTCTATCTCTACGCGTGCCACCAAAGCAAGGAATAATCCTTCAACCACTTCGCGACATGTGGTATCGCCTCGCATGCAACTCAAGAAAAGAATCGAACGACGATGACGTCACAGTTGAAGGAAAAAAATGGATCGTCGATAAAGTCCAAAGTCCGAGCTCTATTGTAATTCCAAGAATCCCCCGCATAGAAAATCAAGCCCTAGCGCTTTATCTTTCTCTCTCTTTCGCTCTCTCTCTCTCTCTCTATCTCTATCTCGACGCATGCCACCTAAGCAAGGAATAATCCTTCAACTACTTCACGACATGTGGTATCGCCTCGCATGCTACTTAGGAAAAGAGTCGAACGACGATAACGTCACAGCTAGAAGAAAAAAATGAATTATCGATAAAGTCCAAAGTCCGAGTTCTATTATAATTCCAAGAAACCCCCGCATAGAAAATTAGGCCCTCCAGGACCTATATAAGGACGAGAAAATGCCCGAAAAAAGGCAGTTAACAGTTAATAGTTGATAGTTCATAGTACAGTCAGTCGCCGAGCAGTCAGTAGACAGCCCGTTGGCGATAATTACCGCGGAGGAACCCCACCCTGTAGTCAGCTAAAGTCGAGAGTGAGTACTGGAAATAAAAACGGTCGAACAGTCTAAATTCAGTTCGAATTTACTTTTTCTCAGTTTTAATCATACGGAATTTATCTAAAGTTTAGAAGAAATTGAATTTAATTGTTTTCTGCCGTTTTTGTACAAGTCCACACTGTTTATTTCGTTTTACTGTTTTATCGAACCACAAGTATCGCGTTAAGTATATTGTGTCGAGAAATAACGATCGCTCGCGCACGGTAATAGCGAACGTACGTGTATCAATTATTCGGTTATTTGAATAAAGTCTAACAGCTTCACGATTTATCAAGTGTAACGATTTTTTTTCAAACGATTGCCATTAATTTTTCCTTCGACGCATCGGTTACCGGAGAAACAACTTCACCAGCAAACCAAACGTAAGTACCAACGCAATTTTTCTAATTTATTTTATCTGATATTGCCGTAAATTTTTCCCCAAGTGAAAGTAACTTACCACTCCCCTTCCCACCTAGAATCCCTTCCTCCGCGGGGTAATTTATCAATTTAGTTTATCGAGACGAGTGACGGGTTAACGCGAATAATCAACGAGCATTCTCAGCCCTGTCCCGAGTAATTTTCCAAAAGGTTAGACTCAAAAGGGGGCTTGCGTCTTCGGTGCTTCTTGTCAGGTGTGGTAAAGGGAGAATTCATTCTCCTTGACCAGAGTACGGAAAACTCACCGAAACGCCTCACACGTCGTAAATTTGACGGTTTTTTGTAAAAACACCGCGCGGATTTGACGTAACAAAAATTGGGGGCTCGTCCAGGATCCTAAAAGAATGTTCGTTTTGTTCAAATTAACCAGTCATCTTTGTCGCAAATAAAATTAATTAGTGAAAATTAAATTAAAGAAAAAGAAAAGTGTCAAGTTAATTAGTAATTTTTGACGCGAGTAAATTAAAAATTGAAAAGAAAACAAGTTGTGATTTTATGAAGAAAATTGTTCGTATAGTTTGAATTAATTAATCGGTTCTGTCGTGGATAAATTAAATTGTGAAAATTGATTTCTTAGGAAAGTGTCACTTTGGTTCGTGTTAATCGACCGGCCTTTGTAATTCGATTCAATTCATAAAACCCAGCTTTTACCTTTTTACCGCGTTTTCCAAAAGTGATTTAATTCGCGAAAATTGATTTTTTACCTTTTTATGGAGTTTTAGTGAATCAACTCAATTCGTGAAAACTTACTATTCCCTTTCAAACGCGTTTGTTGTAAATTGTTTAAAGGCAAAAAAAAATTTATTTTACCTTTTTACCGCGTTTTTCGGAAGTGATTTAATTCGCGAAAATTGATTTTTCACTTTTTATTGAGTTTTAGTGATTCGACCAATTCCATGAAAAGTGATCCCTCCTTTCTCCTCAGTTCTTGTAAACGGATTTAATTCATAAAAGTCTAGCTTTTCCCTTTTTTTTACCGCGTTTTGATATCCTGATTTAATTCGTGAAAATCGATTTTTTTTAAATTTTTTAATTGAGTTTTGGTGAATCAATTCAATTCATGAAAATTTGCTATTCCCCTTCAATAAAAGTATCAAATCTAACTTCCACCTTTTTTACCGCTGTGTAAATTTAAAGTGTAAAAATTGATTTTTTTCTTTCTTTAGAATTATTTATGTCGGGATTTATAAATCGATTTTATTTATAAAAATTGATGTAGTTGAAAGTGAAACTTTTAAGTTGAGTTAGACGATCGGATTTCCCCTTGAGAAAAATTATAAATCGAGAACGTTCGTTGATGTGGTTCAAGTCCATTGATCGACATCGTTGCAAAAATTTATTTGTTTTAGAGAGTACCCGCTATTAATCAAGTTATTTGGTAAGTCTTTTTCGTAAGTAAATTGACCTTCTGGAAATCAAATGTGGAAAGTAATATTCAATAATGACTGTTGAATAAAAAGAGAGAGAATTTGTATTGAAGGACATATACGTGGATAGATATATATATAATCATAGGTTGTACTCCATTATATGGGACCATTGGAGAAATTATTGGTACTTCAAGTGCGTATAAGGGAACTCGAGGTTCTCGCGCAAGAACTAATTGAAGAAGTCACGCAAGAAATTTTCTTAAGTCAACTCGGTTTAGAACGAATAAAACAGCAAGAAAGAATAATCGCTAAAACATATGTGAGGAGAACTACAAGGAAAATAGCTTCCCCGAATATTAACTATAGAGAGTAATATTATATTTGTTTCAACCAAACAACCATCAGACTCCTTGTATTGTTTTTATACGATTCGCTCCGTAATATTAACTTCCTTGTACTGTCATTTACAAATATTCAATCAATCTACCAGGCGTTAAAACAGTTGGCATACAATTCTGAAAATATTAGCTAGATTACAAACAATTCTGTTATTCACTCCTACGTTGCTTATCTTAACAATCCTCTCGAGCGATCACTAGTATCGTTCACCTCTATTCATCCCTCATAACATTGCACCTCCACCTGCACGTACTTCTTTTTCTGCCATAGGCCTTTAAGAAGTTCGCTGGCTCGCGTACACCCGCGGTCAGCATTCAAAAACCCTACCTCATCCATTCCAATAAAATAGGCCTTTAAGAAATTCGCCGGCTCGCGTACACCTGCGGTCAGCATTCTAAAAACCCTAACTCATCCATTCCAATAAAATAGGCTTTTAACAAATTCTCCGGCTCGCTTACACCAGCGGTCAGCATTCTAAATACCCTACCTCATCCATTCCAATAAAACAGGCTTTTAACAAATTCTCCGGCTCGCTTACACCAGCGGTCAGCATTCTAAAAACCCTACCTCATCCATTCCAATAAAATAGGCCTTTAAGAAATTCGCCGGCTCGCGTACACCTGCGGTCAGCATTCTAAAACCCTACCTCATCCATTCCGATGAAATAGGCCTTTAAGAAATTCGCCGGCTCGCGTACACCCGCGGTCAGCATTCTAAAACCCTACCTCATCCATTCCGATAAAATAGACCTTTAAGAAATTCGCCGGCTCGCGTACACCCGCGGTCAGCATTCTAAAACCCTACCTCATCCATTCCGATAAAATAGGCCTTTAAGAAATTCGCCGGCTCGCTTACACCAGCGGTCAGCATTCTAAAATCCCTACCTCATCCATAGCGATAAAATCAGCCTTTTAGAAATTCGCCGTCTCGCTTACACCGGCGGTCAGCATTCTAAAATCCCTACTTCATCCATTCCGATAAAATAGGCTTTAAACAAATTCTCCGGCTCGCTTACACCAGCGGTCAGCATTCTAAAACCCTACCTCATCCATTCCGATAAAATAGGCCTTTAAGAAATTCGCCGGCTCGCTTACACCAGCGGTCAGCATTCTAAAAACCCTACCTCAACTATCCACTTTTCAACCTAATACATGGGCAACCAGATTTGCCCGCGCACGTATCATTAACAACACAATCATCACAAAACACATTACACTAGTGAAAGAAATCCTATGTTTTAGCTCCTCGCGTAAGTGGGGTTAAGGCTAGCAAGGCTCGTTCACGAAACACATTACACTAGTGAGAGAAATCCTATGTTTTAGCTCCTCGAGTAAGTGGGGTTAGTGCTAGCAAGGCTCGCTCACGAAACACATTACACTAGTGAAAGAAATCCTATGTTTTAGCTCCTCGCGTAATTGGGGATAAGGCTAGCAAGGTTCGATTACGAAACATATCATACAAACAAGACAGACATAACCATACGTACCATTTACTAATTTTGACAATTACCAACCCTAATCCTTCATCCATGCCGAAAACCCATAGAGCAGGAAGGAAAGTTCAAGCGCAGAGATTAAAACGACGACTCTTAAAAGAACAGTACCAAGTTCCAACAATTGCGTGCAAATCGTATAACGATCGAGAAAGCGATAATAAAGTTATTCCTCTCGAAGGTAGAGAAATAACAGAATATAAGAAAAATTGCAACGACACAATTGCAGTACATAACGACTACTCGAGGCAAAAAAGAAATAGAAATTTAAATTCTAGTAAAACGAATTGTCCTTTAACGGTAACAGAGAGTGAATCGTATAACAAGCAAAATTTTGGAGTCTCTAGCATCCAATCTACAAAAAATAACGGAGGTATTTTCCTTAACCAGAAAAAAATAATAGGTTTTCAGGGATCCTTAGGTGAACCAACAGAGAAGTATAAAAACCATTCAGACAGTACAAAAGCAGATTGCGCGACCCTCTCTAACGAAGAGATACCATATTTATTAAGCAGCAGTAAAGTCACACAGGGTGTCGACACAGACACACCGAGTAAATATCGAATAAAACGCCTTAAGCAAATCCGAGAAATCGAGCGGAAAAATTTTCTAGACGAACTTGTTGCTGATTACGAAGCTCACTCGAGACAAGGGATACGCTATCACCCGTTTGTGACACCTTGCGAACCTCAAATCACTAAGATCGAATCGTTGAATAAACATCAAGTCATCCTCCCGAAGGAAAAACCACATTTGATTTCACCTCAGGGAAATTTGGAAACGAAATTAAAGAATAAAACTTTATAATTCTTCTTCGTTACAAGTAATAAAAAGAAAGTCATTCCTATTCTCTTCCCCTGCACAATTTCGACCTTAATAATATTCTTATGTATTTTTGCATGTCTCTTTGATGCTGTATACCAAAAATTACACTTGTATACAATACATTATAAATGAAATCAACTCGTTCAAAGGTAAGAATTGATGAGTCTATAATCCACGAGTATCCTGAGGAAAGAAGAAATAGGCTCCCAAAGGATAATTCTAAAAATTTTATACTTGAAACTATAACCGAGTCCCCGTGTAATAATCCCAGTAATTCACCTCCCGAGCTACCAACTCCGATTTCTGAAAAAAATTCCTCCTCCCCCAGTTCAAATAAGAGTTCTGTTGTGTCCACTGTAGACTTGGACAAGTTAACCGAAACTGTTACTCGTAAAGCGAAAGTAGTAAATCAAGTAGTGATCAAGACAGTAACATACAATCACTTGAGTTAGCATCTGACAATATTATCATCACTCGATCCCAAGAAAATATAGAAGACGAGACAAGTTCAACCGATACAGTTGAAATTATAGAAAGCAATTTTGGAAAATATTACAGTCTGGAATATAGTCCTTTACAGATCAGAGAATTTTCTGACGACGAAAGTTTAAACCAATTAACGAGTCAATTGAAGGAAACGTTAGAAGCAAAGTCCCCAAATAACCCTTTGTCATTAGTCGGGTTTGTCATAAGGCCAGACGACGAGATCAACGAATATCTTCCAGCACTAGCATACCCCACCCCTCGTACCGAAGACCTAAGTCGGTCAATAAAACCCCTCGAAAGTATCGTGGAGAATTTCGAGTCTAAGCGAACCCGAAAACATGGACCTTTGCAGACTCCCTCGACCGTTGCCAGCGCTACGCCTAGTATAATTCCTTCAGCTAACAGCGATATATTTTACACGCCATTAAGCGGATCTACTCCTTTCGACGAAACTATTTCTAGATCACCTTCCCTTGTCGACAAAGAATTATTATCAACTCCAAAAGGAATAATTGAGAATCGTGAAAAATCCACATTAACGTCAATTATCGAATCCGCACATACTAAAACTAAAAATTTAGTAAAAAAATTACATCTTCTGCCGGAATACAATTTATCCACTCCCAGTTTTTCTACCTATCCCATGGTCAGAGACTCCAGCCCAGACCAGACATTGAATAGAATACCGCCAATAAAAATTTCTACTGAAAATTTAATTAAATCTAACGACTCACCACCAAATACACCTTCCATAATGGTTAATAATAATCAAACATTGTCTCTTCGAGATGCCTTGGCTGTCATACCGAATTATGACGGTCATTCTTTATCACTCAGTATGTTTATTCAGGGATGCAAAGAGGCCTTGGCTTTGATGGGGCCAGGAGCCGAATCAAATTTAGTAAGAGCAGTTCGCATAAGAATAATCGGCGAACCTCGTCGCACCATACAGGGGCAAAATTTTGAAACAATAGAGGAACTAGGTAAATTTCTTAAAGATATTTATGCACCTACGCGAAACGTGTATCAGCTCCAAGGGGAATTGGGATCCATATATCAAAGAAAATACGAGTCTGTCATTGCATGTTCCAACCGCGTAAGGAACTTGAGAAATTTAATACTTGAAAATTATGATGCGAACGAAAATAATCCTTTGACTGCCGCATTTATTAATAACACTAAGGAAAGTCTTCCGGCATGTTTTTTACACGGGCTAAAACCGGAAATCGAACAACGTCTACGTCCGAACAATAATCTTGATGAACTAATTAAACTCGCGGTTCAAACAGAAAAAAGTTTAGTGTCACAGGCAGCCTTGCGTAGTGGTGGGCTGGAAACTTCGGGTTCGAAGGTAAATAAACCTGAGGCGAAACGGGGAATACACGTAGTAGCAAGCGAGGAAGTGTATTGTCAGCTGTGCAATAAAAAAGGGCACAGTGCTAAAGAATGCTCGACCCAGAAGTCTAACCAAGCATTGGATGTCAGTCCACAAAATTCTGGAAATATCGATAAGGGACCGAGCATGTGTCAGATCTGTCAGAAGACTGGACATTCGGCTGACAAATGTTTTAAAATCTTTCCCCCGTTAAATAGCAATAGATTCAAGTACGAAGCTTCTTTACTTACTATATACCAGGTCTGTAATAAACGCAGACACACTGCCGATCGTTGTTATAAAATTTTTCCTCCGGAAAGAAAAGAACAGGGAAATATATCTCCATTTTGTCAACTTTGTAAAAATGATGGTCATTCGGCTAATAGATGTTCACGTTTCCCTCCGACCCCCCCTAAATTGATGTCCTTCCCACGAGAACAGGTACCGCAGAATCTTCAATATCAGAATTCAAGTAACATTCGGTGTCAGATATATAAAAAAGAGGGCCATGGAGCCCATTTTTGTCCTTTTCGCAATAATAATTCACAACCGTTGATTAACAATCGATTTGATAACCGAAGGAAATTGGATAATAATGATGTTAGACCCACCGAGATGGGTAGGGAATGCTTTCATTGTAAACAACCAGGTCATTTTATACGGGAATGTCCCGTCCAACGTATTAAAGAAAATAAATACGAAAATTCGGGAAACGGCGGCGGTCTTCCGAGTACGAGTGCGCCTGGGGAGATCCCGCAGAGAATGCATCCGATCCATGTAATTTCTATCACAGCCAAGAATCCCAATCGCGAGTAGTTCGAATTTTTAATGTACAACTACATCGAGAAAGTAGCGTCCCGACGGTTACGGTAACGGCATCGGAAATAATATCTCCTGTCACTCTTACGGTTGACACAGGAGCCGGTCCGAACATTCTAAAGAAACAATTTGTAAGTGAACACATCTCTATAAATCGCGGAGAAATTCTTCAACTAAATGGAATCACAACAAATTCAATTTATACTTTGGGTAATATTACCGTACAAATTTTCGGATGTTTCGCTACTTTCCATATTGTAGACAATAACTTCCCCATAAAGGATGCTGGTATATTGGGTTCGGAATACCTCGACGGCAATCGCGTGAAAATTGATTACGAGAAAAGACAATTGAAAATGCAGAATGTAAGAATACCATTTGCAACTCAGGAAACTATTGTTATCCCTGCAGAGTCCACCAAATTGTGCTTCGTGAGAGTAAAAAATTTGGATTTACGGGAAGGTTATCTGCCTCCCCTGGATGCAGGTGAACGTATAAACATAGAAAGCGGGTTCGTCATTAATGATAATGGTAAAGCTTATATTTATGTAACTAATAGCAATAAGCATACGATTCAAGTCCAGGTACCAGTACTAGAATTAGTGTCATCGGAGGAACTAATTCATAGAACAAAAATAAAAGATCCTAGAAACGATTCCAGTAAATGGGAAAAGAATCCCGAGCTTTCTAAGGGGTTGGGTCAATTAAAAAATAAAGACAATATAAAAGGAAATGATCAAGAGGATTTCTCTCTGTCGGATAAGATTGAGCTCCCAGTAGAGGCAATACCCCGCAGAGATACTGAAAATTCTTCAGGGAATATTTTTAATTTTTTGGAAAATATAAAAGAAGAAATAAAAAATTGTATGGAAATAATTAAAGTCACTTGTGAAACTGGTTTGGAAAAAAATATATTGAGTACGAAGGATTGTAAAGTGAAAGTAGAAGGAAAATTTGAGAAATTGCAACACGAAGCCCAAAGCCTTACGGAAATCTGCACGTCGAATCTAACTGAAAATATCACTTGTATGGAACCTGTAAAGATAAATGTACCTAAAGAAAACGTTGTCTATCCGAATTTGATAGAAACGGAAAGAAATTGTAGTAATTGTGAGTCTCGCCTACGCTTCACAGGGGTGACTGTGCCGACGGAACGGGCAGCGCTCGATGGAGGACTGAGGGAGCTCGATTCAGAATTTTTGGGAAATACTGTGCCTATGGAAAGGACAGAATCCCTCCAGTATTGTAGTAACAGTGTTCACAGAAAAAGTGTTGTTTCTTTAGATTCGATAAAAGCAGAGATACCAATGGGGTATAACGGGTTAAGTAATGATGATTTTAATCAATGTATTCACGAAGAAAATGTTGTCTATCCGAATTCCATAGAAACGGAAGGAAATTGTAATAATTGTGAGTCTCGCCTACGCTTCACAGGGGTGACTGTACCAACGGAACGGGCAGCGCTCGATGGAGGACTGAGGAAGCTCGATTCAGAATTTTTGAGGAAAACTGTGCCTATGGAAAGGACAGAACCTCGGGATATTAAAAATTGTACTAAAGGAAATAACGTTGTCTATCTGAGTTCGATAGAGACGGAAGGAAATTGTAGTAATTGTGAGTCTCGCCTACGCTTCACAGGGGTGACTGTGCCGACGGAACGGGCAGCGCTCGATGGAGGACAGAGGGAGATCGATTCAGAATTTTTGAGGAAAACTGTGCCTATGGAAAGGACAGAACCTCGGGAAGAAATTAATAATTGTGTTATTGCTGAAAGCGTTGTCTATCCGAATTCAATAGAGATAGAAAAAAATACGGAATTTTTGAGGAAAACTGTGCCTATGGAAAGGACAGAATCTTGTGAAGAAATTAATAATTGTGTTATTGCTGAAAGCGTTGTCTATCCGAATTCGATAGAGACTAAATTATCAGCAGAAAATAAAATCAATTGTGTTGAAACATCGCATTTAGTAATGATGAAAGAAAATAAAGAAGTTTTTTGTCAAGGACTTGTTGAAACCTTCGTACCTACTAAAATCGAATCAAATCAAAATACCAGTTTAAAAATTTGTGAATCATTAAAGAATGTACAAACGATCTGTACCCTTGAATCGTCAAAAGTAGAAAGTATTAAAAAAGATAAAAATAAAAAAACAAATTTCGAAACCCAAAAGTATAATTCAAAGTGGAATAAATTCATGGACATTTCTTTAATACGGAAGCTCAGTATATCAAATATTTCTCACAAAATTACGCCTTTTATACGCGAAAGATCGTGTTACGCGATGTCTGAAGCTGTAATGCACGATCAATATAACCAAATCAAAGAATTATTAAGACTCGACGAATTAAGTAAAGAAGAAAGGAAAAGTATTGAAACCCTCTTAAAGGAAAGCTCTCATTTATATCGAATACCAGGAGATATGTTAACGTGTACTACCATATTGCAACATCAAATCCCCACAATAGACGATTTTCCTATAAATACGCGAGGCTATGGGTGGGTTGAGTGCACTAAAGAGGAAATCGGGAAACAAATTGAAGATATGCTCGAAAGGGAGTGATCATACCTTCCACCTCACCATACAATTGCCCTGTATGGGTGGTACCGAAGAAAGCCGACTCTCAAGGTAATGAAAAATGGAGAGTAGTATTCGACTACCGATCACTGAATGAAAAGACAGTCGCTGATGCGTATCCCATACCAAATGTTAATGATATATTAGATCAGTTAGGAGGCGCACAGTATTTTTCAGTTTTTGACCTAGCGTCGGGATTCCATCAAATTGAAGTTTCAGTTGAAGATCGTCATAAAACGGCCTTCACTACACCGCGTGGTCATTATGAGTTCGTTAGAATGCCATTCGGGCTACGGAACGCCCCTCCTACATTTCAAAGAGCCATGGACCTCACGTTGAGTGGGATCCTCGGGAAAGGCGTATTTGTTTATTTGGATGACATTGTTATTTATGCTCGCAGTCTCGAAGAACTTGAGAATATATATCGCGAATTGATTAAACGACTAGAAGCCGCGAATTTAAAATTGCAACCGGATAAATGCGAATTTTTAAAAAGAGAAGTCGCGTATCTGGGACACATAATCGGGAACAATGGAGTTCGTCCCGACCCTAAAAAATTAGAAGCAGTACGTGAATACCCTGTGCTTAAAAATATCAAAAATATTCGACAATTCTTGGGACTAACAGGTTATTATAGGCGGTTTATAGAAGGATACGCCAATATCACAAAACCCGTGACATCTCTATTACGTAAAGAAAATAACTTCGAATGGGGACTTGAACAACAAAAGTCATTTGAAATATTGAAAGAAAAACTTTGTACCGCTCCAGTCTTGCAATATTCCGATTTTTCTAAGCCATTCATTTTAACTACGGACGCGTCGGGTTATGCTATCGGTAGCATCCTCTCACAAGGAGAAATTAATAACGACCATCCATGCGCCTACGCCTCTAGAGCTTTAGGTGAGGTAGAAGAAAGATACGATACGTACGAAAAGGAAGCATTAGCTATAGTATATTCCATACTTCATTTTCGGCCATATTTATATGGGCATTATTTTACTGTAGTAACCGCCCATAAACCATTGTTATGATTTTGACGGGCAACAGACGGTAATTCAAAAATTTTGCGTTGGAGACTAAAACTCGCAGAATACGAATACGATGTAGTATACAAAGCCGGGAAAACCAATGTTAACGCTGATGCACTTTCGAGAAATCCAGTTGATGAAACAACCGCGAATGACGGTATTTTTATTATTCAAATAAATCCCTTAACAGGCAACCGTACGAAGGCTAAGCATCAATTGACGGATGCAGAGATAAATCGATTATTAGAAGAACAATCTGACGATGATGAGGATATTATGGAAAATTACCAGAATCATACATTACGCAATTATGAAATAGTTGAATGTAATTGGGATCGGGAATCTGTTGACTCTAACGAGCAGCCTACGGAACTTATTTTTCCTCGTGGGTCACTCGAAATATCATCCGACCACGAAACGTTTCAGGCGCGTATAGAAGACGAGGTGGATTTACCTAATACTTCGGTTAATAGCCCAGGTACGTTTGAGCCTATAGTATATCCAGAAACATCTGCAAGCAACACCTATTCTAGCCACAAAGAGTCGACGGAGGAAACTATACTCGACGTTAGTAACCCCCGAAACGAAACGAGCCTGCTAGCTCAGAGAAAACGTACTCCTAAGCCTCTCGAAGTAAGCGATACCGAGTCCTCGAGCGACGAAGAACTCGAACTCGAAGCAACAAAAACTCGTGAGCCTCCCAAAGGAAGGATTATAGCCTCCAACATTAAACAATCACGCAACTTATTCCATACTCGTAGAGATAACCTGGTTTATTTTGTTTCTACCGAATATGAACCTATTGATAGAGGAGCGATAGCACTCCGCGATAATAACGATTTTTCACATTTAAAAAATTTAAAGTTGAAAAAGCCTCAATCAATTGCAAAACGAAGTAATAGATTCAATATAGCCCTACCGATCACCGACGGTTCCGGTGAAGGACCCACATTAATCTTAGGAAACATAGTAGAAACATTGAAAAATGCTCGACATTTAATTGACAAATTATCACTCCCAGCTATTAGTATCGCAAAATCAGATTTTATCTTGAATATACCTTGGGAAAATGTTATCACACAAATTCGATTAATTTTTGCACAGAGTGAAGCAAAAGTTATTATTTGTAACGGGCTAGTTAGACAACCCCTCGTAGAAGATCAGGTAAAAATTATTGAAGAGATGCAGGCTTCAGCTATACCTAGATGGACACAGAGGTGTCAGCAAAACATACAATAGAATCCGTCACGAGTATTACTGGAAACATCTAAAAGCTGACGTTCAATTATATATTCAACGATGTTTACAATGTCAATTAAGGAAACTAATTCGCGTAAAAACTAAACAGCCAATGATCATAACGGAAACTCCTGCCATCGCTTTTGATAAAATTGCTATGGATATAGTAGGCCCTTTACCGAAAACTAAACAGGAGAATGAGTATATATTGACCATTCAAGACCAATTAACAAAATATTCTGTAGCTATTCCTATACCTAATGCAAAAGCAGTAACTATTGCGGAAATATTTGTCAAACGTTTCATTTGTTATTTTGGATCGCCTAAGACAGTGCTTACTGACCAAGGTAGCAACTTTTTAAGTAAATTTTTAAAGCGAATAGCGAAGTTGTTTAAAATTCGGAAAGTTAGAACCACCGCTTTTCATCCCCAATCCAATGGATCATTGGAAAGATCTCATCACGCACTTGGAGAATATCTCAAGCAATTTACAACGAAGCAAAGCGATTGGGACGAATGGATCGAAATGGATATTTATAATTACAATACAAATGTACACGAAGGTACTAAGCATACACCCTATGAAATGGTGTTCGGAAAAATAGCCCGAGTCCCCTCTGGGATGTCACCATCGGATATGGAGAAAATTGCTACATACGACGACTATTTAACCCAATTAGTCACGCAAATTCATGATATACAAGAACTTGGTCGAGAAAATTTGATTAAATCCAAGGAAAAATCGAAACAATATCAAGATCGTAAAATAAATCCAATTGAATTTAAAATCGACGAACCAGTATTTTTGTTGAAAGGACCTAAACCTGGAAAACTTGGTGACCACTACACTGGTCCACATGAAATAACAGCTATATTAACAAAAGGCAATGTACGTATTAAACGTCCGAAAAGAGACGTGATAGTACACTCAAATAGATTAAGGAAATCAAAAATTCCATTGTAAGATTCTATCTTCAGTGATTGTTGTTATAAAAATTTAAATAATAATAATAATAATAACAATAGTCATAAATAAAATAAAATAAAATAAAGGCTAAATTAAATTAAAGTTGATTCAGGAATAATAAAGTTTCATTAAGGAATATTTATTCAACTAGTAGACTATTAACGCTATAGTAACAAACTTAAGAATATTAAAGATTTGCATCACTATAAAATTAATCAGTCACATCTATATGGTAGTATTAAGTTACACCCAAAAGAATAATAAATTAATAAATGAAGAAAAAAATAGAGGAAAAAATATATATGTATATATATTTTTTTTAATTAATAATCCATATATGTTTTCCCTAATAGGTAACGATAAGAATATTGATAACAAGAATCAAGTACAATTTTAGGAAATATGGTATTTTACTTAAACCAACCGTGTGGAAGTCTTACTATTGAGGAAAGGCCTGGTTTTTCAGTAGATCAAATATAGACCCTAGAATGCAGTAGTATTCCAAAGTAAACAAGTTGGACTTTTTACTTTAAGGACAGACTGGGAAACTCTGGAAAATACCACGACCGGATTCGAGACCTTGAAACAAATTATTAAAGGGGTAACGTACGAAAGAAAAACAGAAGTAAAGTTAGTAAAAAGTACGTAATAATAATGATAATAATAATAATACTTCAATAATACGATAGTAATATGCTAATAGTATTGATAGTCTTATAAAAATAAATTTGATAGATACAGTAATGATAATTCTTTCATAACAATAGTTGCGACATATGATATACCTTAGTGTTTTAGGAATCAATAAATAATTTAATCCTCATAATTAAACATTGAAAAAAAAAAAATTTAAGAAAAAATAAAATAAAATAATAATAATAATAGTTCGTACAAACTAAGAATAATAACGATAGTCGCAACGAAAATAATAATAATCATAATAATAACGTTTCCTACTCTTAAACTATAAATTGCGAATCTTGCGCATATTCATACCTTAATAATGTCAAGAAAAGGGCCACGTGGAAAATTTTTGTTTGAACAAGTCCGTCTAGACAGCTATCATAATTGGCCAGTTACATTTTTAGACCCCGTAGAACTAGCTGCGGCAGGGTTTTATTATACTGGAATAGATGACGAAGTTAGTTGCTTTGACTGTAGAGTGATTATTAAAAATTGGGAAGTAGGTGATATCCCTATGAAGGATCACAGTAGATAGCAAGAACAATGCCGATTTGTACGAAGTATTCCCTGCGGAAACGTACTCATCGGATAGGACCCACGAAAGATTCCTTTTCCTTGCGACAAGGAACGTTTCGACTCTCGACGGGAAGTAAGAGTCAACGCGACCCCGGACTGTCACGACGACAGACCTCCTATAAGAAGTTCATTGACCCCATCGTATCCAGCTTTTGAAAATTATAAAAAACGATTAGAAAGTTTCACCTTTTGGCCCGAAATTCACGCATTAGACCCTATACGATTAGCTGCCGCCGGATTTTTCTTTTCGGGAAAAGAAGACGAAGTAACGTGTTTTCATCGTGGAATAGTGATGGGAAATTGGGAAATTAAAGACGATCCTTGGGAACAGCATGCTTTTTGGTACCCAAGTTGTCGGTACCTGCATATGACTTTGGGGACCTCCCCACCCACTCAATACCCAGATAGGTCTCTGACCACGTCTTGTCCACCACCTCGTAGTCCTACTACCCCACCACCCTCTCCTGTTGACAGAAACGATTTCTTTCGACCCCCGACTCCCTGGTCGGAAACACTGGATTTATCATCTTTGTCAATAACGACCACTAACGACACGCTACTAGACTTCGACCTATGTCGATGTTGCCGACTGCGACCTGGCGAAGGCATATTTATACCTTGCCTACATCCTAATCTGTGTTCTGGTTGTAAAAGAAACGAAACTACATGCGATATATGCCATTTAGAAGTAACCCACACTCTGACATGCATTCCCACTAATCGTTAAAAGGTAACAAACCAACACAAATTAGAAATTTCATGCTTGCACTTGCCAAAATCTTTTTTTTTTTATCATTATTATACGGCAATATTTTAACATCCACATTTATATTTTTGTTTCTCCTTTTTATTTATTTTTTCTCCTTCAAAAATTTTACACCTCATTCTTTCTTATTACAAGGTAAAAATTGAGAATTCATGGCTCCCCTGGTTAATGGGACGATACACCGCCCGGAGGGGAACTAGAACGAAAGAGAAGTTCTAATCCCAACGTCTTTTCGTTTTCCACCCATCTAGAATAAAAATACGAATATTAAACATAATTTGTCAAAATGTAAGTATATCCCCAAGTAAGTACTATAGTACCAACGCAAAATAACCATAATTTTTCTTACTCATTGCCCAAGAACCTTCTTTGACGCCGCCCCCAAGAGATAGCCTCGAAAGCGTTAGATTCTTCCGGATATCCTTGCGACATCCCCTCCAGCACAATTTCCAACATTTCGACTGTCCAAGATTCCTTCGTCAAAGTCGCCAACCAACTCCCGTCAATATTATAATGTTCTGGAACCCACAATGCTGCAGATCCCACATTTAGCCACACCGATAGTGGTTCCATTTCAAATAATTGTCGCAAATTGGAAGTCTCAATTCCTACGAGAGGCACTTCTTCCCACCTACAGCAACGAATAATTTAATTAAGAATTCCTTTTTCTTTTTATATACCTCTTCTAGACAACAGTCAAAATAATGATAATAACAATAATAAAACAACTGTGTTCTAACTCGATTTCCTCCATAAAGTAATCAAATAAAGAGAAATAAATTTACAAGTTATTTTAACAAGGAATATTATCACACGTCATCACAGACTCACCCGATTCGATTTAAATGAACTGTATGTTAATGAGTATGAGTACATTATATCCGGCTCGAAGGACCAACAAATGTTATGATAATGAGTATGAGTACATTATATCTGGCTCGAAGGACCAAAAAATGTTATGATAATGAGTGTGAGACTGAGTTCGAGTTTGAAATTATTTTTAATCTGTCGACAGGTAGCAAGTCGATACATTCACACGTAGCATGTCAAGTGACAGATGCGAATAGTAAGATTAAGGATCCTGGTGACAAGTATAAATAATTAAAAGCACTCAGTAATGAACAATAATA
The DNA here is from genome assembly GCA_963942595.1 of Cylloceria caligata. Taxonomy (NCBI): domain Eukaryota; kingdom Metazoa; phylum Arthropoda; class Insecta; order Hymenoptera; family Ichneumonidae; genus Cylloceria; species Cylloceria caligata. Next base: position 15,561,221 of record OZ012707.1, on the reverse strand, counting down.
AATTCAATGTTTATTTAAATTATATAACAGTGATTGCATAAAAAATACCTGGTGATTATAACAAATATATACTGTGATTTGTCTGGCCTGCGTGTTGATGTACTGTTGGTAAGTAGGTTCTCAGGCCTCTGAGTTGACTTGTTGATTCCGTGTGGTTGATCCTGGTGATACAGTCTGGTTGTAGAGCTCGAGTAAAGCCTCACGGCAGGCTGGTGAGTGTCCGGACGCCGATGATCGGTGCGAGGCAGAATGGCGTATCTGCTGCCAACGAGCGAACCACGCCGCTGACGGTTATGTGAGTGCTGCACTAGTCCTGTTGAGTTGCTGTGATTCGCACTGACACTGAATTTACACACGGGTGATTTGATCAAGAATGTACTACACTATAATAATGAATGCGCACAAAAGTGATTGGAACGAATGAATATCTCTGTGAGTTTACGCGGAAACGTGTACTGCGAGCGACTCGAGTGAGAACAATGGCCACATCCATCGACCACGAGGCAGAGTATCAAGAAGACGGACGTGCGTCACAGCTTGCTTGTGATTCGCTGTCAGCGATGGAAGGCGAGCCTTGTGAGTGGTCTTGCCGATGGGGCCACGCTAACAGCGTTGGCCGCTTGAGTGAGCTTCGATCGAGGATGTGAGCAGATGGACAATATGCATGAGTGCGCGGTCGATAAATCGATATAGCATACCTGCAGGCTATACCATATGACGCGAGGCGTCAGATGATTGTGACTGTAGCGTGTGCATGAGTTGAGTGTGTACTTGGTAGCCGTGAAAACTGAACATGAACCAACATCCGCCGTAGTGATTACACGTAATCCTTCTTTGGTATGGGAAATTCACGGTCTGGATCACAAAAAAAAAACTATCACTTTGATACTCGATCAACGAATCTATATAAACCACCAACATACGACGTAAATTATAGTCCAACGAATGAGCCATCTCAAAGATACCACACGTAAAGTAACAGAAGAATCGATCTAGCACCACCGACGGAACGTACAAGAATAAGAAATCATACAGGAAAAGCTTCGAATTCGAACTGAGCTGTTTCCTTTCCCAAGACCCCACATTCTTAATCCCGTATATTCAAATGACCTACACTACCCCCTCTAGTCTCCCAGTAATTTTTGAGTCCTTCTAACCAAGTCGGTTCGCTTAATAACGAGAGGTGTTAATGACTGCACCCTCGTACACCCATGCTAGAACCCCGACTCCCCCACTCCGCACTCACACTAAACGCACTAAGTACCCTAAACACATTATATATATATTGCATCTAATACACCAATAGATATATATATATATGTGTGTGTGTGACAGCAGTAATATTTGTGATTCAAGGACTGACATCCCGAGGAAATGTTGCTCATCCTCGTCCTACTCACCCTCAAAGGAGGTATGGGCCTGCCGAACATCGAGCTAAAAAAAATAGAGGACGAAGCGGGACTATATTACGAACCTAAAAGAGACACGTACTTAATACAAGCAAAATGGCAACTAGTCACTTATCTGGATTTACAACCGCTCGAAAATCATCAACCCTGCTTTGCCGACCTACCACTAGACACCATGGAAAGAGATTGCTATCCTTTCTTATACGAATATTGCAATACTTATATTAATAAGGAAGATATAGAATATAAGATCACTCAAATCAATAAGTATTTGTCATTCGCCAGGGAATTAGGATACAGTAATTTTGCTGACACGGGCAGAATACCATTGGATTTTATAGGGACGGCTCGTAAAACACTGAGTTTGACACCCACTGAAACCGAAATTGACTATTATAATGCTCAAATTAATTATGTAAAATCAGAACGCAAAGAGATCATGATCCTGTTGGAAAATCGAACGCACATAATAAACACAAAATTTCGAACAATCAATCCCCGAATTAAAGTTATGGAATTAATTCATAACCAAACTTGGAAAATGGCATGAGAAGTATTTACGAAAAACAACCCCCGCATTTTGTACACAACGCGTCTTTTGGAATGGAGGAAGAACGTCGAGTTGGTCGCCGATGCTTACCTCACCAGTCTACGAACCCTCACGGACATCGTATACTACGCCAAATTAGGACTCCTCCACTCAGAATTGTTGAACCTTGCTACCTGGGAATCGGTTATTCGAGACATAAAAGAGAGTCAATCACGATTTGCTGTACCGATACCATCAACAGATATACACTCAAGTACCATATCAAGAATTTCTCGAGTTTCAGCAAACTATTACGATGGAAAAATTATCATTATTAAACACATCCCCTTGGTAAATCCTAACCTGTATTCTCTGTACAAGCTTAACCCCTTTCCTATGTCCCAAATTATCACCAACACCACGGAAGGAACAGCATATGTCTACCCTAGAGCTACGCATTTGATGCTCTCCAAAGAACATGATAAATATGCATTGCTTGGCACATCGGAGTTACAACAATGCTTATGGTTAGACACCTACCTAATATGCACACCAAATTATATAATTTTCGACGCTATTTCTCACCCAATATGCGAAGTGATGATTTTGAATAACGAAAATAGCAAAGTGTATGACGACTGCAATATCAGAATTATCAAAGAACAGAACCCCTACTGGAAGCAACTCGAGACGACCAAGGAATGGTTATACTCCCTTCCGGAACCGGAAAAATTGTACGTCAATTGTACGAATATTCCCAGGATGCTTCGTTAATAACGACCATGTAACCATGTTGGGATCACCTTTGTCTGAGGAAACACCTGGAAAATCGCCCCAACCCAAGACTCCGCTACACATTGCAGAATTATTGCCTCTATTGAAGAAACCTCAATTGCACCTACAAGCAAACCCCTGGTCCACTCTGACACCTACAACAATCCCCTGACAGAATCGGGATTCTTACCATTCGGTATTAGTCTAGCCGAAATAAAATGTTACCTGGCGGAAGCCGATACTCACCAGCTGACTATAACTAAGCAACAAACTTTTGTCAAAATTCTCATTTTTGGAGGAATAATTCTAATGACTGTACTAAGTCTCTTCGTTGCAATTAACTGCGTTCTCTCTCTCCGCAAAACCTACGCAGGATATAGAACAGTACCAGGGATAGAGGAAGACTATGCCTCTAATAGCTATATATCTATGGAAACTCCGGACACCGGAATACGCCTTCAAGAAATTATATACCAAGTACCATCCTCACCCATCCCCGTTGCATCAATTAATCCTAAACCATTGAATAACTCGAATACTCCCTCAAAAGAATATATTTACGACATCCCACCATCGGGACGGCCTAAGGCTGTAACCACGACAATAACGTAAAACCCCTACTCTAACTTCATCGAGCAGACTTCAGACTCGGTAACACAAACTCTAGTATAATACTATCCGTTTTTCTTCCCCCCCCCCCCCCCTCATTCGACAAGAACACCTGGTAAACCCCCGCCTGGAAGAAGTGATAATAGTCTTGGTTACCAACCAAGCATTTATACAAGCTTCCTCACTTCCAAACGGACCAAGGTAAACCCAAGCCGGCTAAAGTTATTTCCAAAAAAAAAAAATATATATATACAAATTGAAAATGCGGGTTTGATAACAGATGGCGTTACTAACGCTATACGCATCAGGCAGTACTGTGACTATGTTCATGTCAAAGCTACGTCTTATAGCTTTAATTTTCAGTATGTGTCAATTTGTCGCAGTGTCAAATTCATAGTTTTTTTGAGCTCTCAATATGTCGAGTTTCGTGCCAACAAAACAGCATTTGCGGGAAGTTTTAATTTACTTCTTTAATTTGAAGAAAAGTGCTGCTGAAGCACATCGATTGGTCTCCGAGGCTTATCCGAGTCATGTTCCATCGGTTTCAACGTGCGAGAGATGGTTTGTGCGGTTTAGAAGTGGTGATTTTGACGTTGAGGACAAAGAGCGGCCGGGCCAAGTGAAAAAGTTTGAGAATGCTGAATTGGAGGCAATACTCAATGAAGACTCGTGTCAAACTCAACAAGAGCTCGCAGATTCATTGGGAGTGACACAACAAGCCATTTCCCATCGTATAAAAGCCCTCGGAATGATCCAAAAGCAAGGACATTGGGTGCCGTATGAGCTGAAGCCGAGAGACGTCGAGCGCCGTTTTTTTGCATGCGAACTGCTGCTCGAACGGCAAAAACGGAAGGGTTTTTTGCATCGCATTGTCACTGGTGATGAAAAGTGGATCCATTACGATAACCCGAAGCGCAAAAAATCATATGGTTACCCCGGCCATGCATCATCATCGACGGCCAAACCAAATATTCACGGCGCCAAGCTCATGCTCTGTATTTGGTGGGACCAGCTGGGTGTGGTGTATTATGAGCTATTGAAATCGAACGAAACCATCACAGGAGCACTATACCGAACTCAATTGATGCGTTTGAGCCGCGCACTCAAAGAAAAACGGCCACAATACGAGCAAAGACACGACAAAGTAATTTTGCAACATGACAACGCTCGGCCACATGTTGCAGCGCCGGTCAAAACATACCTACAAACGCTGAAATGGGAAGTCTTACCCCACCCGCCGTATAGCCCAGATATTGCTCCTTCCGATTACCACCTTTTCCGATCGATGACACATGGCCTAGCTGACCAGCGCTTCCATTCTTACGAAGAAGCCCAAAAATGGGTCGATGACTGGATAGCAGCCAAGCCGGCCGAATTTTTTCGCGACGGTATCCGTAAATTGCCAGAAAGATGGGAAAAAGTTGTGGCTAGCGATGGACAATACTTTGAATAATTCATTTGTTACCATTTTTTCAGAATAAACGTTCAAAAATAGAAAAAAATCCCGCATTTTCAATTTGTACTCCTGATATATATATATATATATTTATTTATCTGAATTCAATAATTTGAATTAATTATTTAATCATCCGTTTATTCTTTATTTTTTCTTAGTAGGTATAATACATACGAGTAAGAGTGAAATTTGTCATAATATCAAATAAAGAAAGTTGTCTTGATAACGCATTGATCTGCAAATTATTATTATTATTATTATTATTATTATTATTATTATTATTATTATTATTATTATTATTATTATTATTATTATTATTATTATTATTATTATTATTATTATTATTATTATTATTATTATTATTATTATTATTATTATTATTATTATTATTATTATTATTATTATTATTATTATTATTATTATTATTATTATTATTATTATTATTATTATTATTATTATTATTATTATTATTATTATTATTATTATTATTATTATTATTATTATTATTATTATTATTATTATTATTATTATTATTATTATTATTATTATTATTATTATTATTATTATTATTATTATTATTATTATTATTATTATTATTATTATTATTATTATTATTATTATTATTATTATTATTATTATTATTATTATTATTATTATTATTATTATTATTATTATTATTATTATTATTATTATTATTATTATTATTATTATTATTATTATTATTATTATTATTATAATCGACGGACTATATCGGGGGAGAGTCGAACGATGATAGCTTGACGAACGTGACCGAAAATATTAACCTAAGAAAGAGAAGTAGACTTCAGTCATGTACGTCAACAGGCACCGAAGATCGATCCCTACATCAGAAGAAAAAGAAATTAAGATTCTGAAAGAGAGAAACGACACCGCCACCCATGAAAGAGGGTAAAACGGTTCCACCTGTCATCGGAAATATAAGGAGGCATCGAGAAGAACCTGAAACCTCCTCAATCGACGATGACAATAAGAACGAACCCGATTTGACAGAGTTATTACAACTCATTCATGAGACCGCGACGAAAATGGACGAGGCAGCGGCAATACAGAAAAATATGAATATGGCGGTAAAAACCGGCATTAAGACGATTCTTGAGGCCGCCGACGCTGCGCTAAGCATGTAAAGCAGGACAGCCTCAAAGGGACAAATGATGGCAGACGACCTGACAGAGACAGAAACGGAGACAACGGAACCGGCGACGCGACCAACGAAACAAAAAACGGGAGGCGACGAAGACCCCACCAGAGGCCCGGCAGAAGCAACCCCCGAGAACGGAAGCGGCTGAAACCTGGACAAGCGTGAGGAAACGAAAAAAGAAAAAAAAACGACGGAATCGAAAAACAAAACGGACGAGACGAACGTACCGATCCAGGCTGAAAAGCGCAGACCGACCCCCAAACATAGGGGAACGGCTGTACTGGTCAAACCTGAGAAAGACAACACGTACTCGGACATCGTACGGAAGATAAGGACGACGGTCGACCCGACGAGCAGTCATGTACAGGTGACGGCTCTAAGGAAGACGGACGGTATCTCATCAAGATACAGACAGACACGGACGGACGAGAACAGTTTGAGCGCGCACTACAGGACGCGGTCGGGGACACGGGCAGCGTAAGGACCGTGACTTCCAGGGCGCAACTGGAGATCATGGACCTGGACTGCGTTACCATCGCGGAGGACGTGATACGGGCGCTGAGACGAGAAACGGGACGGGACGGCGACTTTGGTGTCCACATCTTCGGCCCGAACCGGGCCGAGCAGTACATGGCGGTCTGCGACCTCGAGACGCGGGAAGCCGAGGTGCTGCTGGGCCGGGGCCGGATCGGGATAGGATAGGTGCGATGCCGACTACGACAGCGATTGACGGTGACCAAATGCCACAAGTGCCTGGGCTACGGACACACAAAGACGAACTGCGCGAACACGGATCGGACAAAAAGCTGCAGGAAATGCGGCGAGACGGGACATTACGCGACGGACTGTAAAAACAGACCGGCATGCCCTCTGTGCTCTGAGGCGGGGCACAGAGACGCGGCGCACTTTGCGGGAACCGGGAGATGTGCGGTGTTCCGGGCTGCGCTGGAGGAGCGCAAAAGGGAGGCCGGAAGATGGACACCGTAATTCAGGGAAACCTGAACCGGAGCAGGACAGCGGACATGCTTCTACCTCAGATAGCCGACGAACACGACGCCGACATACTGATACTGTGCAAACCGTACAGGAAACGGACAACACAGACGTGGATCACAAACGAAAACGAGACAGCTGCTATCTGGATGAGGGGTGACGCCCGATCCCGGATGACTGACCGCGGCGCAGGCGAAGACTTCGCATGGGCTAAGGTCGGCGCTGTCACCTACGTCAGCGTCTACTTGACCCCGAACTGTGTCGCGGCGGAGTTTGAGAGAAGGGTGGCGCTCCTCGAAGACGGAATTAGGGATCTGCCTGGTGACATCGTGGTCGCGGGGGACCTCAACGCGAGGGCGGTCGAGTGGGGCATGACTGTGACGAACAGACGGGGACGACTATTACTGGAGATGGCCGCAAGGCTAGACCTAGTGGTGGCAAATACGGGGAACACACCGACATACAGACGACCAGGATTTGGGAACTCCATACCAGACGTAACGATGACGTCAGACAGAATACTGCCACAGAGAGGGCGATGGAGGGTGGCTGCGGACTACACGGCCAGCGACCACCAGTACATCGTCTTTGAAGTGGGAGAACAGACAACGACGACACGGACGAGGATTCAGCGCTCCCCGCGGTGGAATACGAACAAACTTGACGTACGGAAGTTTTCGGAAGAGCTGGCGGCAGCGCCGGTGCCGATAACAAACGTCCCCCCAGAGCTGACAGGCCGGCTAAGGGCGGAAAGACTGGTAGACGAAACGGCCAAACTGACGGAACGGCTGTGCAATAACACTATGCCAAAACGACATTACGGACAACGCAGACAACCACAATATTGGTGGACGGACGAGATCGCCGAACTCCGGAAGATCTGTCTGGCAAACCGAAGACGGGCCACGAGGGCTGGTGAGAGACCTGAAAGGGAAACCCTCCAGGCCGAATACAAGACAGCACGAAAACGACTGACGAACGCTATCAGAGACAGCAAGACGCAGTGCTGGAGGAAGCTCTGCGAGGAGGTGGACCGGGACCCGTGGGGCACTGGTTACAAGTACGTGACCGGTAAACTAGGGGCCCGGGTCTCACCAGGACTCAAAGATGCTGAAACCACTCGACGAATTGTGGATGGACTTTTCCCGACACACCCCATACGGACGGACGCAACGGATGACAACGGGACACCGACAGCCCCCAAATTCACTGCGGAGGAACTCACCAAAGCATCCGACGCGATGAAAATGGGGAAGGCACCAGGACCTGACGGGGTACCGGCAGAGATTATCCGACTGATGGTCAACCTGAGGCCGGATATATTTCTCGACCTATACAACACGTGCTTGACAACGGGGACCTTCAGTGACCGATGGAAAACGGCGAGGCTAGTCCTTATCCCCAAGGGTAGGGGCGACCCCAACACGCCGTCAGCCTATCGGCCGCTGAGCCTACTGAACACGACAGGAAAACTTTACGAACAACTACTTAGACCAAGACTAACGGACGCGATACAGACCGGGGGAGGCCTATCCAACCAACAGTTTGGCTTCAGGAAGGGCCGGTCCACGATTGGAGCCATCCAGAAGGTGGTAGACTTTTTCCGAGACACAGACAGACATTGCCACGCAGCGCGACCAATCGTGCTACTGGCGACACTCGACGTTAAGAACGCTTTCAACTCGGCCAGGTGGGAGGACATACTGGAGACGCTTAAAAACGGCTTCAGGGCTCCACCATACCTGACCCGAGTAGTGAAAGATTACCTACGAAACAGACGGATTACCTACGAGACAATCGAAGGACAGGCGACAAGACAGATCACCGCGGGGGTTGCCCAAGGATCCATACTGGGACCAGACTTCTGGAACAGGATTTACGACAGCCTGCTGAGACTGAAGCTCCCGCGAGATGTTCAACTCGTCGCATACGCCGATGACGTGGCGGCGGTGATCGTCGAGCGGTCTCCAGAATTAGCACAGTACAAACTGAACCAGACGATGAGACGTGTCGGACGATGGATGACTGACCATGGACTACAACTCGGAACGGAAAAGACGGAACTGGTGTTTCTCACAAGGAAACGCATACTGACGAGACAACCTATGAAAGTCGGGACAGACGAGATAGTGGCTGGAGGGGAAGTCAAGTACCTGGGGGTGACCCTAGATACGAAGATGAACTTCTGGCCTCACGTACAGCGGACAACCCGGAAGGCGGCCGAAAGGGTGACATCCTTAAGCCGCCTGATGGCAAACACGAACGGACCGAGACCGGGGAAACGGAGACTTTTAATGTCGACGACTCACTCGATGCTCCTCTACGGCGCGGAGATCTGGGCGGATGCCCTGAAGACAAAGAAGTACTGCCACGCAATGACGGCGGTACAGAGACAAGGTGCACTGAGGATTGCCTGCTCCTATCGGACTGTCTCTGCACAAGCGGTCTTGGTGGTGGCCGGCGTAGTCCCCGTGGACCTCCTAGCTTTCGAGCGAAAGAGGATTTACGGGAGAAGCGCGGACACAAGACGACAGGACGTGGCAACGACAGAAAGAGACAGGATGATTCAGGTATGGCAACAACGATGGACAGAAGGAACGACAGGCAACTTGTAAGACGACTTGTAAGGGACCTGAGACCGTGGATCGAAAGGAAGTTTGGGGACGTGAATTTTTGCGTTACCCAGCTCCTGACCGGACACGGTTACTTCCGAAGGTACCTTTGCAACATGAACAGAGTACGGACGCCAAACTGTAAATACTGCGGACACGAACGAGACGACGCGGAACACACATTTTTTGTGTGTGACCGCTGGACAGGACCCCGACTTGAACTCGAGACGATTGTTGGCAGCATCACCCCGGACAACATTGTCCAGGTGATGCTCCACTCAACAGAATGGTGGCAATTAGTTGCCACCTATACAGAGACGATACTGCGACGAAAAAACGTAGACGGCTGCCTCGCCTAACCGAGCAGACGGACTGACGTGACGCGACAGGTTACAGACAGCATGACGAACGGACGATCACAGACAGAACCCCCAGCCAGAAGTAATATCAAAATAGTTCCAGGTCTGGGGGAGGGCAACAAGGAGAGGGCGGTTTAGTGGGTAGGCCTACTTTTTTGGGAGTCCCACATACCCCCCCCAGTTCGAAAGGCTGAGGGATATCCGTAAAAAGGATTCCGCAACTCCTTGTATAAATAATAATAATAATAATAATAATAATAATAATAATAATAATAATAATAATAATAATAATAATAATAATAATAATAATAATAATAATAATAATAATAATAATAATAATAATAATAATAATAATAATAATAATAATAATAATAATAATAATAATAATAATAATAATAATAATAATAATAATAATAATATTTTCTTAATCGAGGGAAGTGGAAAATCTTTTAAAGACAAATGGAAAGGGTCCACACTTTCCAAGTGAGTGGGATTTCTACCCACTAAAAACCACACCCTATGTCTTTGATGGTGAGAAGTCAAAACCTCGCCCGGGACTAGTTTAGCATTTCTTCGGGGGGTTCCTTTGCTTCGCTGCTTGGGCTGCATCGTCGAGTTATCTGACTACACTTGCGGATAGTGTGGTGTCCTTTCCGTTTCGGGTCCTGTACTTTTTTATTTATTTATATATATATATATATATATATATTTTTTTTTTTTTTTTTCAGCGATTATGCTTCTTGTCCTTCTTCTTGTGCTGCGTTTAATGTCATTGCATCTTGCTCGGCTTTTTTGCGTCGTAGAATTGTTTTGACATACTCAGAGATGGCGTTCCAGTTTGCCTCGCTCTTTACCATCGTTTGGATGGCGGTTTCCGGCGTTAGCTCGCCGACTTTTTGTTGGACTGTCCGCCTCTCGCTTTCCCATCTTATACACGTGAAAAAAGTGTGATACGCGTCGTCATGGTCTGCCCCGCATTGCGTGCATCTCGGTTCGTCGACTTTGCCCATCTTGTGGAGATAGGTGCCAAAGAGGCCGTGTCCTATCAGAAACTGGGTGAGGTAGTAATTGACCTCCCCGTGCCTGCGGTTTATCCAGGGTGGGACCTGTCCTATTAGTTTCGCCGTCCAGCGACCCCTTGGGTCTTCGTCCCATCGCATTTGCCACAAGGTTATTAGGCGGGCTCTGGCTTGTGATTTGGCCACCTCTCTGCCTACCTCCGCTTTTCGTGCCGCCGTTTCTTGCCGTTCACTCGCCAGGAGATCGATTGGTGGGACGCCTGCTATTACCAAGACTGCAGGGCCGGAGACCGTGCGGTAGGCGCAGGCTACTCTCAGGGCTCCCCTGCGTTGTACTGCAGCTATTCTTTTTCTGCGACTTTTAGGCCCTATCGAATCAGCCCATATTTCGGCTCCGTACAGCAAAATAGAGTGTATGACGTTCATCAGGAGTCTACGTTTGTTCGGTCTTGGGCCTCCTACATTTGCCATGATTCTGCTTAGCGCCGTTACCGCGGTCGCAGCTTTGTCTGCTGCCCGTAGAGTGTGGTCTTGGAAGGTGAGCTTCGAGTCCAAGGTTACTCCCAGATACTTGACCGCCCCCGTCGTTACCACGACCTCAGTTCCTACGCGCATTGGCACGATGTTTTCTATTCGCTTTCTTGTCAGCAGTAGTATCTCGGTCTTCTGGGCTGCGAGGGTTAGCCCGTGATCGTCCAACCATCGGCTGACGCGCCGCATCGTCTGATTTAGCCTTTGCTGGGCTATGTCCAAGTCTCTTGCATTGACGACTGCAGCAATGTCGTCTGCGTATCCAACCAGAAAGACACCTTCGGGCATATCTAGCCTGAGGATTCCGTCGTAGGCGACGTTCCAGAGATCTGGACCTAGTATCGAGCCCTGCGCGGCTCCCGCCGTCAGCTTCTTTTTTTGAGGCCCGTCTCGAGTCTCGTAGACTAGTACTCTGTCTTTGAGGTAGCTTTTTATCATTTGGTAGAGGTACTCCGGTATCCTGAAGTCCTCTCTTAGGGCCCTTAGTGCATCATTCCATCTAAGTGAATTAAATGCGTTCTTAACGTCTAATGTAGCAAGCAGTACTATTTGTCGCGAATGGTGGTTTCCTGTTTGCGCTGCACTGGCTGCTTGTGTTACCTGCCGCACCGCGTTCAACGTGGATCGACCCTTCCGGAAGCCGAATTGTCTTTCGGAGAGGTTTCCGGCTGCCTCTATGGCCTCTAGCAGTCGTCCCTTGAGGAGTTTCTCTAGTAGCTTGCCCGCCGTATCGAGCATGCTCAGTGGCCGGTAAGCCGATGGGGTGTTCGGGTCCCCTTTTCCTTTGCTAATGAGTACCAGCCGTTGTATCTTCCACGGCTTGTAGAATACGCCAGTTGTCAGGCAGCGGTTGTACATGCTAAGTAGGAGCTGTGGATGGCTTTCAGCAACCACTTTTAGCACCTCCCCAGGTATGCCGTCTGGGCCCGGTGCTTTCCTAGTAGGTAAGGAGGATGCTGCTGCCTTGAGCTCTGCCTCTGTGAAGAGCGGGATGTCTTCCGTCGGCGATTCTCTTTCGGGCTCTGGTGTCACATCCTGACTCGGGAAAAGTGCATCGACGATCCGCTTCATTCTGTCTATGTCCATGCTTGCCCCCGTGGGAGCGGCCCCGAACTTGCGCATGACGATTTTGAAGCCAAGTCCCCAAGGGTCGCTATTCACCTCCTCGCAGAGTCGCTTCCATTTCTCGACCTTTGTGCGTCTTATGATGGTGCGCAGTTCTTTTTTAGCCCGTTTGTATTGCGCTGCCCAGGTCGCGGCTATTTCGGGGTCCCTTCTGCGAGTCCTCGTTGCTTTCCGTCTAAATCGTATGCACGTTCTCCTTACTTCGGCGATTTCTTGGGTCCACCAATACGTGGGTCGTCTGTTTTCTCGTGAGCTTTTCTGTGGCATGGCTGCCTTGCAAGCTCGAGTTATCAGGCTCATGGTGTATGTGGCGAGAGCCTCTGCTGTTGTCGGGGTTTCCGTTGAGTCGTCCGTGCTGTTTGCGATCGCTAGATTTGCGGATATTGTTGCGGTGAGTTTTTTCGAGTCTAGTTTCGCTACGCACCACCTGTTCGGCTGATTTCTGCGTGTAAGTGTTGACCTGTTTAGGTGGAACCCATAGGTTATGTATTGATGATCGCTTCCTGTGAGGTCTTCGATCACTTTCCACTCGCTGACATAGGAGGCGAGGTTTTCCGTCGCAAAGGAGATGTCCGGGATTGTTTGCCCGTACCCTGGTCGCCTAAAGGTTGAGGTGGAGCCCGAGTTAAGTACCACGAGCCCCAACCTCGCGGCCATCTCCACTACTCGTCTACCTCTTCCGTCAGGTGTTGGCATTCCCCACTCCAGTGCCCTAGCGTTAAAATCTCCAGCGACGAGAATTTGGCCTTCCATGTCCCTAACTGTGTCTTCCAGCTGTTCTAGCTTTTGTTGGAAAGAGTCGATGTTTTCATTTGGCGTGAGGTGGCTGCTCACGTAGGTCGTGTTCTCTGCCTTGATCCAAACGAAGCCACGCCTCGAGCCATGGCCATCAATCCGTAGCCTCCGTGGGTCTGGTACCCATATGGCTGCGGTACCCAGGTCGTCCGCGAACCATGTAGGGCAGTCTTTATCCTTGTACTGCTCACTGATCAGCAGTATGTCAGCTTTTTTCTCGTATATGAGTTGCGTCAGTAGGTCGTCAGCAGTCCTACTACGGTTCATGTTCCCTTGTAGGACTTGTGTCATCTCTGTTGGCTTTTGGCTTTGTCGAGCGCTTGCCTGAATGTGGCACACGCTCCTGATCCCATGGCATGCGCCGAGTTGACCGCCGTGTCCTCCTTGGTTGCGCAAAGCACGCATTTTAGGGAGGCCTGGCAAGTGGAGGCCTTATGCCCTACTTCGCCACACTTGTAGCATATCTTGCTGCGGTCAGGGCCTCTGCAGTTTGCTGAGTGGTGCCCGTAGTCCAGGCACCTAAAGCAATGAGCGACCATAACCCGTCGCCTTGCCCTGCAAATAACCCATCCTATCTTGATCTTGCCCGTTCGTAGGATTTCTGCCGCTCTGATTTCGTCGATCTCGACGATGGCGATTTTTTGTCCCCTGTGCACCGCTCTTGGCACCCGGATCCTGGCATCCCCTGCTCCGTCATTGAGGGCACGGTTGAGCGCGTCTCGGACGTCCTCTTCCTCCGTCACGCAGTCGAGGTCCCGGAACTCGAGGGTTATTCTGGGTTTTAGTTCCCTTACGCATCCCGTGGGCCCCAAGGCTTCCTTTAGCGCGCGGGTAAAGTCTGTCTTCCTCTTTGTATCCCTGCCCAATTCGAGGAGGATATCTCCGTTTCTTGTTTGGCGTATGCTCCTTACGTTGGTTTGGGTGTCGTCTGGGTTCACCTTGGCCTGAATTTTCTTAAGCGTCTCTGCGTAACTTTTGCCTGCTTCTGGCCTGATCAGAACCGCCTCGGACCGGGGCTTCCACTTCTCCTTTTTCTGAGCCGGGTGGTCCATGCCATTTACATTCCCCTGGATCTCGGTGAGTATTTTGTTCGGCCGCTCGGGCCTCCTTGCGATTTTCTCGCCGCTCTGATGCTCCGTGGTCTTTTTGTTCGTCTTGCTACGCACTGTCCTCCATTCATGAGAGTCAGCTTGTTTTGTTCTTTTCTCCTCTCGAGGATCTCTGGCGTTGCCTTCTGGGCTCGCGACAATTCGGCTGCGTTTCTGACTGCAGTTGGAGGACTGGGAGCCTCGTCGTTTGATGCGAGGTAGTTCCCAGCGTTTCAGTTCAGCTCTCGCCTTTTTCCAGATGCGCCTTTCTTCAAAGATAGCGTCAACCGCTTCCACTAGCTTGGGCAGCCCTTGCTTAATGTCCATGCTAACGTTTTTTTGTCTGTATGTTGCGTTCTGCATACTCTTTATTATAGCAGCTATGTCCTGTAAGCGGGTATCTTCCCCCGCTATGGCCTCGTCCTCCTGTTTTTGCAGAGCCGCTCTTTGTTGCTCCACTCCTCCAGTCCTGTCGCCTCCCGACGTCAAGAGCTCTGTCCTGTTCATGAGCTCTGCTCGAGTCGCCTCTTCTGTGGCTGCGTATAGGTGTTCTGCTCCACCCCTTTCTTCGCTTGTGGCATTAGATGCTACGTTGGCCAAGTCGTCCACCAACGTAGCACTGCGGTCGCTTGTTTTCGACGCCGGGGAGCCCGCTTGCTCACTCCCCGCCGGCGCCGGTACTGGGGTCCGTGCCCCTGCACCCTAATCTGCACTCCTATTAGACTCTCCATGTTGGTTTTCTTATTCTGGGTCTCCTTCCCATATCACTGCTCTTTGTGCACGCGGCTACATGCCTGGCTTGACATGCCGCCGCGATTCGGCCCCCCCACCACAACGAGGTGGCAGCCAACCGGGGGAATAATAATAATAATAATAATAATAATAATAATAATAATAATAATAATAATAATAATAATAATAATAATAATAATAATAATAATAATAATAATAATAATAATAATAATAATAATAATAATAATAATAATAATAATAATAATAATAATAATAATAATAATAATAATAATAATAATAATAATAATAATAATAATAATAATAATAACAATAATAATAATAATAATAATAATAATAATAATAATAATAATAATAATAATAATAATAATAATAATAATAATAATAATAATAATAATAATAATAATAATAATAATAATAATACTTTTTCGAGGGGTGGTGGAAAATCTTTAGAAAGACAGAGAGGAGGGACCGCACTCCTCAATAGTCCAGGATTTATACCCACTAAAAACCACCAACCCTTTTTCCAGATGTTGTGTAACGACCCCGGAACCGCTTCCGCATTTCGTCAGGGTCGTTCTGTTCTTTTGCCTTCCAGGCCTCTTCATTCTTTCCTGCTTGCTTATGGCCGCGGTCCGGCGCAAGCTGTGATTCTCTGCCCAATTCCATTCGCTGACACGCTAATGTCCTAACTGTTTTCACTGTGTCACTTCACTGTGGTTCACTGGACTCGGCACTATTTTCTCGCACTGCACTGTTCACTATGCTCACGATGTCTAACTAGTTGTTGTCTGCTCCGGCTATTACTCTGTTGTTTTCTTCTTGTTTCTTCTGGCGTAGAACTGTTTCGGCAGAATTTGTCACCGCATCCCACTTCTCCGCGCTGATCAGCATCGATGCCACTATGTTCTCTGGGGTGATAAGACCTAGTCACTCCTCCATCCTTTCCCTCTCATCCCTCCATCGATTACACTCGAAGAAGGTGTGATGAGCGTCGTCGCGTTCAAAATCCCCGTAGATACATCGCGGATTTTCCACTTTCCCGATCTTGTGAAGGTATGCGCTAAAGAAGCCATGCCCGCTCAATAGTTGGGCCAGGTAGAAAGTCACTTCCCCATGTTTATGATTTGTCCATGGGGCCAGATGTTTGATGAGTCTGGCTGTCCATCTTCCTCTTGCGTCACTGTCTCACATGCCCTGCCAAAGCTCCATGGTGCGATCCCTCTCCTGGTTCTTCGTCTGTTTTCGATCGTGTTCAGCTCGTCGTAGGTAGACTCGTTTCTTCTCTCTCGCGAGGAGCTCAATGGGTACCACTCCAGCAATGACCAGGGCCGCCGGTCCTGATACCGTTCGGTATGCACAGGCCACTCTCAGGGCTCCTCTTCTTTTTATCGCGGCCATACGCTTCCTTCGGCTTTCCGCCTCCAGTGCGTCCGCCCAGATCTCTGCTCCATACAGGAGAATCGAGTGCGTCACTGACATCAGAAGCCGACGTTTTCTGGTCGTTGGTCCTCTCACGTTTTCCATGAGACGGCTCAGTGCTGCTACTATAGTCGCCGCTTTGTCTGTCGCTTTCCTGATGTGTTCCCAGAAGGTTAGTTTGGTGTCCAGGGTGATGCCGAGATACCTCACTGCGCCCTTTGTTTCCACTTCTTCGTTTCCGACGCGCATGCGCAGTATGTTCGGGATCCTCTTCCGAGTGAGAACTACTATCTCCGTCTTCTGCGTGGCTAGGCTGAGGCCGTGGTCTCCCATGGGTGCGTCCGCCTCATGACCTGGTTAAGACGCCTTTGTGCCGCTTCGGGGTCTCTTGCTGTGATGACCGCGGCGACGTCGTCGGCGTATCCTATCAGGTACGTGTCATCTGGCATTTCCATCCGTAGAAAATAATAATAATAATAATAATAATAATAATAATAATCCCTCTCAAGTGTGTCGCCTTGCCGCGGCGGGGGGCTTGCGTTTCTGCAATGAACTTTGGAGCTCAGCCGGCGGGGGCTCTGGCCCCTGGCAGGTCTAACCTTGCCGGACAGGTCCATGGGGAGCAGGCAGACTAAGAACACACAACATCAAAAGCTACGGTGGAAGGCATCGTGCCTACGGCTGCATGGCCGCAATGATGTAAACTAAAGCGGTCGCGAACGATCCCTGCAGGGCACCGGGTGGAACCCTGCAGTATTGACACCTTACCTAGACAAGGCGGCTCTGCCTAGGCAGACCTACATTCCGACCTACTCGTGGGATTAATATGGAGAAACTTTTAAAAGAAATAAAACCTAAGCAGAAGAAGGAGTTGGAAAAAACATCGACCGAGGAAGAACTCAAGACAATCGGAGAACTCGCGACGAACAATATCGAGGGAGAGTCGAACGATGATAGCTTGGCGAACGTGACTGAAAGTGTCAACCTGAGAAAGAGAAGTATACTTCAGTCATGTTCGTCAACAGGCACGGAAGATCGATCTCTACATCAGAAGAAAAAGAAATTAAGATACAGAAAGAGAGAAACGACACCGCCACCCATGGAAGAGGGTAAAACGGTTCCACCTGTCGTCGGAAATATAAGGAAGCATCGAGAAAAACCTGGAACCTCCTCATTCGACGATTACAATAAGAACCAACCCGATTTGACAGAATTATTACAACTCATTCATGAGACCGCGACGAAAATGGAAGAGGCAGCGGCAATACAGAAAAATATGAATATGGCGGGAAAAACCGGCATTAAGACGATTCTTGAGGCCGCCGACGCTGCGCTAAACATGCAAAGCAGGACAGCCTCGAAGGGACAAATGATGGCAGACGACCTGACAGAGACAGAAACGGAGACAACGGAACCGGCGACGCGACCGACGAAACGGAAACGGGAGACGACGAAGACCCCACCAGAGGCCCGACAGAAGACACCCCCAAGAACGGAGGAGGCCGAAACCTGGACAACCGTGAGGAAACGAAAAAAGAAGAAAAAAACGACGGAACCGAAAAACAAAACGGACGAGACGAACGTACCGACCCAGGCTGAAAAGCGCAGACCGACCCACAAACATAGGGGAACGGCTGTACTGGTCAAACCTGGGAAAGACAACACGTACTCGGACATCGTACGGAAGATAAGGACGACGGTCGACCCGACGAGCAGTCATGTACAGGTGATGGCTCTAAGGAAGACCAAGGACGGACGGTGTCTCATCAAGATACAGACAGACACGGACGGACGAGAACAGTTTGAGCGCGCACTACAGGACGCGGTTGGGGACACGGGCAGTGTAAGGACCGTGACTTCTAGGACACAACTGGAGATCATGGACCTGGACTGCGTTACCACCGCGGAGGACGTGATACGGGCACTGAGACGAGAAACGGGACGAGACGGCGACTTTGGTGTCCACATCTTCGGCCCGAACCGGGCCGAGCAGTACATGGCAGTCTGCGACCTCGAGACGCGGGAAGCCGAGGTGCTGCTGGACCGGGGCCGGATCGGGATAGGATGGGTGCGATGCCGACTACGACAACGATTGACGGTGACCAAATGCTACAAGTGCCTGGGCTACGGACATACAAGGACGAGCTGCACGAACGCGGATCGGACAAAGAACTGCAGGAAATGCGGCGAGACGGGACATTACGCGACGGACTGTAAAAACAGACCGGCTTGCCCACTGTGCTCTGAGACGGGACACGGGGACGTAGCGCACCTTGCGGGAACCGGAAGGTGTGCGGTATTCCGGGCTGCGCTGGAGGAGTGCAGGAAGCAGGCCGGAAGACGGACAGAATAGTTCAGGGAAACCTGAACAGGAGTAGGACAGCAGACATGCTACTACCACAGATAGCTGACGAACATGACGCCGACATTCTGATCCTGTGCGAACCGTACAGGAGAAGAACGACACAAACGTACATTACGAACGAGACAGAGACCACAGCTATCTGGGTAAGGGGCGCTGCCCAATCTCGAATAATTAACTGCGGTGTCGGGGAAGATTACGTCTGGGCAAGGGTCGGCGCTGTCACTTACGTCAGCGTTTACCTGACACCCAACTGCGCCGCGACGGATTTCGAGAGGAAAGTGGCGCTCCTTGAAGACGGAATCAGGAATCTGCCTGGAGACGTTATCATCGGGGGAGACCTCAACGCGCGGGCGATCGAGTGGGGAATGACAACAACGAACAAACGTGGACGGCTGCTGCTGGAGATGGCCGCAAGACTAGACCTGGTGGTAGCAAATACGGGAAACGTACCGACGTACAGACGACCAGGGTTTGGAAACTCCATCCCTGACGTCACAATGACATCGGACAGAATATCACCACGGATAGGACAGTGGCGGGTTTTCGACGGCTATACAGCCAGCGATCACCAGTACATTGTCTTCGAAGTGGCAGGACAAACGGCGACGAGACGGACGAGGACCCAATACCCCCCGAGGTGGAACCTCAACAAACTCGACTTACGAAAATTTTCGGAGGAGCTGGCGGCAGCACCAGCACCAATGACGAAAGTCCCCCCTGAACTGACTGGCCGGCAAAGGGCGGAAAGACTCACGGACGAGACGGCCAAACTGACGGACCGGCTGTGCAACAGCACAATGCCGAAACGACGACATAGACCAAACAGGCAACCACAATACTGGTGGACGGACGAAATAGCCGAGCTGCGCAGGCTCTGCTTGGCAAACCGCCGACGAGTTACGAGGGCTGGGGGAAGACCCGAAAGGGAAAACCTCCAAGCCACTTACAAGACGTCACGAAAAACACTTACGAACGCCATAAGGGACAGCAAAACGCGATGCTGGAAGCAGCTCTGCGAGGAGGTGAACGAAGACCCCTGGGGAACCGGTTACAAAATTGTGACTGGCAAACTAGGGGCCCGAGTTCCACTTGAACTCAAAGATGCCGAAACCGCAGAACGGATTGTTGACGGACTGTTTCCGACTCACCCGATACGGACGAACGTGACAGACGACACGGAAGCCCCGGCGGCCCCCATATTTACCGCGGAGGAGCTCTCCAAAGCGACTGCCGCGATGAAGACTGGCAAGGCGCCGGGACCAGACGGAGTACCGGCGGAGATTCTCCGGCTGATGGTTCGCCTGAGGCCGGAGATATTTCTTGACCTGTACAACACGAGCTTGACGACGGGAACGTTCAGTGACCGGTGGAAGACGGCAAGGCTAGTTCTTATCCCTAAGGGTAAGGGCGACCCCAATACGCCGTCAGCCTACCGGCCGCTGAGTTTACTCGACACAACGGGTAAACTCTATGAACAACTACTAAAACCGAGACTGACGGACGCGATACAGACCAGCGGAGGCCTCTCAGACCGGCAGTTCGGCTTCAGGAGGGGACGATCAACGATTGGAGCGATTCAAAAAGTGGTCGATTCCTTCCTGGATTTGGAGAGACATTGCCATGCAGCGCGACCAATCGTTCTGCTGGCGACCTTGGACATCAGGAACGCCTTCAGCTCGGCCAGGTGGGTTGACATCCTGGAGGCGCTTGAAGGCAACTTCGGGGTTCCGGCTTACCTGGCTCGGGTGGTGGGTGACTACCTAAGAAACAGAAGGATCACGTACGAGACGACTGAAGGACCGGTGACGAGACAAATCACCGCGGGGGTTGCACAAGGGTCCATACTGGGACCAGACTTTTGGAACGGACTCTACGACAGCTTGCTCAGGCTGGAATTGCCGCTTGGCATTTTCCTTGTCGCCTACGCTGACGACGTGGCGGCGGTGATCACCGAGCGATCTCCAGACCTGGCACAGCAAAAACTGAACCTGACGATGCGGCGAGTGGGCCGTTGGATGACGGACCACGGACTACAACTCGCAACAGAAAAGACAGAACTGACTTTCCTTAGCAGAAGACGCATACAGACGAGACTACCCATGTGGGTCGGGACGGATGAAATCAAGGCCGGAGGTGAAGTCAAGTACCTGGGAGTGACCCTAGATACGAAGATGACCTTCTGGCCTCATATACAAAAAACATGCCAGAAGGCGGCTAAGAGAATAGCATCCTTAAGCCGCCTAATGGCCAACACAAACGGGCCGAGACCGGGAAAACGACGACTCCTAATGACGACAGCCCACTCGATCCTCCTGTACGGCGCGGAGATCTGGGCAGATGCCCTGAAGACAAAGAAGTACTGCCACGCCATGACAACGGTACAAAGACAGGGTGCGCTGAGGATCGCCTGCTCCTACCGAACTGTCTCTGCACAAGCAGTCTTGGTGGTTGCGGGCGTAATCCCCGTGGACCTCCTAGCTTTCGAGCGAAAGAGGATCTACGGGAGAAGCGCGGACATAAGACGGGAGGATGCGGCAGTCGCGGAACGTGACAAGACGATACAGACTTGGCACGAACAATGGACAGAAAGAGCGACAGGCAACTGGACAAGACGATTAATAAAGGACCTGAGACCGTGGATCGAAAGGGATTTTGGGGACGTAAATTTTTACATCACCCAGTTCCTGACGGGACACGGTTACTTTAGACGGTACCTTTATAACATGGACAGAGTACGGACGCCAGACTGTAAGTACTGTGGACACGAACGAGACGACGCGGAACACACATTTTTTGTGTGCGACCGCTGGACAGGACTCCGACTGGAACTGGAGACGATTGCTGGCAGCATCACCCCGGACAACATTGTTCAGGTGATGCTCCACTCGACAGAATGGTGGCAACTAGTTGCCACCTATACAGAGACGATACTGCGACGAAAAAACGTAGACGGCTGCCTCACCTAACCGAGCAGACAGACTGACGTGACGCGACAGGTTACAGACAGCAAGACGAACGGACGAACACGGACAGAACCCCCAGCCAGAAGTAATACCAAAATAGTTCCTGGTCTGGGGGAGGACAACAAGGAGAGGGCGGTTTAGTGGGTAGGCCTATTTTTTTGGGAGTCCCACATACCCCCCCAGTTCAAAAGACTGGAGGATATCCGTAAAAAGGATTCCGCAACTCCTTGTATAATAATAATAACAATAATAATAATAATAATAATAATAATAATAATAATAATAATAATAATAATAATAATAATAATAATAATAATAATAATAATAATAATAATAATAATAATAATAATAATAATAATAATAATAATAATAATAATAATAATAATAATAATAATAATAATAATAATAATAATAATAATAATAATAATAATAATAATAATAATAATAATAATAATAATAATAATAATAATAATAATAATAATAATAATAATAATAATAATAATAATAATAATAATAATGATGATGATGATGATGATGATGATGATGATGATGATGATGATGATGATGATGATGATGATGATGATGATGATGATGATGATGATGATGATGATGATGATGATGATGATGATGATGATGATGATGATGATGATGATGATGATGATGATGATGATGATGATGATGATGATGATGATGATGATGATGATGATGATGATGATGATGATGATGATGATGATGATGATGATGATGATGATGATGATGATGATGATGATGATGATGATGATGATGATGATGATGATGATGATGATGATGATGATGATGATGATGATGATGATGATGATGATGATGATGATGATGATGATGATGATGATGATGATGATGATGATGATGATGATGATGATGATGATGATGATGATGATGATGATGATGATGATGATGATGATGATGATGATGATGATGATGATGATGATGATGATGATGATGATGATGATGATGATGATGATGATGATGATGATGATGATGATGATGATGATGATGATGATGATGATGATGATGATGATGATGATGATGATGATGATGATGATGATGATGATGATGATGATGATGATGATGATGATGATGATGATGATGATGATGATGATGATGATGATGATGATGATGATGATGATGATGATGATGATGATAATAATGATAATTGAAAATAATCACCTTTTAAAAAACCGCGGCGGATCCTCATCATGAAACCCTATGAAATAGCCCTACGCATAGATTCCGGCTCCGACCGCTCAAGCGCTAATCCCCCGATCAGGATAACTAACATCTCATCCGTCCAGGGTTCTCGAGAGATGGACGCCAACGTGTTCCCGAGCGATTTCGACCAAATCGACGGTGGAATCTCCGAGTCCTCAATGTCCAAAAGACGAGAGAGAACAAGGTCGTCGTCGGAAAATTCATATAAGCCCTCTACGCGCTCCCCCGTTCCAGGCAGAACGGCCCACCTGAAAAATACATAAAGTGTCAATGCATAGCACGCACCCGCGATCCGGAAGAACACACACACATCACACAAATACGAATTACTTACCCCATGTCCACGTAAAATACTCCAATGAGGAAAACAAGAAACTAATCAGATTCCATTGAACCCTTGAAAGGTTTGTCACGAATTCGCAATTTAACCATTGCAAACCCTCTTCTCGCAAACTACGGAGCACGAAGGTATAGTCTGACAGTTCCGCTGCCTTGCAACGAAAAATAAAACTTTCCCGATTAAAATTGCTCATGAGTGACGAGTTCCGTACAAGCTGACAAGCAACGCTAGAATACCTTACCGGACCAACGCGGTGAAGAATCAAAAATTCTTCACAACTCCCCACTCCGCAACCCTTTCCAGTCTCCAGAAATTTTTCTACCACTAACGGCGAGGAACAAATTGCTTTAGCAAATATTCCCCGCATTTTCCTGTACATAAAAATTTATGATCGGAAGCTTTTCCGCAGCGGAACAGAACCAATTCCAACACCTATAAATTTACAAATGAACCCTACGTATCCACTACTATGGAGCTTGTGTTTTCTGTGCCGCCTGTCCACTGTGTTGGGGGCGATCGGGTACGATTGTGGAGGAGCTGCTACCAACATCACTACCTTATCATTATTAGAGGTAGGAGAATGCGATATTCCCCAATCCGAAGTTAACGTTACGAAAAAATTTATACAACAACTACAGATCAATCAGTATAGCTCTATCCAAGTAATTCAATGTAAAGTCGAAATCTATCGGGAAATCCATAAATGTGGTATGTTCTCACATACGATGGAAGTACTTAACGGGGAATACGCTTACGTAGATACAGTATCACATGATAATTGCCGACAAATGCATCATGATGGTTCCTTGAAAGTCGGAAAAACTGAGATTACAGGGATTCCTCATAATTACACCACTACTAGACCAGTGACATTAGCCGGTCAAATAGATCCTGATGGAAGTTGCCAGGGAGTGTATTACTCTGACCCTTATGGTAACTGGGACGAAGTAATCGTCCAAGGAACAGTAAAAATAACTTTAAGGGATTACACAGCTGAACTAAGCGTAGAATCCAATAAAATACACTTAAAATCAAGAGTAAGATGCGATTTAAATGAGGGCCAATGCATCGATATAGACGGCGGCGATACATACTGGAATCCCCTACCCGAAGACTCCTGTAAAACCAATAGGTTCGGACTTCTCTATGAAGGACTCGCTGACGAAACGGTAGACGTCCACACTCATTTTTGGCAAACTATATATTCTATGTCTGAGGGAGAAGTTGTATTCGCCCTCACCGCCAAAGGAAGAACCTCAATTTGTGGATATACGCAAATACGTACCGAGCATCCCAAACTGCTTATTGTAGAAATTGAAAAAAATTATCCTTTTATAAAAAAAGAGGTAGTCAACGTAAATAACCTAGACATTTTTTCTTACGTAAATTCCAAATTCGTATACGTGGAAAAACACATTCGCAAAGAAATGAAACAAATGTACCACGATATATTAATACAACGCTGTAATATAGAAAGACAAGTACTACAGAATGCCCTTACTATTGCTAAGCGGTCTTCCAACAAATTTGCATTCAATGTAATGAAAGCACCAGACTACATGGCCCTACTAGCCGGAGAAGTCGCGCACATAATTAAATACATCCCAATAGACGTAAAAATACTTAGGACAAAAGAGTGCTACGATCAATTACCCGTGCAAATTGGAAACAATACCCTTTATTTGTCACCCCGCACTCACATTTTAACAAAATTGGGAATGCAGATTACATGTAACAAGCTAGTCGCTCCAATGTACATGCTGGATAGATCCTGGTATAGCATTAATCCCGATCCTATACAAGCAATGCCTCCAAGGGTCGTAAAACCCCTTACTGCACCAACTTGGCAATATCGCAACCCCCACAGTTTGGCCACCAGTGGCATATACACTCAAAGGGACCTTGATGAATTGAGAGATCATATAATGTTTCCTGCCGAAAGACCTGCTATTTTAAATTCTGTAGCCCGAGGTATAGCCGGACAACCCACTATTTAACAGGGTGGTTCAATTTCTAATTTACTCGACAAAGTCTCTTTAAAGAAAATTATCGAAAACACCTGGAATAAGACATGGGGCTATTTATCGATATTTGGAAACATTAGTGCTGGTTTAATTGGAATGCTTTTAATAAGTCGTACAATAAAATTTATTTTTGACACCATCATCCATCGATACGCACTACACACTATTTACGGGTGGTCTATATATCTTCTTGGATCCATTTGGGATTCCGTCACCTATCTATTGCTACACTTAAGCCAACACCCCGGAAATAAGGGAACAAGGAAGGGGCAGAGAGCCAGAACTCCGACCTCACCTGACGAAGACAAAAATATTCCCATTCCCACTTACCAGAATTTGACCCCCCCTAACGCTGGGAATGCAGAATATCCTTTCGAAAACGTAACTTTTGAATTTGATCCTCGAATACACACACTGAAGGAAAATCGTTATCCGAAACCCGCTCCTGTTGGCCAGAATCAAAACCAACAAGTATTTCCAGATGATCATCCACTACCCCCTAACAAACAACGCAGCCATCCAAATCGTCCTCTATCATTCATTTGGGCAACAAAAAATTCATGTATACTACCCAAGATGCCCTCCGTCCCGCCTGCGTTCCTCGATCCATGACCATCTACGTCTGGTTTACTTCCGAATATCTACCCAGATTTGAAAAATCATTCCACATCATCATGCGAAATCCCTGCAGGAAAGGAAGATATGAATAAAAGAATGAATAACGACAACCAGCTATAATAACGACAATGTTTATAATAATAACAATAACAATAATAACAATAATAACGCTATCGCTAACAATAGTCAATTATACTCACTAACCACGATAACAATACTAACAAAAGGGTTGGATATAGCAAACGAGAACCATCAATGATATCTAATTGCTGTTACCTGATTCAGCACCAACATGCCACCAATTTCCAATGGAAGAAGTAAGGGAGAACTATGAGATCTCAACAAGTACAAGTAACCCATTCGACAACACTCCTCTCAATCCAATCCCCCGGTACCCGGTACTGAGACTATACCAGGTGTATGCATAAGTTTTTTCCGGTTTAACTAAGAGATGGCGCCAGCGAAAAGTACGCAGCGTATTAATTTGACACATACGTCATTTTGTTCGTCTGACATTAACCTACAAACACACACAAGTTGAGTCCGCCAAAAACTAGCGTCTTTGTTTTATCGTTCAGTGATCATGTCGAGTTTTGTGCCTGAAAAAGAACATTTGCGGCACGCATTGCTTTTCTTATTTAATCAAAAGAACAAGGCTGCTGAAAGTCAACGTTTGCTGGTAGAAACATATGGTGAACACGCTCCATCGATTAGAACATGTGGGACATGGTTTCGACAATTTAAAAGTGGTGATTTCAATGTGAAAGACAGTGAGCGCTCTGGTAGACCACAAAAATGCGAAGACGAGCAATTGCAGGAGTTATTGGATGATGACCCAACTCGAACTCAACGGCAATTAGCAGAAGCATTACATGTGTCACAAAAAACAATCAGCAGACGTTTACGAGTAATGGGGAAGATCAATAAACTCGGTAAATGGGTCCCACACGATTTGAATGAACGTCAAATAGAAAATCGCAAAGTCACTTGTGAAGTGCTGCTTCAACGCCACGAAAGGAAATCATTTTTGCATCGAATTGTGACGGGTGACGAAAAATGGATTTATTTTGAAAACCCGAAGCGGAAAAAATCGTGGCTTTCACCTGGCGAAGCCGGTCCTTCAACACCAAGGCCAAATCGCTTCGGCAAGAAGACCATGCTCTGTGTCTGGTAGGACCAGAGCGGTATTGTGTATTATGAACTCTTGAAGCCCGGCGAAACCGTTAATACACAACGCTATCGCCAACAAATTATTAATTTAAGCCACGCATTAATCGAAAGACGACCGGAATGGGCCAGAAGACATGGCAAAGTGATTTTGTTACACGACAATGCGCCGTCTCACACAGCAAAAGCAGTGAAAGACACCTTGAAATCGCTTGGATGGGACATCCTTCCGCACCCGCCGTATTCGCCAGACCTGGCGCCATCTGACTATCACCTCTTCGCATCAATGGGGCACGCGCTCCCAGAGCAGCACTTCAGCAATTTCGAGGAAGTTGGAAAATGGCTCGACGAATGGTTTGCCGCAAAAGACAAGCAGTTTTTCTGGCATGGTATTCATAAGTTACTTGAAAGATGGGCGAAATGTGTAGAGGCCGATGGCAAATATTTTGAATAAAACAAAAATTTATTTCCCTTGAAAATTACGTGTTTTTTTTACCAAAAAACTGGAAAAAACTTATGCATACATCTGGTATTTTGCTATTGAAAAATCATAATCCAACTAGATACGGCGGGAAGAAATTTCGAACTCTACGTCCCTCCGGAATGGAGAGCTGTTAAACTAACGATTTTGGACCACTGGATAACTCAATTACACCGTCGGCTATTCAAAAGAATTGTCATCGGACAGATACCATACCAAAGGACCAATAACATCTTGGCTCCCACATGGCAAAATGTGGCTTTTATACCAATACCTGGCCAGCATAGTTGGCCGGATTCTATTAAGCCGACATGTTCATGGACCCGGAAGCTACCTATTGAGCAATTACACATTCGTATCAATCAGGAGCCGCTAAACGAAACACTGAACTTACAAAAATTGACGCATTGTTAGAAACTATTCATAAAAACCCCCAAGAAAGGATTGACGACCGCATGGGTCCCCCCTGAGTGGAGACTCTTACCGAAAGAACGATTGCGAATATGGGCACACGCAGCTGCACTACGAAAGCCCAGATCCATCGAAATAGAGGAAACTAAGTATGTTTGGAGAAGTAATACCCTAACTCCCGTAAGCCAAGGCCTGTCCAAAATCCAATACGATACAACAAAGAAATCCAAAGAGGGCGAACTCATATTTATTAGAAACCGAAAAAAAAGAATTTCCAAACCCATAAAAATTCAAAAATCCAATATTGACTCCGCCGAACTCCCTGGTCCAAGCATTCCACTCCCACTCAATAAAGAACTCCCCAACCATTCTCTATTGTCCAAGGAACCCGCAGATCTAGAGCCAGACTTGAAATGTCGTCACGGAAATCAAGAGAAAAAAAAGGAAACACCCACGCTCACACCTTCGTTTTCCGCATTTGAGTTTCAAGAGGTATTGGACTCTATAAAAAAATCGCCAAATCAAAATCCACCGGAAGATCTATACGAAAACCCAGATAAAAATAAGGAAATAGGTACACTCGAACCTTTGCTCACCACGTCTGGGTTCCAAGAATTAGTGAAGGCTTTGAAGAACCCTCCAATGGCGACCTTACCGGAATACCTAGACAAAATTCTTGAAGAATACAAAGAACCTCAAAGCATTCACCAAGTCAAGACCCACCGGAAAAAGTTATAAATTTTAACATAGGAAATATTAAGCAAGAAGTTAAGGACGAAGGCCAAGAGGACGATCCCCTCTTTTGCCCAGAAGCCTTCTCTCCCTCATGTTTGAGCTTCCTAGCTGCACTTTCGGAGTAACGAAGAAAATGTCACATTCAAACGAACCGCACTTACACACTCCTGCGGCACTAGAAGAAAGAAATCTGCACCTATCCCGGACCACATAAAACATATTACACATGACCAAACCACTGAGACCATCGAAACTCTCCAGAACTCTGAAACTTCAATCATCCGAAGAAATTCAACTTCATGAACTTCAGAGCTTGGATATCGCAAAGAACTTCAACAAATTTCAAAACTTCAAGAACTTCGAGAATTTCTGAGCCCTAATAACCTAAAGGAACTTCAGGAACCACTAGAACTTCAAACATTCTAATAACTTCAAGAACTTCAAGAACTTCAAGAGCTTTTTCGCTAACAATGATACATCAAAAACGTATGATAAAAATGATATATACACATTTAGCAATACATTGGCAACATTAGAATTCAATTAACCACATCAAGTGCCTGAGAAAGAACAATATTATATCAAGTAATTTAAAAAATGTAATCGCACTATCACTAAAAGAAGTAGGTAAATTTAGGAAAAGACGTATAACACGAAAGTATCTTAATTAATAATTGAGCTAATAAGAAATCCGAAACAGAACCAAGTAGTCTAATAATGGAAATAATCCATTAATTTAATATAAAAGCAAATTAATCCGGGAAATAGATCTCCACGAGTGTGTAATTTATCAGTAATTGTATTCAGAGCAAGTTACGCATATTAATATTAGAAAAAATAAAATAAAATAAATGCGTATATATATGTCCACCATGTCTTTGCTACAAGTAAATTTAAAAGAAAGACAACGATAGCTGTCACCAATGATAGATTCCAATTCAGTACACTGAAAAACATAATAACACTTGGTGATTGCAAAAACAAAAAGAAGTAATTGCACGTTCGTTATTTCGATTATTAGGTTTCTCCTAATAATCGTTTTAAGGGGGGAGGTGTTACGTCCTGACGTAACAATGCTCCAATATCTATCTTTCTTTTAAAGAAGATCATAAATCTGCATCGTTGTCGAGTCCTATAGCTACCAAAGATTATACAGGTATAATGACGGCGGGAGGGGTGAGGCCTGCAGGTACACCGAGGCAGGGCAGTGGAAACACATGGTGCGCGCCAGGAATGGACGGCCAGGTTCACCACTGTACCTGACAACGAAAAACCAAGAGTTGGTAGGCCACTGCCCCACTCTAAATAGCCAGCATAGAGGGACTTGAATCTCGTATCAAGAGATTTTCCCTCTACGGCCGGTGGATATCATTGGCGGCGCGTGTCATCGAAATCTTTAATTGATTCATGTCCACGTGTTCTATTGGTGACTGTCGGGTGGTCGCTTCCCCCCCCCCCCCTCCCCAATACATTGTTTTAACTAAACAATTAGGATCGTGAGAGGATATGAAAACCATAGACAGTTTGTTACTATAGTAGTTATATATGCCCATTTACGTTACACACTATTAAGAATTAAAATAAGTTCAACATTATCGAAGAACTATATTCGGTATTAGTCATAAAAGGGACAGCGGAAGCGACTCGGATCTACAGCGCAGCGTGGCGCGAAACTCTCGACACCTCGCTGCCTGACCAAGGCGCTTTTCTCTCTCTCTCTCTCTTTCGCTTTCTCTCTCTCTATCTCTACGCGTGCCACCGAAGCAAGGAATAATCCTTCAACCACTTCGCGACATGTGGTATCGCCTCGCATGCAACTCAAGAAAAGAATGGAACGACGATGACGTCACAGCTAGAAGGAAAAAAATGCATCGTCGATAAAGTCCAAATTCTGAATTTATGCGACAATTCCCGACCACTTGTTAAGATGGAAATTTCGGTAAATCGCAACTCGGGGTGTGAGTCCGCGTTACCTAGATTCCTGCGTTATCGATCGTTCTTGGTCGAAAGATCTCAAACAATCGAATCCCTAATTTTTGTCAACTCTGATTGCCTCACTCATTCGTAAAGAATTAATGAAGCAACCACAATTGACGGTTTTTAATTTCTAAAGAAATCGTGAAAAAATATCACCACAGCCCGGGATCGAACCGGGAACTCCAGAATTCTAGCCTGGTACGTTACCAATTACGCCACCGTGGCTCTGGTGACATCAATTCACGATCTCTATTTTAATGTCAGTAATTCAAGCAACTTTTTATTAATCAATCGGTCGTGTATATGTTATTATTATTAAATTCTGAATTTATGCGACAATTCCCGACCACTTGTTAAGATGGAAATTTCGGTAAATCGCAACTCGGGGTGTGAGTCCGCGTTACCTAGATTCCTGCGTTATCGATCTTTCTTGGTCGAAAGATCTCAAACAATCGAATCCCTAATTTTTGTCAACTCTGATTGCCTCACTCATTCGTAAAGAATTAATGAAGCAACCACAATTGACGGTTTTTAATTTCTAAAGAAATCGTGAAAAAATATCACCACAGCCCGAGTTGCGATTTACCGCAATTTCCATCTTAACAAGTGGTCGGGAATTGTCGCATAAATTCAGAATTTAATAATAATAACATATACACGACCGATTGATTAATAAAAAGTTGGATAAAGTCCAAAGTCCAACCTCTATTGTAATTCCAAGAATCCCCCGCATAGAAAATGAAGCCCTAGCGCTTTTTCTTTCTCTCTCTTTCGCGTGCTCTCTCTCTCTCTCTCTCTCTCTCTCTCTCTCTCTCTCTCTCTCTCTCTCTCTCTCTCTCTCTCTATCTCTATCTCGACGCGTGCCACCGAAGCAAGGAATAATCCTTCAACTACTTCACGACATGTGGTATCGCCTCGCATGCAATTCAGGAAAGAAATCGAACGACGACGACGTCACAGCTAGAAGAAAAAATGGATTATCCATAAAGTCCAAAGTCCGAGTTCTATTATAATTCCAAGAAACCCCCGCATAGAAAATTAAGCCCTCCAGGACCTATATAAGGACGGGAAAATGCCCGAAAAAAGATAGTATCGAGTCGACATTTCAATTTTGTAGTTCATAGTGCAGTCAGTCGCCGGGCAGTCGGTAGACAGCCCGTTGGCGATAATTACCGCGGAGGCACCCCACCCTGAAGAGTCAGCCAAAATTCAGAGTGAGTAAGGTAAAGGCATCAGTAGTTGACCGTGCACTAGTAGTTGACCATTTTGACATTTAACAGCTATTAACAAGGTCCCAACTGACAATAGCTTCTAGAACAAAGAATATTTTGACTGGTGCTGGTCTCTTTGGCCATGGTTAGAAGCACTAAATGTGCAGTGCATTGTGGGTAAGAATGGCTACCGTTTGTTTACAGAAGTGTCAGTGGTCTGGTGGTCTGACGTGAATTTGGTAGCATTTTGCCTAAGAACAGCTGTGTGGTGTTATTAAAGGAAAACGCCTTTAACGAAGGATATTGGGTAAGTAGTTGATTGGATTTATTCTTATAATGTTTTATCTGCAATAAATCATGGGTTTCTGATGTCATAACGTTGCTCTGGCCATATTGTGAAGGTGGTCAACTACTAAATCCACAATTCACGATTGCTCTAGAGTTTGACCGTGGTGGTCAATTACTAAATAAATGGACTCTTTCATAATTTACTTTTTTATACACATTTTCCTGGTTCCTAGGTGTAGGGAAGAGCTTGTCTCTGACTATTTTGTTCATAGAGCGTCTTGTTTCAGTAGTTGATCGCACGGTCAATTACTGACACAACCATGGTCAACTTTTGACACATAATTTTTTTACATTTAATTATTAGGCGGAGTGGGTTAAACGCTGTGAGTGCTAGAAATTTTTAATTTGTCCTTAAAGCGCTAGTGATTTGGGTTGTATTGGTTGGTTTATTTTTACCTTTAAAATAAATTTACCTATTTTGTTGTCCTTCTTCCATCTGGTCAACTACTGGTACAACACAAGGTCAACTACTAATTTTTTCATTTTTGTTGATGGTCAACTACTGGCTTCATTAGCGAGTGGACTAATTGTTATTTTATTTATCTTACAGGTTTATTTTTTTGGAAAAATAGTACTTATTCCTTAACTTAGAATTAGTACTTGGTTGTTTTGAACATTCATCTCCTTGTTTTAAGATAATTTAAGGTGCACACACACTACAGCTGTCTAGCAGCTCTCTTAAACGGTCAACTACTGGTGTCTTTACCTTACTGAAAATAAAAACGGTCGAAAAGTCTAAGTTCGGTTCGAATGTACTTTTTCTCAGTTTTAATCATACGAAATTTATCTAAAGTTTAGAAGAAATTGAATTTAATTGTTTTCTGCGTTTTTGTACAAGTCCACACTGTTTATTTCGTTTTACTGTTTTATCGAACCACAAGTATCGCGTTAAGTATATTGTGTCGAGAAATAACGATCGCTCGCGCACGGTAATAGCGAACGTACGTGTATCAATTATTCGGTTATTTAAATAAATTCTAACAGCTTCACGATTCATCGAGTGTAACGATTGTTTACAAACGATTGCCATTAATTTTCCCTTCAACGCATCGGTTACCGGAGAAACAACTTCACCAGCAAACCAAACGTAAGTACCAACGCAATTTTTCTAATTTATTTTATCTGATATTTTCGTAAATTTTTCCCCAAGTCAAAGTAACCTACCACTTCCCTTCCCACCTAGAATCCTCTCCTCCGCGGGGTAATTTATCAATTTAGTTTATCGAGACGAGTGACGGGTTAACGCGAAAAATCAACGAGCATTTTCAGCCCTGTCCCGAGTAATTTTCCGAAAGGTTAGACTCAAAAGGGGGCTTGCGTCTTCGGTGTTTCTTGTCAGGTGTGATAAAGGGAGAATTCATTCTCCTTGACCAGAGTACGGAAAACTGACGCCGAAACGCCTTACACGTCTTAAATTTGTCGGTTTTTTGTAAAAACACCGCGCGGATTTGACGTAACACCACATACAAGTTTGAACACTCGGAAAAAATTTTTAGAGTTTGGATTGGATATACTGCCACACCTACCATACTCTCGAGACCTGGCACCTTCAGATTATCATCTGTTTCCGTCTGTACAAAAATTTGTAGACGGTAAAACGTTTAATTCAAATGAGGAGGTCAAAAGTCACTTGGATCAGTTTTTTGCCAGTAAAGAACAAACATTTTATGAGCGTGGAATCATGCTACTGCCAGAAAGATGGCAAAAGGTATTGGATCAGAATGAACATTATTGGATTGAATAAAATATTAATTCACTATAAGAAAATCGTCTTTCATTTTCATAAAAAAAAACGAAATTACTTTCCGAACAACCCAATACAATGGATGAGCGATACGAGCGTACTATTCTTACTTTCGGGCGAATCAGATCGAAAGGGGACACTCTAAGCGAGATATGGGAATGCAATTTTGATAGCTTACCTGAGAATAACGAGGAAATGTCGTTATACGTGGAAAACCCCTCCATGGTCAAGCAGACGCCTGTCGAACCACGCAATGCGTTCTTTGTCGGTCAAAGGGAAAATTTTGTGAGTCCGTATGACGTCGCAAATGGAGAGCAGATACGTTATGTGGATGTATGCTCGCTGTATCAATAGGTATGTAAGAATGGAAAATATCACGTTGAGAATCCGAAATCGTACGTAGGTGACGAGTGTCGAGAACTTGTAGGACTTGAAAACGATCTAAGCGCCGTCGAGGCTTGCGTGAAGTGCGTCGTAGTAGCACCGCGCAATTTGTATCTGCCCGTACTGCCTGTTCGCATGTATAGGAAACTACTGTTCCCCCTGTGTAGAACATGCTGTACAGACATGGACACATTTGCGGACTGCACACACGATGACGCGACTGAGCGAGCGTTTGACGGCACGTGAGTCGTGGACGAGCTGATAAGAGCTGTCTCGCTCGGATATAAGGTGACGGGTATCGATGAAATTTGGCAATACGTTGTTACGCAGCCTCTCTAACGCGGCGAGGCGGTCATTTTGCCAACACATTCCTAAAAATGAAACAGGAGGCGAGTGGACCGCCAGCAGAGTGTAACGATGACGAGGAAGCAATAGAGCATTTCATAACGCTGTACGCAGAGGCCGAAGGTATACCTGTATCTTGAGCAAAATGCTCTGCAGTCAAATCCTGGTTTATGATCGCTTGCAAAATTGGCGCTTAATTCGTTCTGGGGAAAGTTTCGTCAACACAAGAATCTCACGAAAACCGTTATCGTTTTCACGCGCTCGGAGCTAATGAATTTACTAACGTGTCCGGAGACGGAGGTGACGGGTATGCTACCGGTTAACCACAAGATCATGTATGTGAACTTTGTACAAGAAAGCAACCACGATGCTTTCCAACAATTTCCGACATCAAACGCTGTGATTGCAGTATTCACGACGGCACGGACTTGTCTGAATCTATACAGTTATCTTGAGGGATTCGGGAGGTGAATATTATACTGCGATACGGACTCCTGTATTTACGTGAGTCATCCCGGTAGCAAGGAGTATGAATGAACCACCAATCGGCCAATTTCTCGGAGAGCTTATATTAAGTTCATTCGTTTCGGGAGGTCCAACATTTCACATATATCTTGTTCGTAAACCCGACGGTACGACTATCTAAAAATCTAAAGTAAAGGGTATTACACCGAACTTTGCAAATAGCCGTCACGTAAATTATGGCGTAATTCGCTCCTTCGTGACAGAAGCTAGGAGCGTACCTATTACTTTAACATTCGACGCTCTTCAATGCACGGGATTTTATTAGGTAGTAACGCGTAAGGACACGACATCATGCGAACCTGTTAACACAAGGCGAAAGTAGCAGGGGAAATACTCTACTGTACCGTATGGCTATTGTGAAATACGCTAATAAGTATAACGAAAAAAGATAGTTTTATGTCGTATGGGTGAATTCGCGGTATAATAAAATAAACTTTTTGTCTAATTCCATGTATCGTATTTACTATGTACAATACGTAAAAAGAATAGAAATGATGATTTGTTATGTATAAAACCGTTGTCTGTTCGTTCCTTTTGTGCTGCTATTATTAGCAGTAGCTGCTATCTCTTTATCATTCCCTTTTGTTCCAACTTTCTCATCGTTGATTCCTTCTGTCTCGTCTTTCTTATCGAGTGTTTCCTTTTGTTCCGCAGTAATATTGCTGTTTAGAATTATTATACATGATTTGTAAATTTTGCATATAGAGCTGTATGCATAGTGAAACAAAAATTTACAACAACAATAAACAACAGCTTGTGTCGCAGGCACGCGCCTCATCAGCTAGTACAGGCGCGTTGCCCCTTATCAGCTCGTCAGAGCCACGAAAATAACTGATTCCGCGGGACCGCTACTGCCACCGTCGCAGTATAAGCTTATTTAAACGTCAATTGATTGGTTTTGATAGATACTCATCGATATGGATACACGTTGGAAACATCCATGGACAGCCGTGACAAGTGGTCCTACGCGATGTAGTAAAACATATTTTGTCAAAAACTTCCTTCAATACATGCGCGACATGACGGATGTCCCTTTCTAGCGTTCACTTTTTTCATTACTCAGAGTAGCAGTCCGGGTATTCAGAGTACGGTGATAAAATCGAATTTCGCGAAAGTTTACCGCAAGCAGCAGATTAGTCGAACGATGCGCGAGGCATCAAACAATACTGTGGTCGATTTTCTCACTAAAGGTAGCCATCGTAAAAATCTTAGTGTAATTTTCATTACGCGAAATTTCTTCCTCAGGGTCACGGCTATCGCGATATCTCCTTAAACGCTAATTATATCGTTGTCTTAAAAAATTCGCGAAATCGAGTGCCAATTCAATATCTATCACGCCAGGTATGTCTCGAGGATCCGAGATGTTTGCAAGAGGGATATTTCCTTGCAACAGCTGCACTGCACGGCCATCTATTATTCGACTTGAAACAATCGACGCCTGATAATTGTCGATTTCGCGCTAGTATATTTCCCGATGACGAATACATTACGTTTACGTGCCTCAAAAAGCAATAAAGGTTAGCGATGCGACGCGCGATGTACCAGCGATGCGCTTATAATGGCGTTGCACGGACCTCTCGATAAAAGGCAAATAATTATACTGCAAGCACTGTGTTATCTGAAGCAAGAGCAACGACGTGCAATTTTGCGCACTGCAGATATAGTGCTCATACGGTGTATATGCGAGTGTTCTCTAAATGTTTTACAGGGAAACGCGAGTCTAAGCAACGTCCAAACGAATCATCTTCGGAGGCACGCGACAATTCTTCGATGACTAGCCGCCAAAAGGGGAAATTGGAATGGTAAAAGGAAGATTATCGTCGAGCACTGTATCGGATTTCTCAAGTTGCTTCTTGTGCCTGTCTTGGCCTACACAAGCCATGAAATATGCTAGAAAGCCGGTGCTTATTGCTCATGGTAACATACATCGTCTCGCGGGTTTTCTACTGCTACTACTATTGTTACGTCAAGCCTGCGCGGTGTTTTTACAAAACCCGACAAAATTAAGACGTGTGAGGCGTTTCGGCGTGAGTTTTCCGTACTCTGATCAAGGAGAATGAATTCTTCCTTTACCACACCTGACAAGACACGGAAGACGCAAGCCCCCTTTTGAGTCAAACCTTTCGGAAAGTTACTGGGGATAAGGCTGAAAATGCTCGTTGATTGCTCGCGGTAACCGTCACTCGACTCGATATACTAGATCGATAAATTGACCCGAGGAGAAAGAGGTTTTAGGGGGCAGAAAAATGGCAGGTTACTTTTACTTAGGGAAAACTTTACGGAGATATCAGATAATATAAATTGGGAGAATTGCTTTTATACTTACAGTTGGTTTTCTGGTGAAGTTGTTTCGCCGGTAACTGATGCGTTGAAGCGAAACGATGGCAACCGTTTATTAGAATAAAAATGCTAAAATCGACGATACATGAAGCTGTTAAAATTTATTCAAATAACAGAATAAATGATACACGTACGTCCACTATTACCGTGCGCGAGCGATCGTTATTTTCCGGCGCAATACTCTTACGTGATAGTTATGTTTCGATAAAACAGTAAAATGAAATAAACAGTGTAGACTAGTAGAAAAATGGCAGAAAACAATTGAATTCAATTTCTTCCAGATTCCTCCTTTAAACTTGAGATAAATTCCGAATGATTGACATTAAAACTAAGAAAAAGTAAATTCGAACTGAATTTAGATTGTTCAACCATTTTTTTTCTAAGAACTCACTCTGCATTTTAGCTGACTCTACAGGGTGGGGTTCCTCCACGGTGAGAGCCTGTTCAGCTCGCCAGATTTGGTCGCGACTGATCGAACGCTCGACACTGCGGCTGTACGCAGTGTAAGCTGTTGTTCACCGGGCTAGACCTAGGAGGCTCTGATGATCTGTCTCTTTTCGGGCATTCTCCCGTCCTTATATAGTCTTGGATAGCCTAATTTTCTATGCGGGGGATTCTTGGAATTACAATAGAACTCAGCCTTTGGGGCTCATCGCGATGACTAATTTTTCTTCCAGCCATGACCTCGTTCGATTCTCGTTCCAAATTGCTTGCGATGCGGTAACACGTGTCGCGAAGTAGTTGAAGAATTATTCCTTGCTTCGACGACACGCGTCGAGATAGACAGTGTGGAATAAAAACTCTTCTTCTCTTTAGTATTACTGTTGGATAATCAGCTGGCGCACGGCGATCGATATTCGTCGTGCGCATACCTGTTGCTGTGCCTGAGCACACGACTCTCGGTTCAGCCGAGGATGGCCGAAGCAGGGCTTCGCGGAGCCGAGGCTGCGCCCCGTTGGCACGCCGCGTCGAGCGAGAGGATGTCTCTCTCGCTTGACTTCGGTTTCGCTCACTGGCTATCTCGCTCAACTGACTTCAGCGCCCAACGACGCTTTCATACTCGCAGCCATGTTGAAAATTTAGACACTTTCGCAACGGCATCGAGGAACGGCTCACATAGCACACTTTTGGACCTTTCTCATTGGCTTCTGTCACTGGATCAACTCATCACTAGTACTCAACAGGACTCAAAATCAGGTACGAGTGCATTGTTATAATTTACCATAAATTCAATGGCAATGAGGAGTTGGATTCTCATCGGTGCATCAACCTTTTGGTCTCATGTCGCGCCACGTTTCCTCTCAGCTTAATTTGCCGGTATAATTAATATAATTATGCAGGTGTACTATATTCGCTGTACTTTTACCTAGAACATCTGCTGGAAGAGTACAGCGACTATACACTGCTCTTTTTGTGCATCCTCATTATGTGTTGTATTGTGCTACGCAGTGCTGCCTGCGTAGCTTGTCTCATACATGTAGAGCACTCAAGCAGTTTCAATTGCAAGTGCTCTTATTTGTTCACTGCAACCTCACTTTATTAAGCTGCTGAGAGTTTGCTGTGAATTGTCATATCTCCTTACGCACTCATTCTCTCCAGCGTGACGTGCTACGCAGCACTGACTGCTGCATGCGCACCACTCTCAGTACATACTGCACACAATTAATATAATTGTGTGCTGCTCAAGTCTCACAGACAAAATCTAGTTCAATTTAATTTATTTATATATAGGTTGTAATTCTCTCATTTTGGTGCATTTACTTTTATATCAACTTTGTTTTTTTTCTAAATTTAACCTAATTTTGTATTTAATTTTCGATTTGACATTAATCCAAATTACATTTGAATTATGATTGGTATGTGACTTGTGGAAGGTTAAATAAACCACTTTCTCTGAATACCATCTATGCGTCTGGTTTATTGTCACCCTGTCGTGAGTGAAGACTCATAATTTTCAATATATTTCAGAGCTGTCAAATAACAACGGACGGAAACTCAAACATTTGGTCCTTCGAGCCGGATATTCGACTCTCGCACAGGGTCGAATCAGGGTTGTCTACCTTCCGCACACATTCACTCTTCGGCTCATCTCGACTTGGACTCTGCAAACCAACATCGCAGACTCCTCATCTCCTCATCGGCACAAGTCCAGCGCTTCGATTGGGTAAAGTACCAACTCTGCGGAGTATCTTCGTTCTGTCACTAGAACTACTCAGGGGGCTCACAATGTCTGATACCAACTCCTTGGGCGACGGGGTGGCACCCGGTGACCACGAGGAGAAAACGACATTGGCAGTCCCTGACCCCGTCGGGATTCAGGGGAGCAAAACCGAAACGTAGGGGCAATTCTTTAAAAACTACGATACCCAGAGAGGAGACAGAGCCCGCAGCGGGTCTAGCTGCAGCGGTGGGGGACATCGTATACGAAGCGCACAAGGCGCTATCAGAGCTCCCGCAGCCGGGTCGAATCCCCGCCGACAGGCAAGCGGCCCTCGCGGGCCGCCTGACAACCGGGTTCGGCGTAAACCCACTAAGGAGTGCGTCGTTTCGGGATAATAGTAGCGTCGGTAGCGATGATGTGTTTAATAGAGCAACTGGAGAAATAACTCCAGAACACTTCTCCAACGATAGGATCGACCGGGAAATCGAAAATTTGCGAACGTTAGATCGGGTAGGTTTCCAGGCAGCTACCGGTACGACGACTCGGGCACCACTGCCGGAACGAGTCAGGCTACGATGCGAAGCGGTCGAAAGAAGTCACCGTGAGTACGAGCGAGCTCAGCGAGAGCTGGAGCCAGGCTCCAAGGCCGCGACTTGCTGTCGGCACGGCGAAACCTTGCGGACACGCTTAACGAGGTAGGTGCGGACGAGTTCGAACTCATCCGGTCCCTACGAGAGCAAAACGCCGAGCTATCGCGGAGGCTGGAAAATACAGGGTTGGAGAAACGCCCGATACCACGTCCGCGGTCAAGGCAAACCCGAAAAATGTACTCCGCTAGGAATCGCAAAGATCGTGCTCGAGATACCGGCTCTAAATGTAGAGCATTGGTTTTACATTGTTCCGAACACCGTGCCACTGAGAATCAACGGACTGCTCGGAATGGACTTCATTAAACGTCATAAGGTACATATCTTGAACGGCGAAATGTTTAAACTGTACGGACACTGCATGCCGCTCTTAGATGGATCAGTCAAGATGACCCTGCCGCCACGCAGCAAGACCGTCGCGTATGCCGCGACCAAGAGTAAATTTATCGGACTCCTCTCCAAAATGGAACTCGGAAACGGAGTAATAATGAGAGCCTGCATCGTGCCGCCGCACGGTTGTAGCTGTGCAGTAAGTTTGATAAATACCACAGAGAAGGCTGTTGAGGTACAACGCCCCGTGGTGGAGCCATTAGAGATAACGGCAGTGGGTCACGGTCCCGAGGCTGCGACGCCCGAAGTATAAACCGTCAGCGCGGAGCGAGGGGCCGACCGCCTAGCGCGACTAGCTCAAGAGCTCGACTTGGAAAATCTCAATAAACAGGAGGGCGAAGCGCTCGATGAGATTACAAGGGAGTACGAAGATGTATTCC
The DNA here is from genome assembly GCA_963942595.1 of Cylloceria caligata. Lineage (NCBI taxonomy): Eukaryota > Metazoa > Arthropoda > Insecta > Hymenoptera > Ichneumonidae > Cylloceria > Cylloceria caligata. The sequence continues at coordinate 15,519,769 of OZ012707.1, read as the reverse complement.
ATCTGCCAGGGGACAAGCTGCCATACACGCCCATGGTGGAGCACGTGATTCCCCTGAAGGAAGGGGTGCAGCCCATTAAGGTGCACCCATATAGGCTGCCGGAAACCCACAAAAAGGAAGTGGAAAGGCAGACCAGCGAAATGGTCACAGAAGGCATAGTACAGCCCAGCGAAAGTCAGTGGAAAGCGCCACTGTTGGTTGTGGCTAAGAAACCAGACGCCGTCGGAGTAAGGAAAATGAGAGTAGTAGTGGATTTTCGAAAGTTAAACGAAGCCACCATCGAGTATTCATACCCACTGCCCAACATCACGGAGATATTGGACCAGCTGGGACGAGCCCGATATTATACGACCCTGGACCTCGCCTCGGGATTTCACCTAATTTCGATGGCGCAGCAAGATAAAGAGAAAACTGCATTTTCTACTCCGCAGGGCCATTTTAAGTATAACCGAATGCCTTTTGAGTATAACCGAATGCCTTTTGAGTATAACCGAATGCCTTTTGAGTATAACCGAATGCAAGTGCTACGTGTACCTCGACGACATCGTGATACATGGAAAAACCTTCAAGGAACATAACGACAGCCTACGGGAGGTACTACAGCAGCTGAGAGAGGAGAAATTGGCCGTGCAACCAAGCAAGTGCCAATTCCTGCGAAAGGAAACGCAGTACCTCGGCCACATTATTTCCGAAGAGGGAGTGCGTGCGGATCCCCAGAAACTAGAAGCGGTAAGGGAATTCCCGGTGCCAAGAGACGTAAAAGAAGTTCAATCTTTCCTCGGACTAGCCAGTTATTACCGGAAATTCATCAAAAATTTCTCGAAAACCGCTAAGCCACTCACAGAATTAACCCAGAAAAGGGTTAAATTCGAGTGGACAGCAATAAGGCATGCCGCATTCGAAAAACTGAAGACGGCACTTACCACAGCACTAATATTGCAGTATCCAGACTTCGAAAAGCCGTTCGTCGTGACAACAGACGCATCAGATTAGGCGCTCGGCGCGATACTTTCGCAAGGTAAGATCGGGGACGATTTGCCCATATGCTATGCAAGCCGCACCATGACTAAAGCCGAGCTGAAATATACGACTACTGAAAAGGAACTACTCGCGATAGTATGGGCCCTAGCTCAATTCCAGCCGTATATTTATGGTACCAGTTTCACGGTAGTGACGGACCACCATCCGCTCACCTGGCTGTTCGGAGTAAAGGACCCAGGTTCGAGATTGATGCGTTGGAAAATTAAATTGGCGGAACATGAGTTTAACGTAGAGTATAAGGCAGGAAAGCGCAACACGAATGCACATGCGTTAAGTCGAATATGCCTTACTACGAGGGTCCAAGCGAGAGCAAAAAACGAAGTCCGTGAGTCGGAAGAGGACAGCACGACGGGGCAAGTAGGCACAACGAACGACCGCACAAAGCGGACAGCCGAAGATACCCCGTATAGCCATGGTAGCTCGCTGGAGCGAGAGGTCGAGCTCGCCCGCGAGATAAAAGAGGACAGCAAGCGTCCGAGTACGGACAGCCGCACAAAGCGGAGAGCCGATAATACAGCGGGCCAACACAGCAACGCGGCAGAGAGAGAGGCCGCGCCGGCCAATGCGCCAGAAGAAGATGGAGAGATCCGCAGCGTAGATGCAGGTTGCTATACTGATCCCCACAGCCCCGCCGCGAAGCCGAACGGTCGGGGAAGGGGCAGACCACGCAAGCTAGTGCAGACAGGCACGAGTAAGACTGCGCATGGTCTGTAGCACGCGACAACCTAGAAGGCGCGAAAAAACAGTCAAAGAAAGCTTATGACCACAATGCGCAGAAACAGGAGTACCGCGTCGGCGAACGAGTACTCCTCGGAGACGAGACGGTGCGCAGGAGGCGGTCTGAAAAACTGACCCCTAAGTGGACGGGGCCCCACGAGATAGTGGAAAGGAGGCCCCCCGTCAACTACGTCGTCCAGAAGGGACGTAAAACTCAGGCGTAACTCAGGTACATGCCAACCGCCTGAAGCTCTTTATAGAGAACTAAAAAACTAAATAAGCACTAAGTAAATCTGGGAATTGAGCTCCACGGAGCGCAGGGTTAGGTACTCCAATGAATAAAGACAATTGAAAGTAAGAACAATTTATTAGAAAAAATTCCGCTGGTGTAATTTTTAGAGGTTATTTAGGCGTGCCGCGCGCCTGGGCAGGAGGCCACGGGACCCTCCCGGAACAATCGACTAAGACCAATAAAATCGGGGAACGGCTCCTCGTCATTGCCGACCCAGGGCCCCAGGCTCCATAGACACTCAACCGCCCGGCGACAACTCTGCCGGCGGCTACGAATGGCCAACGCCGCTAAGACCACGTCCGAGCAGCTGCGTCGGTCTCGCCCATGTATTACCAGCTCTTTCTGGAAAAGGAACGGGAAATTTATAGAAAATCGTATATACTTAAAAAATCAAAGAAAGAAAAGAAAACACTTACCGTGAAATCAAGTGCCTCTGGGGTCAAATCCTCCCCCCTGATCAAGACGGCTCCATAGAACCCGGATTTTTTAAAAATTACGGCTGACATCGTTGCAGGTTGATTAAAGAATGAGATAAAGAGCCCTAGCCCAACAGAACCCGCGAGACCGCTATAGGGAAGAAGGAGAACAAACGCAGTAAACATTCTCACGCTTTTTCCTCCCACCTCATTACAGGTTGATAGCAGCAAAAGGTGGACTAACCATAGCCACGCAGCATCCCCCTGACTACGTCGTCAGCGCCTTTACCAGCACTCCGGGTATCTACTACGAAGACATCGGAAGCCTCACGATAATCCAATCGACGTGGCGGTTGATTATCAGGCTGGACCTCGCCGCTCTAATACACAGAGAAGCAGAGATCAGCCAAAGTCTACAACGTCTCACAGAGTTGTGCGAAGGCGAAACTCGCGTCAATGATATATGCCCCGTCATAAGCGATTCCGTTCTAAGAATGAAGAGAAGGATAGAGATGGGGGTATTGACCATATTCGACCTCTTCGGGACGCGCCCCGTCCGAGAATGCAGAGGATTGGTAGACGGCCTTGGAAGCTTAATCAAGGCCATCACGGGAAACATGGACGTCGCCGACGCACGGGAGCTCCATGAAGAGATAACGCACCTTAAGGCGTCCTACCAGACCCTGAAGGAAGGGCTGAAAAATCAAGTACAGGTCATAAAAACCACGGTCAGCCTATTTAATGAAAGCGCGCATCACATACAGGCTAACGAGCGGACTTTGGTGGCCCAAATGTAGCATATAAACTTCACACTTAACGGCGACGTATACTACTTAAAGAGACGCCAGCACTTAGACAAAACGCTCAATGCGATAAGTATTGCGGTCGAAGCATTACTCAGCGACGTGCAGAAACTAGCGTGGATGGTGGACGATATAGCTAGCAATAAGGCCAGGGCAACGTCCCTGCCGCCACGCACACTTGCCAAGCACCTCGTCGAAGCACTACCACACCTACCGTCAGGCAGTAGTTTCCCAGTAGCAATAACAAGCGACCAAGTGCCAACACTTATGCGACTGGCAGATACCAGGGCCTACAGCGAAGGCAACGCGGTAGTGCTCGTGCTGGATACCATATACCGCTGATCGGGCAGCAATGGTATAGTATACAAAAAGTATATCCTATACCCATGAGTGCTGACAACGGCAGGCACTATTACATAGACGCGACTGAGAACCACTTAGTAATAGATGTCGAGAGCCGCAAATACTTAAGGATGACATCCGACGACATAAAAATTTGTAAGGCACTGGGCAAATCATACATCTGCCCACCCACGTTTCCAACAATTTCAATTACGAACGACGCGCTCTACGAAGTCCTCATCTACGCAAAAATAGACACTGATAACGGCAAGGAATGCGGAAAAAGGGTCATCAAACTAAACCATCCCCTTATCGTCCCTATGCAACAGCAAGGGCGATGGTTATACGCCGCGCCAATCCCTGAACCCGTCAGAATAAATTGCGGAAAAATTCCTACTCAACACGAGATACTATACAATTCAGGTATACTGGCTTTGGTAGGCGTATGTATAGTAACCGCCCGAGATTTCAGCATCAAAACCATCGGGCGAACATAGCAGATCATCCGGGAAAACTACCTCCCGTCGTTCAATTTGAAATTAACGGAGAGTGAAGCTCAGCCGCCCCCTACGCACACCAAAAGGACAATTCCACTACAGAGCGTGCTGCGAGACCCAGAAGAGCTTCAAAAGCTCGGAGCTCGAGCAGACCAAATCATGGACAACCTCAATACTGCCGGAGACGAGATTCAACACATCCACAACCTGAGTTTCTACTCCTTGGGCGCTATAGCGCCGATAGCCTTGGTTGGCTACGTCCTGCTTAAATGTTACAGGTACAACAGAAATAGAACACCACCGAGAACTAGTGAGGCAACAACCCCGGCTGCCGCCGAGGTAACCATCAACCTCGAGCTACTCGGACGTAAACAGCCAGAGGAACGACTGCGAACCGAGCTGGCCAGGTTATGCAATCGTCCCCCCAATCGAGAACGACTTGCTCGACCCGAACGACATTGACAATATGTAATTGGGAAAAACATTATATGTAAACGGGAAACCAACTGAAGAAAACATTTTTTAGAAAATTTTTCCTTTTAAGGGGGGAGGGATGCTGTGTCGCAGAATATCCCACTTCACGTATTCTCAGGAATATTCCTTAGTTGACACAGCTAGATACAGAATTCTAAAATATAGCATTCGTTCAAGACAGGATGCGAGGGAGACGCCGATGCAGCATGAGGCGACTCGCTAGGTAAAACTGCCAACTAAGGGATTTTAGCAAACGCAGTTGCTAACTGCTTTCCTAAAATCAGTATTAATTTAGACTCAACAGAGAACGGTTGGTTCCTCGTGAAATACTCGAAACAACGTATTATTGTACTTCTTACTTTGACAATTAAATAGACAACGGAAAGTTACCGTTGCCTATAATAAATACTTCCTTTTATATAAATTCGCGTTTTCATCTTTTACTCGAGATTCATCTCCTTATCGGCAAACGATCCGAAAAATAATAACTTTTAATATTATACCGAATACCGAATAATCCAATTACGCGGTACCGGCATAACAAAGAAAAAAAAATTAAATCCAGTACTGTAACGGTATTTATCGTTAACATTACCCTGAAAAGGTTTTAGTTCGGACTCGAGCAGGTAGGAAAGTAATATACTACTGTATTCAAAAAGTAAGGTGAATTTGTAATTTGAACTTCCCGCGTTAACCGAATCGGACAAATGAATTTTTTTTTCAAGTTGGTAGGACTGTTAGTGACATCTGTGACAAATTACAAGTCAATATCATCATTAGTTTTTAGTTTACGCTTGGTTTTGTGAACAAAGAAAAGTGAATTTGGCGATTTTTACGATGTCGAATTTTGTTGAGCAAAGAAGTGCTATTAAATTTTGCTTGCGGAATGAAATTTCCGCCGCTGAAACGTATCGAATGTTACAAAAGGCCTTCGGTGACGAGACTATGTCACAGAAAAATGTTTACAAGTGGTACAAAGACTTCAAAGAAGGCAGAGAGCGTGTTGATGGATTGGAACGCTCTGGACGACCATCGACGTCAATTGATGGGCAACACATCAAAAAAATCAAAGAATTGGTGCTCGAAAATCGTCGATTAACAATTCGAGACCTTGCCGACATGCTTGCAATATCAATTGGATCAGTGCAAGCAAGTTTGAAGGATCATTTGTGCCTCAGAAGTGCCTCAAATCGCGTTTGGTGCTAAAATTTGTCAATTTTTTCGAAAAAGAGCGTCGCGTTCAAGCATGTGAATCAATGATTTCTGACTATCAGGACGTCTACAAACAAATTATTACCGGCGATGAGACTTGGATTTATGCGTATGATCCGGAAACAACCGATCAATCGAGCGAATATCGTGCCAAAGGTGAACCGAAACCGAAAAATCCATGCCAAAGTCGCTCAAAAATCAAGGTCATGTTGACAGTTTTCTTCGATTATCGTGGTGTGGTGCATTACGAATTCCTTCCCACTGACCAAACTGTCAACAAGGAATATTATTTAAGTGTTATGCGTCGTTTGCGTGAAGCTATTCGCAAGAAAAGGCCAGAATTATGGAAAGACAACACTTGGATTTTGCACCACCGTAATGCACCGTCGCACACAGCATTGGTTCTTCGTGAATTTTTCGCAAAAAACTCCACTCATGTCGCTCCACAACCACCGTATTCGCCTGATTTAGCACCGTGTGACTTTTGGCTGTTCGCAAAGCTCAAGAGACCACTCCGGGGAAATCGTTTTGAGTCGATTGAAGAGATCAAACGTGAATCGCTACGCGCATTGAAGGCTATACCTGAGGACGACTTTTTAGCATGCTTCAAAGATTGGAAAAAACGTTGGCATAAGTGTTTTGTAGCTAGGGGGGATTATTTTGAGGGGGACGAAATCGATTTGGAAGAATAAATAAAAAATGTTTATTTTAAAACAAAATTCACCTTACTTTTTGAACACAGTAGTAGGCTTCAGTAGTAGGTAAAAGTAGGGTTTGTTCAAAAAAACATGATGTTAATTATGCGATACATAAGTGAAAAAATTAATATAAAGTTCAGTTGTACGACTTCGATCCCTTTTTCTGGTATTCTGGCTACCACGCGCCTTACAATTGGTTATTCCCGGGCTCTTGTATGCCTCTATAATCGTGTACGCTGAGATGGAGAATTTAAATAATGTTTTATGATATGATTTGCTTTAAAATAAAATTGTAAGTGCCGGTTGATAATTCTTTTCACCTACCGGGTTCGCTAGGTAATTTATTCGAGCACGCGTACTGTCGGTAAATGGCCGGCAGCTGCTCGTGGGGCTCTAACTATCCTCGGATCTTTAATTCGTCAATAGATATTCGCTTCCTACGTCACGGGACCATTGATGAGAGTAGAGCTCCCGCCTGGTATCTCCGTGACGGCCTACTCGCTCGCCCACCTGACCGCCGCTACAGTCCGGCGTCAGCGAGATGCATCAGGGCCGAACCTCGTTAAATTCAATATTTTCCCTGAGATACTGAAATTTATATCGTAATTATTTTCCTTTATCCCTACGCTATCGTGGTACATTTTATGTTGGTCATTTAAATGTGTGATTTGCTATGGACTCTCGATTATGTTGGATATAATAGCCTGCTGGATCGTCTATCCGCGGCTACCAGAGTGAGTCCGCTTTGTTGTTGTTTTGACGGCTCTGCGATTCGGCTGGATTTGAGCGCAGCATAGGCTTAGCTGCTACCCGTCAAGTGTGGGTCTGACTTCACAGCTGGGTTCCGTGGGTTCCTTCTTCTGCGTTGGCGGGATCTATTAACAAAAGTGTTTCCCGAATGCCAAATTTTTTGTTTTTTTATACCAGTATCCCCTCAGTTCGCTCTATGCTTTTGATTTTATTATAGCTGGTGGCGGTCCTTTAGCCCATCTCCTGTAGCCCATCGATAGCCTTGGTCCTTTTAAAAATTCATCGTTGGTCTTTAACGTTGGTTTTTAATTCTCTACTGGTCTCAGATGGCGCTCTCTTATTTGTGTTCTTCCAACCGAATAGCGGGACTTTGTCTCCGACGTGCCGGCCTACATGGTGTGAGTGGCGCGTGGTAGCGGTGCTTGGTTGTGTGCACCGCACGTCATGAGTTGACAAGTATAGGCCGGTCTATTCGGTGTGAGTAACGCGCAGTAGCGGTGCCTCGATGTGTGCACTGTGCGTTATTAGACGACCAGTACGTTACAGTACATATAAATACATATATGTATGGTTACATCTATTTGGACTCCGCTTGAACTTATCCAAGCGTGTTTGAACATTGTTGGGCACAGTTTCCCCTTCCACTTCTCCGTTTTCTTACCATTCGTGTAGGTATCTATGAGCAGTGATTGAAGAAAGCAGAACTGTTTTGTTAATATTAAATCACGTTCAACTATTATGCATGTAATAAATGTTTTAATAAAAAAAACGAAAAGAACGTTCTGTATTTCGGCACTTCTTTACTGAATAAGGATTGTGAGAAAGCTATAACGGAGAATAGGAGTGTTTTGAATTTGTTCTCAGTGGTTGCGAGGAGTAATATAATACGTCGTTAACGGATGGGTATGATTGATAGTTTTGCTACTGTATGACGAAGTTTGACTCAAATGGTAGCTACTCTCTATCGGTGACTGCTTGCCTTAGTTAAACAATTTTATTTTTCCTGTAGTACAAGATCGTTTATTCATTTACTCCACTTTTTTAAAGATGTTGAATCAGATTGCACCTCACAATATATGTTGTTTCTAATTGGCATGGGTCGGATGTTTCTTCCTTTTCTTTTGCATAAGGAACACATATTGTGGTGTAGGCAAGGGGTAAAGATCCCGTCCACAGAGTGCGAGAGGCAGCTTCGGCACAGATTACGATCCACTACCGTGTCGTAGGTCGGAGTTATGAATAAGGAGGATACATTTAATGTTCTCGACTAGGGAGTTGGGGGTCTAGAGAGATCATTTTTGTCAACGGGATATGTGGGTGGGGTGGTATTGTTACGTCCTGACGTAACCATGCTCCAATATCTATCTTTCTTTTAAAGAAGATCATAAACCTGCATCGTTGTCGAGTCCTATAGCTACCAGAGATTATACAGGTATAATGACGGCGAGAGGGGTGAAGCCTGCAGGTACACCGAGGCAGGGCAGTGGGAACACATGGTGCGCGCCAGGAATCGACGGCCAGGTTCACCACTGTACCTGACAACGAAAAACCAAGAGTTGGTAGGCCACTGCCCCACTCTAAACGGCCAGCGTAGAGGGACTTGAATCTCGTATCAAGAGATTTTCCCTCTACGGCCGGTGGATATCATTGGCGGTGCGTGTCATCGAAATCTTTAATTGATTCATGTCCGCGTGTTCTATTGGTGACTGTCGGGTGGTCGCTTCCCCCCCCCCCCCTAACAATTAAACATTTCCAGTAGCACTATGCAACGAATTTTGGTAAGAGATCTGCATTTGCACGCGTACAAGATTCAATTGGTGCAAGAAATCAAGCCAAGGGACCATGCGCAGCGCCGTGAATTTACTGATTGGGTGTTGGAACATCATCAAATTAATGCGGATTGTTGACTACGATGCCGAATGGAAGTTCCTGGATTCGCGGCCACAGATTCCGTTACTGTGGCTATATTTTCGAGTGACCGACAAGGACGACGACGAACAATGATCTTCTGATCCATTAGCGTAAATTTGGTCTCAAATTTTGTAATTAAACGCCTCACTATCGATTCATTTGGCGCATTATTGCGACCGAAAACTTGACGTAATTGGCGAACTGTTTTCGCAAAACTTTCACCATTTTTGTAATGTGTTTTTACAATAATTAAACGTTGTTGGTTTCTATACTTCTCCATATTCTTAAATCGCGTGGTCTGTACGTGACAAATGTAAAAAAAAATCACCGTACAACTCGTATTAACAAAATGGCGGCAAATTTAAATCCGGCGCTCTTGCTGGGACACCCTTTATTATTATGAGGGGATTATTATTACTATCATCATATCATATTATAGGAACTATCTATCGAAAAATTATTTTTATAAGACTATCAATACTATCATCATATTACTATGGTACTCGTATTATTAAAGTATTATTCGTACTTTTTATTAACTTTTCCCCTGTTTTTCTTTTGTACGTTACCACTTTAATAATTTTGTTGCAAGGTTTCGAATCCGGTCCAAGTGAAATAGCATATTTCCCAAAATTATACTTAATTCTTGTTGTTAATATTATTATCGTTACTTATTAGGGAAGCATATATGGATTATTAATTAAAATATATGTATATATATATTTTTTTTTTTCATTTATTAATTTATTATTCTTTTGTGTGCAACTTAATACTACCATATAGATGTGGCTGATTAATTTTATAAAGTAACATAACGATGCAAATCTTTATCATTCTTAATTTTGTCCATATGGCGTTAATACTCTGCTAATTAATTAAGTACTTCTTAATGAACCTTTATTATTCCTGAATCGAATTTAATTTAATTTAGCTTTTTTTTTATTTCATTTATTCATTTACTTGTTTATTTCTATAACAACAATCACTAAATATAGAATCTACAATGGAATTTTTGATGTCCTTAATCTATTTAAATGTACTATCAAGTCTCATTTTGGAAGTTTAATACGTAGATTGCTTTTTGTTAATATAGCTGTTATTTCATGTGGACCAGTATAGTGGTCACCAAGGTTTAGGTCCTTTCAACAAAAATACTGGATCGCCGATTTTAAATTCAATTGGATATATATTGCGATCTTGATATTGTTTCGATTTTTCTTTAGATTTAATCAAATTTTGTCAACCAATTTCTTGTATACCGAGAATTTTCGTGACTAATTGGGTTAAATAGTCGTCGTATGTAGCAATTTTCTCCATATCCGATGGTGACATCGCAGAGGGAACTCAGGTTATTTTTCCGAACACCATTTCATAGGGTGTATGCTTGGTACCTTCGTGTACATTTGTATTGTAATTATAAATAGCTATTTCCACCCGTTTGTCCCAATCGCTTTGCTTCGTTGTAAATTGTTTGAGATATTCCCCAAGTGCGCGATGAGACCTTTCTAATGATCTATTGGATTGGGGGTGAAAAGCGGTGGTTCCAACTTTCCAAATTTTAAACAACTTCGCTATTTGGTTTAGAAATTTACTTAAAAAGTTGCTACCTTGGTCAGTGAGCACTGTCTTAGGCGATCTAAAATAACAAATGAAGCGTTTGACAAATATTTCCGCAATAGTTACTGATTTTGCATTAGGTATAGGAATGGCCACAGAATAATTTGTTAATTGGTCTTGAATGGTCAATATATTGAGTCTGGGAAAAAGTTCGTGGCGTTTTTTTAGTAAAATTCAACTGGTTTTCTTATAGTGTGAAAATAAATTTATGTGAACCAAATACTACTGTGTTCTAAAAGTAAGGTGAATTTTGTTTTAAAATAAATTTTTTAAATTTATTCTTCCAAATCGATTTCGTCCCCCTCAAAATAATCCCCCCTAGCTACAATACACTTATGCCAACGTTTTTTCCAATCTTTGAAGCATGCTAAAAAGTCGTCCTCAGGTATAGCCTTCAATGCGCGTAGCGATTCACGTTTGATCTCTTCAATCGGTTCAAAACGATTTCCCCGGAGTGGTCTCTTGGGCTTTGGGAAAAGCCAGAAGTCACACGGTGCTAAATCAGGCGAATACGGTGGTTGTGGAGCGACATGAGTGGAGTTCTTGGCGAAAAACTTACGAAGAACCAAACGCGAATGTTGGCACCAAACGCGATTTGACTCTTCTGAGGCACAAATGATCCTTCAAAATTGCTTGCACTGATGCAATTGATATTGCAAGCATGTCGGCAAGGTCTCGAATTATTAATCGACGATTTTCGAGCACCAATTCCTTGATTTTCTTGATGTGTTGCTCATCAATTGACGTCGATAGTCGTCCAGAGCGTTCCAAATCATCAACACGTTCTCTGCCTTCTTTGAAGTCTTTGTACCACTTGTAAACATTTTTCTGTGACATCGTCTCGTCACCGAAGGCTTTTTATAACATTCGATACGTTTCAGCGGCGGAAATTTCATTCCGCAAGCAAAATTTAATAGCACTTCTTTGCTCAACAAAGTTCGACATCGTAAAAATCGCCAAATTCACTTTTCTTTGTTCACAAAACCAAGCGTAAACTAAAAACTAATGATGATATTGACATGTAATTTGTCACAAATGTCACTAACAGTCCTACCAACTTGAAAAAAAAATTCATTTGTCCTATTCGGTTAACGCGGGAAGTTTAAATAAAAAATTCACCTTACTTTTTGAACACAGTAGTATGCTCCATTATTATCGACAATGTTTCGCCATTTTTCGGGTAGAGCCATGGTGCCATCAGTGAAGAACTTCTGTGGTTTCTGGTTGAAAAACTGAATCACGTGGTTTCCACAGGCTTCTTTTGAAAGCAGTTTAATTCCATTGAGAGAGTTCTGCAGAGATCGGAATAAGTTATAATCAAAGGGTGCTATGTCTGGACTGTACGGTGGATGCATCAAAACTTCCCAACCAAGCTCTCGCAATTTTTGACGGGTCATCATTAAAGTGTGTGGTCGGGCGTTGTCATGATGGAAGACAACACCTTTCCTATTAATCAATTCGGGCCGTTTTCGTTCAATTACTTGGCGTAATCTCTCTAGTTGCCCACAGTAGAGTTGACAATCAATTGTCTGACCAACTGGAAGTAGCTCATGGTGGACGATTCCTTTCCAGTCCCACCACACACACAGCATCACCTTTTTCGCCGTCAATCCTGGCTTCGAGAACGCTTGTGACGGCTCACCATCCCTTGTCCACGATCTTTGACGCTTCCGATTGTCGTACGTGATCCATTTTTCATCACCGGTTATAACAAGTTTCAGAAATGGCTCGATTTCATTGCGTTTCAGCCACGCATTGCAGATGTTAATTCGGTCTATCATGTTTTTCGCGCATAACTCATACATCGAGCTTCTTTTTGTAGCCAGTTTTGTGTAAATGGTTCAAAACAGTTTCGTGGTCAATGCCTAGTTCTATACCAATATCGACACTGCTGATATGCTTATCTTGCTGGACTTTTTCAAGAATTTCATCAGCTTTTTCAGTGGTTGGACGACCAGAGCGTGCCTCATCCTTCACATGAAATTTACCAGAGCGAAAGCGAGCGAACCATTTCAGCACAGCACATTTTGATAAAGTACCTTCACCGTACACAGTACAAATTTTTTCACAAGCCTGTACAGCGTTCTTCCCTTTGTCGTAATAATATTGCAAAATATAGCCCAATTTTCATTATTTTTCTCCATTTTCAAACGCAAGCAACTTCCCAACCACTGCACCAATTTCGATGTTTATACTGTAACGTACTGACCAACTAATAACGCGCGGCGCACACACCAAGTTACCGCTACCGCGCGTTATACATACCAAGTGAGACCGGCATATACCTGGCAACTCAAGACGCGCGGTACACACATAGCAAAGCGCCGCCACCGCGCGTCACTCACACCATATAGGCCGGCACGTCGGAGACCAAGTCCCGTTACTCGGTTCAAAAAGTACCAGTAAAATTAAAAACCAACGACGTATTTTAAAAAGAGTACCAAGGCTGTCGACGGGCTACAGGACCGCCACCAGCTACAGTTATATCAGAAGCATGGGATGGACAGGGGAGATACTCATATAAAAAGACGAGAAATTCGGCAATCGGGGAACAGTTTTGTTCGCAGGTCCCGCCAATGCAGAAGTCCAGCCACCAGGAAGGAAGACCGAACGTGCCCTGGCTAGCTGCAGCCGCACTGATACAGGCAGAGCCCAGCTGTAGCACTAGACACACACTTGACGGGTAACAGCTGAGCCTGTGCTGCGCTCGAGCGCGACGCACCGTGGAGCCAAAATATCAACAAACGGGACTCTCTCTCTCTCTCTCTAGTAGCCGAGGATAGCACGATACAACAAGCTATGCTCTCAAGAACAAAATTAATAGTCACTACATAAAATATCACGTGATTAAAAGACCCATAAATCACGATAGCGTAGGGAATAAGATAGGGAAAATAATTTAAATATAAACCAGAATATCTCAGGGAAAATATAAAAGGCGATAACTTAACAGGGTACGGCCCTGATATGTCGGATAGCTGCACATGCACCCAAAGTGCATCCCACTGACGCCGGATCGCAGCGGCGGTCAGGTGGAGGAGTCCGTAGGCCTTCACAGGGTACCAGGCGGGAGCTCTACGCCCACCAACGGTCCTGTGACGTAGAAAAATATCGATCTACTCTGTGAAAATCCGGGGCTAGTCCGGATGCTACGAGCAGCGGCCGGCCACTTACCAACGGTACGTGAGCTAAAGTATCTTACCTAGTGAACGCGGCGGGTAAAAAGTTTATCGACAGACGTTTATATTTTCATTATAAATTATCAACGTTTATCTTTGCATCATAAATCACATTATTCACCGACTTCTATATTACCATTATAAATTATATTATTGAACGTTTATCTTTTTATTATAAAGCAAATCAGATTATTCTCCAGCGTACACGATTATAAAGCCATTCAAGAGCCCGGGAACAAATTATTTTAAGGCGCGTGGTAGCCAAAATACCAGGAAAACGACATCAAGATCATAAATTAGATTTTATATATATTTCTTTTATTTAATGTATCGCATCATTTAAACTTCGTTTCTTGAATAAACCCTACTTCAACTTATTACTGAAGCCTATATTACTTTCCTCCCTGCTCGAGTCCGAATAAAGCCCTTTCAGGGTAATGCTAACGATTAATACCGTTACAACACACTCAAAGTAACGCTCGAAGTGTCACCTTTCCAACGAGCGTTTAGTGGTGTCACTGCGATCTGTGTTTCCTGACTTATTTGCAATTGATGCCATCTATCAGGAAAACCGCCACGAAGTTTTTCCCAGATCCAATATACTCATTCTCTTGCTTGGTTTTCTGTAAAGGGCCTACTATGTCCATAGCAATTTTATCAAAAGCGATGGCAGGAGTATCCGTTATGATCATTGGCTGTTTAGTTTTTACGCGAACTAGTTTTCTTAATTGACATTATAAACATCGTTGAATATATAATTGAACAAGAGCTTTTAGATTTTGCCAATAATATTAACGACGGATTCTATTGTATGTTTTGCTAACACCTCTGTGTCCGTCTATACCTGAAGAGTACATTTCCGCAATCATTTTTATCTGATCTTCTACGCGGGATTGTCTGACTAGCCCATTACAAATAATAACCTTTACTTCACTCTGTGCAAAAATTAATCGAATTTGTATGATAAAATCTTCCCAAGGTATATTCAAGATAACATCTGATTTTGCGATACTGATAGTTTGGAGCGATAATTTGTCGATAAAATGTCAAGCATTTTTCAATATTTCTACTATGTTTCCTAAGATTAATGTGGGTCCTTCACCGGAACCGTCAGTGATTGGTAGGGCTATATTGAATCTATTACTTCGTTTTGCAATTGATTGAGCCTTTTTCAACTGAACATTTTTTAAATGTGAAAAATGGTCATTATTCCGGAGTGCTATCGCTCCTGTATCAATAATACAGGTACAAATAAACCAGGTATACTTAAACCAGGTTATCTCTACGTGTATTGAAGAAATCACGTGATTGTTTAATGTTGGAGGCTATAATCCTTCCTTTGGGAAGGTTACAAGTGGTAGATGCGGTTGATAATTTAGTTTTTGTTGCTTCGAGTTCAAGTTCCTCGTCGCTCGAGAACTCGGTATCGCTTACTTCGAGAGGATTAGAGGTACGTTTTCTCTGAACTAGCATGCTCGTTTCGTTTCGTGGGTTATTAACGTCGAGTATTGTTTCATCGGTTAACTCTTCGTGGCTAGAGTATGTATTGCTTGTAGATGTTTCCGGATATACTATAGGCTCAAGATTACCTGGGTTATTTACCAGAGTATTAGGTGAATCCACCTCGTCTTATATACGCACCTGAATCGTTTCGTGGTCAGATAAAATTTCGAGTGACCCATGTGGAAAAATAAGTTCTGTAGGCTGCTTATGAGATTCAACAAATCGCCGATCCAAATCACATTCCTCTAATTCATAATTGCCGATCCCAATCACATTCCTCCATTTCATAATTGCATAATGTATGATCCTGGTAATTTTCCATAATATCCTCATCATTGTCAGGTTGTTCTTCTAATAATCGAGTTATCTCTGCATCCGTTAATTGATGCTTAGGCTTCGTACGAGTGCCAGTTACGGGATTTATCTGAATAATGAAAATACCGTCTTTCGTGGTTGTTTCATCAATTGGATTTCTCGAAAGTGCATCAGCGTTAACATTAGTTTTCCGGCTTTGTATACTACATCGTATTCGTATTCTGCGAGTTTTAGTCTCCAACGCAAAATTTTTGAATTACCGTCTGTTGCCCGTCGAAATCATAACAATGGTTTATGGTCGGTTACTACAGTAAAATAATGCCCATATAAATACGGCCGAAAATGAAGTATGGAATATACTATAGCTAATGCTTCTTTTTCATACGTATCGTATCTTTCTTCTACCTCACTCAAAGCTCTAGAGGCGTAGGCGCATGGATGGTCGTTATTAATTTCTCGTTGTGAGAGGATGCTACCGATAGCACAACCCGACGCGACCGTAGTTAAAATGAACGGGTTAGAAAAATCGGGATATTGCAAGACTGGAGCTGTACGAAGTTTTTCTTACAATATTTCAAATGACTCCTGTAGTTCAAGTCCCCATTCGAATTTATTTTCTTTACGTAAGAGAGATGTCAGGGGTTTCGTGATCTCGGCGTGTTGGATAATCAGCTGACGCACGGCGATCGATATTCGCCGTGCGTCGACTTGTTGCTGCTGGGTAGCGTGCTGCGCTCGGCTATGCCGGAAATGGCCGAGGCGGTGCCTCGCAGTGCCTCGCAGGCATGCTGCATGAAGCGAGAGGCTATCTCTCTTGCTTGACTTCGGCATCGCTCACCGGCTATCCCACTCATTTGACTTCAGTGTCGCACAACGACGGTTTTGTAAAGCACAGCCATATCGCTAAATTGGACCTTTCGTGAAAACCCGCTCGAACAGCGCACACATTTCTGCAGCGCTCGGATTTTTTCACCGCTTCCACCGGATCTACTCAGCTTTTCGTGCTCACCAGGACTCAAAATCAGGTAGGAGTACACCATTATAATTTATCATAATTCAATGTCGGCGAAGAGTGGAAAACTCATCGATGCATCCTCACAAATGTCTCACTCTGTGACGTGCTCTGCCGCACGGGCTGTACCACGTTTTTTTTATCATACTTTACCCGCTCGATTGATATAATTGCGCGTGTGCCTATTATTCACTGTACTTTCCCCCGACTAAACTTACTGGGAAAGTACTGTGAATATATTCTAATCACTTGTGCATCCTAAAACTCTCACTTTGCCGTGCTCTGCAGCGCTGACTGCATCACGTTCTTTCACATCACACTTCCAGCACTCAAGCAATATAATTACAAGTGTTCTCACTCATTCTCTGTATTTTCGCTCATATAAATCTACTGAGAATTTATTGGGAATAAGTGACATATTCTACGCTCTCACACTTCTCATTCCGTGGCGTGCTCTGCAGCTCTGGCTGCACCACGTACACTGCACTCAATAAAAGACAGCACACAATTAATATAATTGTATCAAATCGATCGTGCATTACAGCTTCCTATATCGTGTAACACGTTCTTTTGCGTATAAAAGGCGTAATTTTGCGAGAAATATTTCATATACTGAGTTTCTGTATTAAAGAAACGTCCATGAATTTATACCACTTTGAATTATGCAATACTTCTGGGTTTGAAAACTTATTTCTTTATTTTTATCATTCTTAATACTTTCTACTTTTGACGATTCAAAGGTATAGATCGTTTGTACATTCTTTAATGATTCACAAATTTTTAAACTGTTATTTTTATTCGATTCGATTTTTGTAGGTACGAAGGTTTCAACAAATTCTTGACAACAAAATTCTTTAACCTTTTTTATCATTAGTAATTACGATATTTCAACACAATCTATACAATTGACTTTATTTTCTGCTGATATTTTAGTCTCTATCGAATTCGGATAGACAACGCTTTCAGCAATAACACAATTATTAATTTTTTTACAAGATTCTGTCCTTTCCATAGGCACAGTTTTCCTCAAAAGGTTTGAATCCTTTCTGTCTCTATCGAATTCAGATACACAACGTTATTCCCATTAGTACGATTATTAAAATCTTCCAGAGGTTCTGCCCTTTCCATAGGGACAGTTTTCCCAGAAATTTTGAATTTCTTTCCATTTCTATCGAATTCAGATACACAACATTTTCCTCGTGAATGCATTTATTAAAATCACCATTATATAACCCGTTATACCCCATTGGTATCTCTGCTTTTATCGAGTCTAAAGAAACAACACCTTTTCCGTGAACACTGTTATTACAATACTGAAGGGATTCTGTCCTTTCCATAGCCACAGTTTTCCTCAAAAATTCTGGATCGAGCTCCCTCAGTCCTCCATCGAGCGCTGCCTATTTCGTCGGCACAGTCACCCCTGTGAAGCGTAGGCGAGACTCACAGTTACTACAATTTCTTTGCGTCTCTATCGAATTCAGATAGACAACGTTTTCTTTACATACAATTATCTTTACAGGTTCCATACAAGTGTTACTTTCAGTTAGATTCGACGTGCAAATTTCCGTAAGACTTTGGGCTGGAATTTCTCAAATTCTCCTTCTATTTTTACTTTACAATCCTTCGGACACAATTTATTTTTTTCCAAACCAGTTTCACAAGTAACTTTAATTATTTACATGCAATTTCTTATTTCTTCTTTTACATTTTCCAAAAAATTAAAAATATTCTCTGATGAATTTTCAGTATCTCTGCGGGGTATAGTCTCTACCGGGGGCTCAATCTTACCCGACAGAGAGAAATCCTCTTCATCGCTTCCTTTTACATTGTCTTTATTTTTGAAATGACCCAGCCCCTTAGAGAGCTCGGGATTCTTTTCCCGTTTACTTGAATCGTCACTAGGATCCTTTATTTTTGCGCTATGAATTAGTTCCTTCGATGAGACTAATTCTAGTACTGGTACTTGGACTTGAACCGAATACCTATTGCTATTGGATATGTAAATATAAGCTTTACCATTGTCTTTAATGACGAACCCGTTTTCTATGTTTATACCTTTACCTGCATCCAGGGGAGGCAAATAACCTTCCCGTAAATCCAAATTTTTTACTCTCACGAAGCACAATTCAGTGGACTCTGCAGGGATAACAATAGTTTCCTGAGTAGCAAATGGTATTCTTACATTCTGCATTTTCAATTGTCTTTTTTCGTAATCAATTTTGATGCGATTGCCGTCGAGGTATTCCGAACCCAATATACTAGCTTCGTTTATGCGGAAGTTATTGTCTACAATATGGAAAGTAGCGAAACGTCCGAAAATTTGTATGGTGATATTACCCAAAGTAAAAATTGAATTTGTTGTGATTGCATTAAGTTGCAGAATTTCTCCGCATTTTATAGAGATGTGTTCACTCACAAATTGTTCCTTTAGAATGTTCGGACCGGCTCCTGTATCAACCATAAAAATGATATTATTTCCGATGCCATTACCGTAACTGTAGGGGCGCTATTTTCTCGATGCAATTGTATATTGAAGATTCAGACTACTCGCGGTTCGGATTCTCGGCTGTGATGAAAATTACATGGATCGGATGCATACTCTGCGGGATCTCCCCGGGCGCACCCGTACTCGGAAGACCGTCGCCGTTTCCCGAATTTTCGTATTTATTCTCTTTACTACGTCAGACGGGCACTCCCATATATAATGACCTGGTTGTTTGCAATAATGACACTCCCTACCCATCTCGGTGGGCCTAACATCATTATTATAAAAATTCCTTTGGTTATCAAATCGATTGCTAATCAACGGTAGCGAATTATTATTGCGAAAAGGACAAACATGGGCTCCATGACTTTCTTTTTTACATATCTGACACCGAATGTCACTTGAATTCTGATATTGGAAGATTCTGTGGTACCTGTTCTTGTGGCAAGGACATTAATTTAGGGAGGGGGGGTCGGAAGGAAACGTGAACATCTATTAGCCAAATGACCATAATTTTTACAAAGTTGACAAAATGCAGATATATTTTCCTGTTCTTTTCTTTCCGGAGGAAAAATGTTATAACAACAATCGGCAGTATGTCTGCGTTTATTACAGACCTGGCATGGAGTAAGTAAAGAAACTTTGAACTTGGATTTATTGTTACTTAAACTGGGAAAGATTTTAAAACATTTGTCCGCCGAGTATCCATTCTTCTCACAGATCTGACACATGCTCGGTCCCTTATCGATATTTCCCAAATTTTGTGGACTGACAACCAATACTTAGCTAGACTTTTGGGCCGAGAATTCTTTAGCATCGTGCCCTTTTTTATTGCACAGCTGGTAATACACTTCTTCGCCTGCCACTACGTGTACTCCCCGTTTTGCCTCAGGTTTATTTACCTTTGAACCCGAAGCTACCAGCCCACCATTACGCAGAGCTGCCTGTGACACTAAACTTTTTTCTGTTTGAACAGCGAGTTTATTTAATTCGTCAAGATTATTGTTTGGATTTAAACGTTGTTCAATTTCTGATTTCAACCCGTATAGCAAACATGCCGGAAGACTTTCATGCATTCAATGCAGCAGTCAAAGCATTATCTTCGCTCACATCATAATTTTCGAGTATTAAGTTTCCCAAGTCTCTTTCGTGATTGGAATATGCAATGACGGACTCGTTTTCTCTTTGATATATGGATCCCAATTCCCCTTGGAGTTGATACACGTTTCGCGTAGGTGCATAAATATCTTTAAAAAATGTATTCAGATCCTCTATTGTTTCAAGAGGTTGCCCCTGTATGGTGCGACGATGTTCGCCGATTATTTTTATGCCAACTGATTTTACTAAATATGATTTGGCTCCTGGCCCCATCATAGCCAAGGCCTCGTTGCATCCTTGAATAAACATACCGAGTGATAAAGAATGACCGTCATAATTCGGTTTGACAGCCAGGGCATCTCGAAGAGTCAATGTTTGATTATTATTAACCATTGTGGGGGGTGTATTTGGTGATGAGTCGTTAGACTTAAATAGGTTTTTAGTAGGATTTTTTATTGGCGGTATTCTATTCGATTTCTTGCCTGGGCTTGAGTCTTTGCCCGTGGGGTAGGTGGAGCAACCGGGAGTGGATTAATGTTATTTTGGCAAAAGGTGTAATTTATTCAGAAAATTTTTAGGTTGTGTGTGAGGATTTAATAATTGACTTTAATGTGGATTTTTCACGATTCTCAATTATTCCCTTTGGAGTTGATAATGATTCTTTGCGGACGAGGGAAGGTGATCTAGAAATAGCTCCGTCGAAAGGGGTAGATCCGCCTAATGGCGTGTAAAATATATCGCTGCAAGCTGAAGGGATTATACTATGCGTAGCGTTAGCAGCGGTCGAGGGGGTCTGTAAAGGTGTATTCGTGTTTTCGGATTCGCTTAGAGACTCAAAATTCTCCACGATACTTTCGGGGGACTTTACTGACCAACCTCGGTCTTCGCTACGAGGGGTGGGGTATACTAACGCTGGAAGATATTCGTTGATCTTATCGTCAGGCCTTAAGACAAACCCGACTAATGGTAAAGGATTATTTGGGGACTTTGCTTCTAACGTTTCCTTCAATTGATTCGCAAATTGGTTTAAACTTTCGTCTTCAGAAAATTCCTTGATCTGTAAAAAACTATATTCCGGACTATAATATTTTCCAAAATTGCTTCCGATAATTTCAACTGTCTCGGATGAACTTGTCTCGTCTTTTTTATTCTCTTGGGATCAAGTGATGATAATATTGTCAGAAGTTAACTCGAGTGATTGTATATTACTGTCTTGATCAAACTTTATTACTTTTGCTTCATGGGTTGGAGTTTCGGTTAATTTGTTGAAGTCTGCGTCTACAGTTGGCACAACAGAATTCTTCTTTGAACTGCTAGAGGAGGAAATTTTGTGGGAAATTGGAGTTGGTATCTCGGAAGGTGAATTACGGGGACTATTACATGGGAACTCGATTACAGTTTCAAGTGTAAAATTATTAGAATTATCCTTTGGGAGCCTTTTTCTTCTTTCCTCAGGATACTCGTGGATTATAGACTTATCAATTCTTACCTTTAAACGAGTTGACCTCATTTATGATGTATTTTGTACAAGTATAACTTTTGGTATACCGCATCAAAGAGATATGCAACAATACATAAGAATATTATTAGGGTAAAAATTGGATAGGAGGAGAGGAAGAGAATAGGAATAACTTTCTTTTTATTATATGTAACATAAGAGAGATTATAGACCTTTATTCTTTTCATTTCGTTGTAAAATTTCCTTGAGGTGAAATCACATGTGGTTATTCCTTGGGGAGGATGATTTGGTGGTTATTCAACGATTCGATCTTAGTAATTTGAGATTTGAGGAATGTCATGAATGGATGATATGGTATCCCAAGTCTCGAATGATCTTTGTAATCAGCAACAAAATGATCCATTTGATCGTTATCAGGTATTTCGGTGCCGGCAATTTGGAAGTCCTGACTGCTGTGTCCTGACTGCTTTGTATGCGGTCGTAGTTACCAGGTATGATGTTACAACTTCCAAGTGATTTTCACACTCCGCTACTTGTTTACCTATAGGTCCCTGAAACCCTATTATTTGTTCTTTGTTAAGGAAAATACCTTCGTTATCTTTTATAGATTTGACGCTAGAGACTTCAAAATGTTGCTTGCTGTACGAATCACTCGCTGTTACCGTTTAAGGACAATTCGTTTTACTAGAATTAAAATTTCTATTCCTGTCTTGCCCCGATATACTATCGATAAATTATGATAGATCGATAAATTAACTGGCGGAGGAAGGGGTTTTAGGGGAAAGGAAAATAGCAGGTTACTTTCTTTCACTTGGGGAAAAATTTACGGATATATCAGACAATATCAATTGGGAGAATTGCTTTTATACTTACAGTTGGTTTTCGGGTGAAGTTGTTTCGCCGGTAACTGATGCGTTGAAGGGAAAAGATGGCAACCGTTTGTTAGAATAAGAATGCTAAACTCGATGATTCATGAAGCTGTCGAAATTTATTAAAATAACCGAAGAAGTGATACACGTACGTTCACTATTACCGTGCGTGAGCGATTGTTACTTTTCGGCGCAATACTCTTACGTGATACTTATGATTCGATAAAACAGTAAAATGAAATAAACAGTGTGAACTAGTACAAAAACGGCAGAAAACAATTGAATTCAATTTCTTCTAGATTCCTTCTTTAAACTTGAGATAAATTCCGAATAATTGATATTAAAACCAAGAAAAAGTAAATTCAAATTGAATTTAGACTGTTCTACCGTTTTTCTTCTAAGTACTGACTCTGCATTTTAGCTAACTCTACAGGGTGGGGTTCCTCCGCGGTGGGAGCCTGCTTAGCTCGCCAGTTTTGATTGCGACTGATCGAACGCTCGACAGTGAGGCTATACGCAGTGTAAGCTGTTCTTCACAAGGCTTTAACCTAGGAGCCTCTTTGTATTGGGCTAGACCTAGGAACCTCTGATGATTTGTCTCTTTCCAGGCATTTTCCCGTCCTTATATAGGTCCTGGATGGTCTAATTTTCTATGCGGGGGATTCTTGGAAATAAAATAGAGCTCGGATTATGCGGTATCACGTGTCGCGAGGTAGTGGAAGAATTATTTCTTGCTTCGACGACACGCGTCGAGATAGACAGTGAGGAATAAAAACGACTCGAACGCCAGTACAGCCAATATACTTCTCTTTAGTATTACCTTTCTTTCTTTTTCTCTTTCCGTTATAGACTACGACTGATTATTTTAATTAAAGTTTATATTTGGAATTCATTTAAGCGCTTATTAGTTAATTTCTAAAAAGGCCTCATTGACTGAATATTTCTCGATAGTTTTCCTCAAGTCTTTTAAATTGGATATCGTTGGTAACAAATTGAGATATCGGTGTGACAAGTTTTTACTCGATTGTTAAAGCCGTTTTATGAACAATAACTCTTCTTATTCATTTTTAAGGAAATGCATCCGATATGTATGTATCAATATTTCTATTTATATATTCTTTCGAGGGATTACTCCTCGCCTCGGTGGCACGCGCCGAGATAGAGTGAGGGAAAGAGCGAAAAACGCCTTGATCGGGAAGCAAGGTGTCGAGGAGTTCGGGTCACGCTGCGCTGTAGATCCGATTCGCTTCTGCTGTCCCTTTTATGACTAATACCGAATGTAGTTCTTCGATAATGTTAAACTTATTTTAATTCTTAATAGTGTATAGCGTGTAGGGGATATATATCTATCACAGTAACTAAATGTTAATTGTTTTTATATCCTTTCACGATGCTAACTGTTTATTTAAAGAATGAAATGGCTTTTCGATTTTCATTAATGTTAAATGTTCATAATTGTAGTTATTTCTTGTATGCTTTTAGGTAAGCATTTCTTTTCTGAATTCTTATCATAATTTTGAGTTTATTACAAAGTATGTGTTTTATAAGTATGTATTGTTTCGAGGGAACACTCCTCATCTTATGATCTTAACACAGAGAGAGGGGAAAGACAGCATCGGCTTGGGTGCGACCTGAAGCGTTGAGGGGTATGTTCCCCCACCAGCAACTGCTACCGTAGCTTCGAGTCGTCTTTACCATACCTCCAATGACTAATAAGAATCATCTTTCTTATTTTATCCTATTTTAACTCTGGCTATCT
The DNA here is from genome assembly GCA_963942595.1 of Cylloceria caligata. Taxonomy (NCBI): domain Eukaryota; kingdom Metazoa; phylum Arthropoda; class Insecta; order Hymenoptera; family Ichneumonidae; genus Cylloceria; species Cylloceria caligata. Next base: position 15,495,320 of record OZ012707.1, on the reverse strand, counting down.
GTATGATATTATTGCTTAATTCTTATATCGAACTCGCGTTTAGATGTTTTATTCCCTTTAAATTATCGATTTATCTGTTAGATATATATATTCTATCACCTGAATATTTACTTCGTAAAGAGTCCAAATCTCTGCTACAATTGTGTTTTAATTGTTATTTGTATATTCAAAAATTCTGAAAAGCTGCCTTTTGGGCTTTTCGTGTTCTGAAGTCAAAAACAAATTCCAATTTTCCATCAATACAATTATTAAGACAGATGTCTTCTTGTAATATTGAATATCAATCTTTCGTTCAATGCAACATTCGTCGTAGCATATAAAAACTTCCAAAGCAACGAAGGCGTTGCTAGGGCAGTTGTTCTACCTTTATGACCCAGATACGGTACACGACAGGGAGAAGGGAGCAAGCACCCGACAGTCGCCAACAGAGCAAGTGGATACGTACCAATTGATATCCACATATCATATCCGCCAATGATATCCACAGGCCATAGAGGGAAAACTCTTGATACGAGATTAAGGCCCCTCCACACTGACCGTTAGAGTGGGGCAGTGCCCTAGCAATTCTTACTTTTTCGTTATTAGGTAGAGTGGTGAACCGGGCCGTCCCCTCCTGGTGCGCACCGTGCGTTCTCACTGCCCTGCCTCGGTGTGGCTGCAGGTCTCACCCCTCACACCGTCATTATACATGTATAATCTCTGGTAACTATAGGACCCGACCGCAGTGCAGGTTTATGATTTTCTTTAAAAGAAAGAAAGATATTGAAGCATGGTTACGTCAGGACGTAACATTCGCGAAGAAATTGGCTTATAATACACCCAATTGGAGCCTTCGATAGTAGTTTGCGTCGGTGGGAGTGAAAATAATTCAGGTTCCGATTTAAGACACTCGCACGAGTGCGCGTGTAGAAAAGCCGTCTTGTTTCAGCTATCCAAAAAATCTGCAACCGTTCGTTGATGAGTCTTCTTCTTCTTATTGTTCTTATTGTTCTTCTTCTTCTTCTTTATTACTTTTCTCTTTATTATACTTTTCTTTTTACGGTAGATACATCGTGGTTTACGGTCGTTCGATGAATGAGCAGTTCGCGAAATTTTACGCTTTTTATGCGGACCACCGCATGAGAGTGTCAATTTTTTCTGAGGCTTTGCGTTTGAGATTACTGCCGGATTCTCGCGCTCTCTCGCGAATAGAATTTTGCACAGCTATATTTCTATCGAGGATATCACCGACGACGTTTATACCAGCTCGCAATGCCTCTTTTCCAACTGCTTTAGCGCCCTTTTTTTAAACGTGGTAGCACTCGACGAAACAGGCTCCCGAGAAAGCTGCCGATACCGCATCTTCGATGATTAGGCGTTCCGATATAAACATGGCTAATACCGCCGTACCCGCGACGGCCCCATCCTCGCTGCACCCTGTCAATATCATCTATATCGGCGTAATCAATCGTTAGACCTTTTGAAATGTAGTGTCACAGTCAACGTTCCCTGTTCGAATGGTATAGGATTTCCAAACTCGTCTCTTGTATCGATCTCGTTAGTGTGTAAATTGTTGCGCAAGAGAGGTATATGTCGTGGCGCTGAAACGATTGAATTTTTATCGAATCATACTGAAAGTTGTCAGCATCAATGGGAACAACTCGTAAGAATTTGTACATCGCCTGTAATATAACTTTCGCAGATATCAGTGTGTAGAAACATGCTGCCTGCTATTGCACCGGTGTGAGATACAGGCCTTGACCATGTGTATTCGCAGTGCGGTTCTATCATTACAGACCTACATGCCTTCCGAGAATCCGAGTAGCCTTGCAATAGCGGGCAACACGCGAAAGTCGTCGTATCGTAGATCGTCGCATACGCAAGCCACTTCGACCTGTCTGCTCGGAAGCGATTTAAAGCGGAGATGACCGGCCACGTGAAGTAACTTATTTATACTCTCTAAAAGATCGTCTATAGAGCGATATACACCAGATGGAATTTGGTCTCTATCTACGCGTCTCCGTGCTAAAAGATTTAAGCCCGATAAATCATAATCACCATCCTCAAAAGATACGAGATTTCCTACAGTAGGAACATGTAAAAGAGTCATCGGATAAGCAATTTCCACAAGAGAAACAGACCATTCTCCGTGCAAACGTATCTGACGCGGTAGTTTTGTAATAAATTTCGTCGTATTATCCGGAAAATACTGCATACTACTGTTGGTCGGTAGTACGACAAAGAAAGAGCTATCCTTGGAGCTCATATTTATCAGGGACGGTGATTCGGAGCGTTCTTCCTCTTTGCCCTCTTCTTCTCTTTCGTCTCTTCAGGTGACGGAGGCACTCGTACTCGCGATAATTCTGCCTCATAGAAAATACCGTTGATAGTCTCGTTATTCAGATTGTGTAAAATATACACGAATGGTTATCGATTCACTGATATTCGTTGAATCTTGAATAACTCGTTACTCTAACCACGCTCATATCCTTTCACGAATGCTGCTCTAGCTGTACTGATACGTACCAAGTCAATGACACTGTATTTGGGTTTTTTAGTTTTTCTCGCGTTACGCTCGTAACGCCGTGCTATGTTTTCTCGGGCTAAAGAAGCATTTTCTAGGGTCACCACGCTCGGAGGAATACGCGTTCCGCTGTGTCTAGTGTGATTATAAGCACATCGATATTCTTTTTCTTGAGAATTTGCTGAAATTGAGTGCCGATTAATTCTTTGCCTCGATCAGTTTTCAATTGCTGCGGCCGACGATTGTTACTGCGTGCGGGTATGCGTGTGAGACTGCGGGCCACGTTTGCGCTCGTTCTGTAGCTATCGAGCGAAGATCAGCTAAATCAGCCTCCCATATATCGTTTATGTTACTCACGTTAAACGTACGACGGGGAAATCGTCGTCGTACGAGACGATGCATGTTATGTGAATGCTGTGTCTCGAGCCATGGAAAAACATTTTTTCGCGCCCCTCGACGCGATGACCAGTTGAATGTATTCATTTTTTTTTTCTGACTGTGTGGGGGACAGATATTCACTGGAGTGCCGTTGGCTCTCTACTTGTGCGATGTTTTGCAATTGTTCGTCCTCTTCTTCCTCCCCCTCTAACCCCTCGTTGATGTCGGTGCCCGCCGTGAGCATCAAATCTCTATTTGAGTGTGCGGTCTCGGCTTCGTTGTTGCTACTGTTGCTGCTGCTGCTACTATGACTATCGGGTGGTATAATGAGACGCCACTGCGGTGTCGAGGATGATGTAAGTATAGGCTCGTATAGTAACTCGGGATTGCCGATAAATTCACGTGGCATCTGTATCGTTCACACTCTCGCATGTACATACTGACTTTGTAATATTGCATACATCTTTCAGGCTCTTTCTTCTACAGTATAATATGATAAATTGTATACAAACATCTCACCGTTCTGACTTCATGCGTTAGTTTATTTTATTTTATTACAGCTGATTGTTAGACGTGTGATTGTTGATCTTATTTAACTGCATGTCGAATTTAAATTTGAAGTGCGATAAATGCAAAAAAGTTATTGCTAATGATAAGGTTTCATGCACAGCTTGCTCCAAATCATTTCACCCAAGTTGTGGCAGAGCATACATTTCATTTAAATCGACTAATGCTTGTTGCGTCTTAAATCTATTTTAAATGCCCAATTTAACACGTTCGCCGCCGTCATCTCTACTTGTATTATCTTCAATGTCTTCCTCTACTGGTACGCTTGTTTCTCAGCAGCTGTCACATCAGAGTGTACGATTAAACCATGATTTGTCAGCTGCTGAATCTGCTGCTACAGCGCAACTGCCTATAGGTCAACATCCAAATCCCCATGTGTCAAAGAGATCTATTACTTACCTTAAATAAAAATCTGAGTGCCTTTATTGCCGAACAAACTGCTGTGAATATTGATCATACGGCAAAACTCAATTGTATTGAAAAGCATACAAGTATACTCAAGGCTCACGATGAACGAATTGCGCATCTTGAAGCAAATTACGCGCAATTATTACAGCAAAATATACTACTGTGTTCAAAAAGTATGGTGAATTTTGTTTTCAAATAAATTTTTTTTATTTATTCTTCCAAATCGATTTCGTCCCCCCCAAAATAATCCCCCCTAGCTACAATACACTTATGCCAACGTTTTTTCCAATTTTTAAAGCATGCCAAAAAGTCGTCCTCAGGTATAGCCTTCAATGCGCGTAGCGATTCACGTTTGATCTCTTCAATCGACTCAAAACGATTTCCCCGGAGTGGTCTCTTGGGCTTTGGGAACAGCCAGAAGTCACACGGTGCTAAATCAGGCGAATACGGTGGTTGTGGAGCGACATGAGTGGAGTTCTTGGCGAAAAACTCACGAAGAACCAAACGCGAATTTTGGCACCAAACGCGATTTGGCTCTTCTGAGGCACAAATGATCCTTCAAAATTGCTTGCACTGATGCAATTGATATTGCAAGCATGTCGGCAAGGTCTCGAATTGTTAATCGACGATTTTCGAGCACCAATTCCTTGATTTTCTTGATGTGTTGCTCATCAATTGACGTCGATGGTCGTCCAGAACGTTCCAAATCATCAACACGTTTTCTGCCTTCTTTGAAGTCTTTGTACCACTTGTAAACATTTTTCTGTGATATAGTCTCGTCACCGAAGGCCTTTCGTAACATTCGATACGTTTCAGCGCCGGAAATTTCATTCCACAAGCAAAATTTAATAGCACTTCTTTGCTCAACAAAATTCGACATCGTAAAAATCGCCAAATTCACTTTTCTTTGTTCACAAAGCCAAGCGTAAACTATAAACTAATGATGATATTGACATGTAATTTGTCACAGATGTCACTAACAGTCCTACCAACTTGAAAAAAAATTCATTTGTCCGATTCGGTTAACGCGGGCAGTTTAAATAAAAAATTCACCTTACTTTTTGAACACAGTAGATCTGTCACGTGAGCTTCACTTATTTAGGACTAGTAATACAGTTCCGCTCTCTACTAAATCACACTGTTTAGTGTGCCTTTAATAATAAGTGATTCCGCGGAGCACGTTGTAGAGAAAGTTTTTAAAGCCCTTGGTAGACCGAACCTCTTAAGTGATGTACTTGAAATTCGAACACTTGACAAAAAGAAAAATCGTCCACTTAATGAGCCAAGTAATGTCAATACTAATAACTTCAGACAAATCACCTCAAAATCTTTTATAATCACACTCAAATCGCACCAAGTCAGAAGACATATTATCAAGAAAAAGAGAGTCAAGAAAAATTTGACTCTCAGAGAAGTGTTTGGCCTTGATGAACAAGGGCTCGTCTATGTTAATCAGTTTCTTCCACCCGCACTCTATCATCTACTACGTCTTGTAAACGCTCGTGCTCCTGAACGTAATTATAAATATGTATGGTCTTGGTCTGGTTCCATATTTGTGCGCAAGAATGATAGTCAAACACCAATCGTCATTTCAACTGAGGCTGATCTTGATAAATTGATCTGACTGTCTTCAAATAGTCAAGCTTGTTTACCCCTCTCACTCTCAATATCGCATTTGGAGATAGCTAAGTTGAATTCTAATTCCTTACGAGAGCATATGGAACTAATTCAATCAACCATACTCGAGCGCAAATTTCATATTATCTCGTTGAGTGAAACGTGGCTTCATTCGTTTGTATCTGATAACTTGTTACGAGCAGAGGGCTATTTCCTCATACGTAATGATCGTGAAGGAAAAGAGGGTGGAGGAGTGTTTGCTTCATACACAAGTCCCTAAAGGCAAAAGTATTAATGGCAACACCAAGTCAATATTCAAATGCTGCAGAATATTTAATTATCGAAGTTACTGGATTTAATGCTAAGAAGCTTCTTTTTGCCTCAGTATACAGACTACCAAGAGGATCAATGCTAAGGGATTTTGCTGAAGCTTTATGTAATTTCTCTCACATGTATTGAAATATTATTATAGCAGGTGATCTTACCTGTAATTTAGCTGATAATGATTATGAATCAATTGCCCTACGCCAATTAGCGTTCTCCCATTCAGTACACATTATTGAATCCGCACCAACTCACCACACGGCGACTTCTGATTCCTGGATCGATGTATTCTTAATCGATAGTGAAGAAAAAAACTATCTTTTGTTAAATCTAAGGCTCCGTTTATAGCTGGACATGATCTATTAGAACTTCATTATGTGTTTGAGGTGGAACCTACTATTGAGCATAACATTACACGGCGAGTTTATGAGTAATGAGTGTGAGTAAATTATATCCTGCTCGAAGGACCAAAAAATGTATGAGTATTGAATATGCGTATATTCTAAATATTTGATAATGCTCCAACAAAATTATTAAGACCTCTACGATAGACACTAACTGAGGCGACAACGCACTATGACAGAAATTGACAAGTGCGCAAAGTCAGCGCCTAGTCAGACTGAGTAAAAACATAATGAATAATAATCAATATAGTGCTCTGCACAGTAAACCTGTATCATTTGAGTATTACTACGCTGTTGGTGGATAGCGGGTTGATGCATTCGCACGTAGCATGTCGAGTGACAGATGCGAATATTAAGGTTAAGGATCCTGGTGACAAGTATAACTAATTAAATGAACTCAGTAATTTAACAATAATAAATTCAACGTTTATTGAAAGTATGTAACATTGGCTGCATGAAAAAATACCTGTTCATTGTGTTTAATGTATTACTGTGATTGGTCTGGCCTGCGTGTTGATGTACTGTTGGTGATTGGGTCTCAGGCCTCTGAGTTGCCTTGGTGATTCCGTGTGGTTGATCCTGATGATAAGGTCTGACTGTAGAGCTCGAAAAATGCCACACGGCAGTCTGATGAGGGTCCTGACGCCGATGATCGGTGCTGAGCAGAATGGCGTCTGTGCAGCCAACGCGCGAACCACGCCGTTGACGTTTATGTGATTGGCTCTGTGGTTCTGATGATCTGCTATGAGTTTCACTAACACTGAGTTTAAACACGGGTGATTTGACCAAGAATGTATTACACTACAGAAATGAATCCGCACTAGAGTGATTAGAACAAGAGAATATCTCCGTGAGCTTTACGCGGGAACGTGTACAGCGAGCGACTCGAGAGAGAACAAAGGCCACATCCGTCGACCACGCGGCAGAGTATCAAGAAGACGGACGTGCGTCACAGCTTGCTTGTGATTTGCTGTCAGCGATGGAAGGCGAGACTTATGAGTGGTCTTGCCGATGGGGCCGCGCTAACAGCGTTGGCCGCTTGAGTGAGCTTCAATCGAGGATGTGAGCAGATGGACAATATGCATGAGTGCGCGGTCGATAAATCGATATAGCATACCTGCGAGCTATACCATATGACGCGAGGCGTCAGATGATTGTGACTGTAGCGTGTGCATGAGTTGAGTGTGTACTTGGTAAGCGTGAAAACTGAACAGCGAGTCTACAATAATTTTAATGTTAATAGCTTTCCGAATTTTTTATCGAATAGATTTGATTCTTCGGGACTTAGCAATTTTAACTTGAGATTCAGCTCTAATTCAAGTTGTAATTCGGGTACAATACCTGACGATATAAATACGATAGTTGATTTATTGTCTGGATCATTTCTAGAGTCTCTGAATAAATTTGCGCCATTACTCTTTCTGTGTTCGTCGTCCTCCGGCACTTTGGCTCACACAAAATTTGAGAGAACGCATGGCTCAGCAAAATTTATTGTATACGCGTGCACGGCAATTTAGAAGCGTACTAGACCTTGCAATCTTTAGGGAGTATAGAGATGAACTTAAAAATGACTTAAGACGTGCGGAAAGTGAGTACCATATTCAGAGGTTGTCAACCATAACAGATGCGAATAAATTGTGGAAAGAGCTGGCGACTCTTGGTTTAGCCAAGTCGTCTTTTGCATCACCACTTAATTTCTTTCAACCAGAAGAGCTTTATTCTTTTTATTCTGCGGTATCCAGCCAATTACCGCCTTGTTCATATGATAAGTTTCGCACGATGAGTTCATTAATTCAACCAGTTCGCCCTTTATTGAACTTTGCTGAAATCACGTCCAACCAAGTACGATTTATTATCTGTACCAACTTTAGCTCCAAGTCATATGCGGCTGGTCCAGATGGAATTTCTTTGGTCCTACTAAATAAGTCTATTGAGGTTTCATGCTCATTGCTAACAGCTATGTTTAACCATTCTTTGCAGACAGCTAACTTCCCTCAGTATTGGAAAAAGGCTTTTCTTCGACCGTTATCTAAAATTAAAACACCCACTTCCCTGTCTGATACTAGGCCGAAAGCTACCCTTAGTGAACTTTCGAAAGTGCTTGAGAGATTGGTTCATAAGCAGATCACTGACTGCTTATTGAAACGAACCAAGTTTTTGATCCACGTCACTCGGGATATCGTAGTGGCCACAGTACTCAATCAGCATTACTACGTGTGTACGATGATGTGAGGCGCAATGTGGATGAAAGTCGTATTACTATTCTCATCTTATTTGATTTTAGTAAGGCATTTGACACCGTACCACACTTACAACTTCTTGCGAAATAAAAAAAGGTGGGTCTTGCGGAACCAGTTCTTGATTGGATTCTTTCATATTTGACTGGAAGAACTCAAGCAGTTATTGATGACGTTGGGACTTCCTCCCCTTGGTTACCTACTACAGTAGGCGTACCACAAGATTCCGTCCTAGGTCTTCTTGTTTTTTCTCTTTATATTAATGACATTAGCACTGCACTTGAATACTCACAGCACATGATATTTGCTGACGATACGCAGATATATTTTAGTTGCCAACCGTCTCAAATAAATGAAAGAATAAGGTTAATTACCGAGGACATTCAAGCCATTGCCAACTTTGCAATTTCAAATGGTCTCAAGTTGAAGATCGCCAAATCAAAAGTTCTTATATTCGGTAGCAATGCGTATACACGTGAATTCGATTTTTCAATGTTACCACCGGTTTTTTTAAATGGGGTGAATATTCCGTTCGTTAGTGAAGCTAGGAACTTAGGAGTGATCATGCACTGTAATTTATCTTGGAAATCTCATGTTTTGCATATCTCACAAAAAGTCCACTTTGGTGTCTATAGGTTAAATTTTCATCGCATGGCCCTTGCTCAAGATTTTTTCCGTTATTAGATTAATGCTGCTTAGTTTATCACAATCGGACTGAGGAATTGAATTTAAAATTAGAACGTCTCATTAATTACTGTATACGTTTTGTTTTTGATCTTCGATGCGATACTCATATCACTCCGTACAGGCGACAACTTGGCTGGCTTACAGTTAAATTGCGACGCCTGTATTTTCTTGGTATTTCAATGTATAACATTATGCATCAGAAAGCACCAACATATTTATTGCTCTGTTTAGTCACCAGAGGAATACTACTGAACGTCAGTTAAGGAGACCGCGATCGACTTTTTCTGTGCCAATGCATCGCACAACTACTTATAGGAACGTATTTTCTATCTCCGGCATTTATTTTTGGGAGACCTTACCATCTCATGTCACTTCTTTTTCTAGTCTAGAACTGTTTAAGATTCGTCTCCATACTCATCTTTTTAATCATGTTGATGTAAATTAGTTTTTATTTTTGTTCACGGTAGTATAGTGAGAGCAATATACTACCGGTATGGTATATTGTAACGGTATTTTTACGTTAACATTAAATTTTATTCTTATGAGGGGAAGAATTCGGGCTCGAACACTACGATAATTAATTTTAGACTTCTATAGGAGGTATAAGTAAGGTTTATTCAATAAGTTTCATAGAATTCTGTGTTGTGAGGCTTTTTGGCGCCTTTAACCGTACAATTTTCAGTGGTGTTTAATTGCTCTGATGGTTCCACGCTCTTCTTTACCCGCGAGGTTATCAGATTCTCGACTTTTGCGCTGAGCGGTGGATATCTCAACTAGGCAGTATCGAGCTCAGCCGTCTTGATCTTTTTCCCGCCTGGCTGCTGACGTGCTGTCTGCTGGGCTTGCGTCGTTGTTGCTGGCGCGTCGGTCAGCCGGTATGGACGCCGGGTCTCTGTCCGCGTACGCGTAGTTTTGTTTAATAATCAAAAAACGTTGTTTTCCGTGTTGTTCCGCGTTCGGGCTCTTCGTTTATTATAGTCGTGGCGTCCCCACGTGATTTCAGTGTGTTTTTATAGTTGTGATAGTGATCCCAGTTCGCAAATAATCTACTTTGTGTGTCTAACGATGACAGTTTCCGTCTCGCGATTTTTCAGTGTCCCTTAATTGTTTATCAATTAGTTATCGGATCTATCAAGGGATCTTCGATGTTGGACGTGGACGTTCCTGTTGTTCTTCTCTTTTGGCGAGTTGGTCTTTTAATTTATCGTTCTCTTCTCTTTTATGTCTGTTGAGTAGTGTCGTTTTCCTGCGACGCGCTTGACAGAACTCTTAAAATTGTTTCCCTCCTAATTATTTTTCTAATTATCTAAAAATTCTTAATCTAGTTTCCATTGGTCGGGCTGACTAATGCCCTCCTAATTCTATCTATTAAATATTTTTCCTAACTTCCTTTCAACTTTTGACTCCAAAGCCCTGTTGCTTTTTGATGCGGTAACTGATTTACCGAGGGTCTCAAGTTTACTGTATCAAGTCTCTGTGTTATAATTTTTCTAAATGTTGTTTGTTTTTCTCCTTTCTTTTTCTGTGTTATTCCACTTTTTACTTTCTCAAAGTTTCTAATTTGGAGACCTCTAGGTGCCACAACCGAGTCTTTTAAATGTATCGATGCGCTGCGTTCACAATACTTCTTAGAAACTATCCGGACTTATTTGCTAATTATTCTACCTAAACTTTCTTATACTATTCGCTTAATTCTCCTAAACTAAACCCTAATTATTTATTTTAATGCCACCAACTTTCTCTTCTTAATCTGGCTTTTTAGAATCTTTCCTGTTTATTCACATGGTCCGATACTGTCCGCTCTTAATCTTTATATGATTCTTTGCACTCACTTGTGTTGTTTTCCTATTTTGCAATATTTGAATTAATTTATAGGGCCCCACTCACACCCTTTCTAATTGATTTCCGAATTTAAAAATCAAATTCTTGAATTTTGTTTTAATTTTTAATTATTTTTCACCAGCGGATCTAACTTGGTTGGTAGTTTGAATCGAATAAGAGAGCCTCCTTGGTTTGAAGCTCGCTTTTATACCTTTCTCTCCTTTCCCACTCTCTTATTTTAACTCTTCTTTTTCTATTGTCTCATGTAATTTCTTTTGTTTCAGCTAGCCCCGCCACTGTTGCCCCTACATCCCCTCACTGCCCGAGCGAGGCCAGCTGGTCGCTGACCCGCTGTTTTTCGGCAGCGAAGGAATGTGACAGGATCCAGCTTGTTCGTGGTCTCGTCTAGACTCTACTGCCAATTTAATCTTTTCTTATTCTTACTTTATTCTTCCTACTCTTTGTATATAATAAATCAATAAATGTAATGAATGGTTTTACTTTCAGTGATTTGTTTTTTTTCTTTTCTTATTTTATTCTGTTTTTCTTTTATCCTTTTCAGATTGTGACTACGTCACATTATCCCCCCAGAATTTTGATCGGTCAGATTACTGACCGTATCAAAAATCTATAAAGTTTTGATTTTTATTTATTTTTATTTTTATATTTTTATATATATATATATATATATATTTTTTTTTTTTACTCATTTCTATTTTAATGCTAACTTATTTTTATGACTTATTACTATGCTTATTCTAAAGTAAATTCACTCGAAATGAAACGCCAACGCATGAGGTATATTTTTTTTTTTAATTTTTCTTTTTATTTATGTTCCGTCACTATCGTTTGATCTGTCCTCGTCGCTGTCAGTCACGTATGGGTCTCGTTGAGGGATCACGCCCCACTCCTCAAGTGTTGTCCTCGTCGCGTCGTCGGGTGGTGGCGTAGCCAGCCAGGCCTCCATCGCCTCGTCTTCGCCGCTGTCGTCCTCTGCCTCCGGGAACTCGTCTATAAGGGAGGCGAGCTCCCGGAGTAGCTCGTCCAAACTTTGGTGGGTGTTCCGGCTCGTACCGGTTGATGCCCGTGATGTACCGGCTGTCGGTCGGATCGCCACCTGCTGCCTCGCAGCCTGTCGCTCTTGCCGCCGTTGTACTCGGTGGTGCTTGCCGTGGTACCCCCCGTCTCGGCCGTAGTCGAACGTGGGGTTGGTGGGCACCCTCCTCGCGTCGCTGCTCCTCCTCATCTGCTGCGCGACGTCGTAGCCCCTGTTGTCGAGGCTGGCGTGTATGGTCACCCATACCACCTCGACAACAGGGTCCAGCTCGTCCACATACACGTCTACCGATTGGCCATCGGTCAGTGCGACCAGCCGATCTCGTGCTCTTTGTCCCCACTCCCGACCGTTCGGTGCCACGCCGTGTAAACAGGTCACCGTGAAATATGGTTCGCCCAAGTAACTGTTAGGTGCCGTATACAGCATGTCCGGTTTGGCCTTGATGGCGATCGCCAAATCACCCATCCAGAGCATGCGCTGCCCGTCCTCCTCTTCTTCCAAAATCGACCCTCGGAGGAACGTGTATTTCTGCTCATCTTCCTCCTGTACGAGGAGGAGAAGTACCGCCCTTCCTGGATAAATCTCCTCTTCTAAGAGCCGATGCACCTCCGGGTGGTTGCGGCTCGTCTTTGACACCTGCCTCAAGAAGGTCTCCCGCCTTTCTCGATCCTTTTCTAACCATAAGTAAAAACGTCCTGGGTTCGCTGCGGTTATGACCTCTCCCTTGTACGGCTCGTTTGGATGCAGGTACTCTACTGCGTATTCAATGTATCTTGGTACGAACATTCTCCTTTCTTTTTTTTTTTTTTTTTTTTTTTTAACAAAAGAAGGATAAAATTTTTTTTTTTTTTTTTTTTTGAAGTAAAAAAAATGATGAGATTTTTTTCCTTTTTTTTTTTTTCGAACATACCTTCCTTTCCAATAGATTTCACGAAATCAAGAGATTTAAAAAAAAACACTTTCTTCTCGCTGTCTTCGGTTTTGTTAATTTGTACTTTTTCGCCTCTCTATCCTCGTGGTTTTGTAGGCCGTTTCTTCATTTTCGGTCCCTTTTATAGACATTTCGCCATATAGAATTATATCTATATTTATCAATTTTCATTTTTGGCCAATGCAAATTTATGGTTTCGGATTTCCGGCTTCTTCGTGATTTTTCGGCCTATTTTCGTGCTGGCCTTGGCCTCTGCGCCAATTATCTGTCTCCCGAACCCCTTTCTCCATTACTCTCTCTTGGCCTTCAATCGATTACCCAATCGTCGAATCGATTACCAATACCCGGAATTTACGTCATATTCGTAGAATCTATTATTTTCTATGAATTCCAGTACTTGTCAAGCCTATCGGGTTACGTGTTCGTCGCGCCTCTTTTCTTGACCAACCACAACACGAAAAATCTTGGCGCCTGTTTTGGTGTACTTTCTCTCGGTTTTGCATATAATCTCTGAGTTAATTTTACTATATGCTCGGTACGCTGACCGTCGGTACCTTTGTTTTCACTGTACTTGTCGATGCCGAGTGTAGGCCCTGTTGTCTTGCTTTCGGACTCTGCCCCCTTCCTCTCTCGCTCTCTCCCATGGTGGTTGAATTCGCTGCCTCTTCTTTCTTCTCGTCTGTCTTTTCTGTCTCTGTCCTATACCTCTTAAACATACTGGCGTGAAATTTACCGCGCTTTTTCTTACTTTCTACATCTATTACTAAATATGTTGCTATTCCTACGCATTTCTTAATTCTATACGGGCCTTCATATAAGGGCATAAATTTTGATGTTAATTGTTTCAGCGGATCGGAAACATTTAACGCTTTAATTAAAACTAAATCCCCTACCTCATAATTAGTTAGCCTATGTGTTGCGTCGAATTTCTCCGCTTGACGCCGCCCTTTTTTCGAAATTCTCTCTCTCACGATCTCGATCTTCATCTCGTACGTGGTGGCATCTTCTTCGTCTCTTCTTAGCCCCATTTATTTATTCCATTCTCTGGTCGACTTCTTTTTACAATGTAGCTCCATGGGTGTGAATTCAGTTGTCTCGTGGTGAGATTCATTAATACAATCCTGTATTACTTTTACCCATTTAAACCATCCTGCATGATTTTCTGTCAGGAACGTACGAAAAAATCTTCCCAGCTCTCGGTTAACTCGCTCGACGATATTTCCTTGAGGATGACGGATTGATGAGAAAACCGCCATGATGTCCTCGTCCTTGAGTTTCTTAAGCCAGTTTTTCGCGGCGAATTGCGTGCCATGATCGAATTGAATTCTACGGGGTTTTCCATACTTGGGAATGTAGTCATCGAATATTCTTTTTATTACCGTAGACGTGTTCGCTTTTTTCATAGGATATAACACCACATATTTACTGAAGGCATCCAATGTCACGAGGATGTGTTTCACCCCGCCCACCGACGCTGGTAATGGTCCATAAAAATCGATCGATACCAAATCCCCTGGTTTCTCTGGGATGATCGTTTGCATCGCCGCGTAGCTCGTTTGTATTGTGATTTTGTTCCTCTGACAGATGTGGATAGGTGAAATCTTCTTCCAGCATCCGTGAGCACTTCCGGGCCCCAAGGTGTCCATACATCGGATGGCAAGCCTTAATTAATTCCTTGATAATACTTTTTGGCACTATTACTCGCCAAACACCATTTTTCGATTTCTTTTCTAAAATACCTTTTTCAATCCGGAATTTTCTTTCTTCGTCCCCTTCTTTATCTTGACCAAGGAAATCCATAATAATTCGCAGATCTTCTCGTTCTCGCTGAATCTTTTCCATGCATTTCAGTCTTTTTGCTAGATCCCGCGGAAGTTTCTCTGCTAGTACTCCTGCGAAAACGATGATCCCTTTTTTAACGGCCGAGGATAACTTCTCGTCTCCTTTCACTCTACTCAGGGCATCGGCAACTACATTAGCTTTTCCCGCAACATGTTCAATCTGTAAATCGTAATCTTGTATTGAGAGGACCCATCTCATGAGCCTTTCCGCAGTAAAACGACAGGTTTTCAGGAAAATTAATGCCTTATGATCGGTCTTTATATGTATTTGTGCTCCTTTCAAATATGTCCGGAATTTTTGAAGAGCCCACACAATCGCCAGTAGTTCCTTCTCTGTCGTCATATAGCCGATCTCGGCTCCTTTCAGAGTCCGACTTGCAAACGTCACTACCTTGCTCTCATTAGTTTCATTTTCCTGCGACAGGATCGCTCCGAGCGCATATCCACTTGCGTCCGTGGTAAGTGTGTACGGTTTTCTAGTGTCTGGAAATCGTAATATTATTTCTTTACAGAATAATTTTTTTACTTTCTCGAATGATTTTTCCATCTCTTCATCCCATTTCCATCAAACACCCTTTCTCAAAAGATTTAGCAATGGCGCGGTTTCATGCGCATGGCGATTTGTGAATTTCGTATAAAAATTTATTAAGCCTAAAAATCCTCTTAATTGTTTTATTGTCTTAGGCCGTGGATATTCTTGAATTGCTTTAATTTTCTCCGGATCGGGTTTCAAGCCTTCCGTGGTGAGAATGTGACCGAGAAATATGAATTCATTTCGGAAAAAATGAGATTTACTAAATTTTAGTGTCATTCCATGCTCGAGAAATCTTTCAAATAATTTTCGCAGATGGTCGAGATGTTCTTCGTGTGATGTAGACATAATTAAAAGATCATCTACAAAATTTATCACGAAATCCAATCCTTCGAGGACCACATCGAGTGCCCTTATTAAACTCGCCGTGCTTGTTTTCAGACCAAATGGTGTTACCGTAAACTCATAACATTTTCCATTATGCTGAAATGCCGTATATTTTCTTGAGTCTGGATGCAGCGGTATTTGCCAAAAACTACTCGTTAAGTCTAGCGTTGACATCACCGTTTTTCCTCCGCATCGTTGGAAAATTTCCTCGATAGGTGGTGCATTGTTGTAGTCATTTATCAGATAATTATTTAATTCTCGGGCATCAAGACATAAACGTACCGAATCATCATCCTTTGTGACTGGCATCAATGGATTGATATAAATGCTTTCCGATTTCTGTATCACCCCGACTTTAAGCATTCTCTCGATTTCCTTCTGCACCTTTTCTCGTTGCATTAATGAAACCGGATAAGAACGATGAAAATATGGTTTCGGATCTTTTAGTAATAGTCGATGTTCGTACTTCGTCATCCGTCCTGGAACTTTATCGAAAATTTCTCGTCTGCTTTCGACGATCCTTTTAAACTCCTCTCTTATTTCCGGTCTTAAACCTGTACACTCGGTCATTTTCTCATTAAATTCTTCTTCGGTCAGGCTGATACTCGTCTCTCCCTCAGTAGTATCTTTTATCGCTACTGTAGCACATATTTCATTTGGCTTAATTTTATGAAATTCCTCCGGATTCACATGTTGCCACAATCCCTCCTTTAACTTCGCAATAATCTTATCTTCTACCGCTAAAATTTGCTGTTTGGCATCTATCGAAATTTTTAAAATCAACATCCCGTCGATTCCGATCAGCACCGGTCTTACTAACTTTGGCACCACTAGCACTTGCAAAACCCCTTTTGAGCCGTACGTCTCCGCATCTATCATTATCTGTTTCTTCACACGTTCCGTCTCTCCACCAAACGCTCCGACGACCTGTGTCGACGTAACCGGTAGCATCGGGCAGTTCTTAAAAATTTCTTCATTTTGTCGGTAAACTCTTCTGATATACACGATACTTCACTTCCGCTATCTATTAAACTTATTTCCGTCATACCTGCTACTGTCACTGGTATCTCAGGGCATCTCGGATGTCTTTCATCATACCACTTCGTCGGGATCTCCTCAGCCTCTTCATACAAATATTCTCGAGGATTTTCCATTGACATTGAACAGACTACCTTGTCTCCTCCCATTTTGTCCACCTTCCCTGGTGTTGGCCTTCCGATATCAGGTACTCCTTGAACTCTGGCAACGTTTTCTGGCCACATACTCTTCTTCGTATTAAGTGCGCCTTTACCGTCTTCCTGAACTCTTTTTTCCCACGACTCAGCCTGCCCTCGCCATTCGGTGCTCTCCTCTTCATCCCTTCTCACTGACTGTCCACTGCTTTTGCATTTTTCCTCTTTTCTCCGCTGATCCCTCAACTTCTTCTTCTCTCTTTTCCTCGCGTTCATCCGTTGTCTCGTGCTTTTCTTTTCCTCCTGTTTTACCGTTGCGCTCCGCTCCTCATCGTTATTATTTATTCTTTGTTCTTCCTCGGGCGCAACGACTAGGCGTTTCCCGAGCCCGTGTTTCCCACTTCTGAGCATCCTGGTTTTGGCTCCCTTGGTATGGTGTGTTCAACAAACGGTCCTTGTATAGCACGACTTATATTATTTACCGGGTTACTTAGTACCTGCTCCTGCCTTGGTGGAGTTACTTCTCCTGGTCGGCTGTTTTCTGTTCCAGGAAAATATCTTGGTCGGTTCTCCTGCCATGGTGGTCTTTGTTGCCCTGACCTATTTTCTCGAGGAAAATTTGTCGGTGGCCATGGTCCGTTGTTTTGCCATGGTGGTCTCTCTCCCCTGTCAACCTGACGTCCTGGTGATGGTGGAAATCGGTTTCCGCCATTATTTGCAAAGTTTTCCCGATTTTCATATCTAATGTAAGGACGCGCCGTCTGCTCACGCACAGCTCCTCTATTTAAATATCTTTGTGGCTCCTGTGATGCATATCCCCCTGTACGACCTGTGCCTCTCTTGTAATTAAGAGGACCTGCCACGTCCGTGCTTTCCAACAGTTCCAGAAATTCGTCGATCTCACGTATTTGCCGAACTCTCACGGCACTTCGCACTTCCTCGTCAAAATGTTTCGCGAGTCTACGGATTATATCCTCGTCACTTAGTTTTTCACTTAAATCTCGGGCATTTCCGATCACCCGAGTGGCATACTCGGCTCGTGTCAGCGTTTGGTCTTCTAGATAAAACGATCCGAATTCTAAATTCTTCTTCACGTTATCTTGCATGTCGCGGGCCCAGTATCTCGAACGGAATTTTTCTTCAAATGTCTGTAAATCATGCACTGCTCCTTCCACCACCAGCCACCAATCGTTAGCAACACCTTTTAATGCCGTTCCTATAGTGTGTCGTATTTCCGTATCTTCAATCTCTCCAGCGATACAAAATTCACGGAATTCTTTTAAAAATCTCATAGGCCTTTCTTTCCCATCGCCATTATACGTAGGAGGCTTCTGTGCCGTTGTGTACAATCGGGTGACATTCATACCTCCTCCGATGGTTTGACCGAAATTCATAGAGGTGCTTGTTCTTTGTGTAGTTTCTTCTAGTTTTGCAATCCTTTTATTTTGGTCCTCAGTAATTTGCTGGGCTGCACGGATTTCCGCCATCATCTCCTGTGTCCTCCTTTCAAGCTTCTCCACAGTCACCTTCTGTCCGGCGACCTGTTGAATATAGTTATTTGTAATATTCTGACTTTCCAAAATTCTCCCCTGGGCTTCTTTAATTTTTCTATCCGTCCGGCACTCCACCGCCGAAATCTCTCCTTCCAATGCGTCCTTTGTTGCTTCTCTTAGTATTGATATCCTGCTCAAACACTCATCCTTTATTTCCTGCTGCGTTTTTATTATCTCGGCGAATTTTCCGTCGCTCTTCTCCTCCATCTTCTGCAAAAACTGAATTAAATCCCCTACACCGATTTGGTCCGGTGCGATCGTCGCCGTCCTGTTTGTTATTTTCGGTGTGCTACCGTCCTCACCATTTATCTCCTTATTCGTGAACTCGTTTGATGCGCCTCCGCTTTCCTCGATATGCTCGATCTCGGAAAGTCGGTTTATATTTCTCCGATCTCTCTATCGCCGGCCGTCCAACAGATGATCAACGGTTGTGGACTCCCAGAGATATATCTGGCTCGTCTCATTACCTTCTTCCTGCCGTCGATGGTCCTCCATACTCTCCATCATCCTTATTTTCTCGAGTCCAGTCGCGATATTCCGTTCGGCCCCTGTAGCCATGCTTCAATTCTTACACCAAATTCTCTGCCTTATGCGCGCCCTACTTTACCTCTGCAGTCCTTTTTATCTGTGTTCGAGTCCCAGTTTGGGCGCCAAATGTAACGGTATTTTTACGTTAACATTAAATTGTATTCTTCTGAGGGGAAGAATTCGGGCACGAACACTACGATAATTAATTTTAGACTTCTATAGGAGGTATAAGTAAGGTTTATTCAATAAGTTTCATAGAATTCTGTGTTGTGAGGCTTTTTGGCGCCTTTAACCGTACAATTTATCAGTGGTGTTTAATTACTCTGATGGTTCCACGCTCTGCTTTACCCGCGAGGTTATCAGATTCTCGACTTCTGCGCTGAGCGGTGGATATCTCAACTAGGCAGTATCGAGCTCAGCCGTCTTGATCTTTTTCCCGCCTGGCTGCTGACGTGCTGTCTGCTGGGCTTGCGTCGTTGTTGCTGGCGCGTCGGTCAGCCAGTATGGACGCCGGGTCTGTGTCCGCGTACGCGTAGTTTTGTTTAATAATCAAAAAACGTTGTTTTCCGTGTTGTTCCGCGTTCAGGCTCTTCGTTTATTACAGTCGTGGCGTCCCCACGTGATTTCAGTGTGTTTTTATAGATGTGATAGTGATCCCAGTTCGCAAATAATCTACTTTGTGTGTCTAACGATGACAGTTTCCGTTTCGCGATTTTTCAGTGTCCCTTAATTGTTTATCAATTAGTTATCGGATCTATCAAGGGATCTTCGATGTTGGACGTGGACGTTCCTGTTGTTCTTCTCTCTTGGTGAGTTGGTCTTTTAATTTATCGTTCTCTTCTCTTTTATGTCTGTTGAGTAGTGTCGTTTTCCTGCGACGCGCTTGACAGAACTCTTAAAATTGTTTCCCTCCTAATTATTTTTCTAATTATCTAAAAATTCTTAATCTAGTTTCCATTGGTCGGGCTGACTAATGCCCTCCTAATTCTATCTATTAAATATTTTTCCTAACTTCCTTTCAACTTTTGACTCCAAAGCCCTGTTGCTTTTTGATGCGGTAACTGATTTACCGAGAGTCTCAAGTTTACTGTATCAAGTCTCTGTGTTATAATTTTTCTAAATGTTGTTTGTTTTTCTCCTTTCTTTTTCTGTGTTATTCCACTTTTTACTTTCTCAAAGTTTCTAATTTGGAGACCTCTAGGTGTCACAACCGAGTCTTTAAATGTATCGATGCGCTGCGTTCACAATACTTCTTAGAAACTATCCGGACTTATTTGCTAATTATTCTACCTAAACTTTCTTATACTATTCGCTTAATTCTCCTAAACTAAACCCTAATTATTTATTTTAATGCCACCAACTTTCTCTTCTTAATCTGGCTTTTTAGAATCTTTCCTGTTTATTCACATGGTCCGATACTGTCCGCTCTTAATCTTTATATGATTCTTTGCACTCACTTGTGTTGTTTTCCTATTTTGCAATATTTGAATTAATTTATAGGGCCCCACTCACACCCTTTCTAATTGATTTCCCAATTTAAAAATCAAATTCTTGAATTTTGTTTTAATTTTTAATTACTTTTCACCAGCGGATCTAACTTGGTTGGTAGTTTGAATCGAATAAGAGAGCCTCCTTGGTTTGAAGCTCGCTTTTATACCTTTCTCTCCTTTCCCACTCTCTTATTTTAACTCTTCTTTTTCTATTGTCTCATGTAATTTCTTTTGTTTCAGCTAGCCCCGCCACTGTTGCCCCTACATCCCCTCACTGCCCGAGCGAGGCCAGCTGGTCGCTGACCCGCTGTTTTTCGGCAGCGAAGGAATGTGACAGGATCCAGCTTGTTCGTGGTCTCGTCTAGACTCTACTGCCAATTTAATCTTTTCTTATTCTTACTTTATTCTTCCTACTCTTTGTATATAATAAATCAATAAATGTAATGAATGGTTTTACTTTCAGTGATTTGTTTTTTTTCTTTTCTTATTTTATTCTGTTTTTCTTTTATCCTTTTCAGATTGTGACTACGTCACATTATCCCCCCAGAATTTTGATCGGTCAGATTACTGACCGTATCAAAAATCTATAAAGTTTTGATTTTTATTTATTTTTATTTTTATATTTTTATATATATATATATATATATATTTTTTTTTTTTACTCATTTCTATTTTAATGCTAACTTATTTTTATGACTTATTACTATGCTTATTCTAAAGTAAATTCACTCGAAATGAAACGCCAACGCATGAGGTATATTTTTTTTTTTAATTTTTCTTTTTATTTATGTTCCGTCACTATCGTTTGATCTGTCCTCGTCGCTGTCAGTCACGTATGGGTCTCGTTGAGGGATCACGCCCCACTCCTCAAGTGTTGTCCTCGTCGCGTCGTCGGGTGGTGGCGTAGCCAGCCAGGCCTCCATCGCCTCGTCTTCGCCGCTGTCGTCCTCTGCCTCCGGGAACTCGTCTATAAGGGAGGCGAGCTCCCGGAGTAGCTCGTCCAAACTTTGGTGGGTGTTCCGGCTCGTACCGGTTGATGCCCGTGATGTACCGGCTGTCGGTCGGATCGCCACCTGCTGCCTCGCAGCCTGTCGCTCTTGCCGCCGTTGTACTCGGTGGTGCTTGCCGTGGTACCCCCCGTCTCGGCCGTAGTCGAACGTGGGGTTGGTGGGCACCCTCCTCGCGTCGCTGCTCCTCCTCATCTGCTGCGCGACGTCGTAGCCCCTGTTGTCGAGGCTGGCGTGTATGGTCACCCATACCACCTCGACAACAGGGTCCAGCTCGTCCACATACACGTCTACCGATTGGCCATCGGTCAGTGCGACCAGCCGATCTCGTGCTCTTTGTCCCCACTCCCGACCGTTCGGTGCCACGCCGTGTAAACAGGTCACCGTGAAATATGGTTCGCCCAAGTAACTGTTAGGTGCCGTATACAGCATGTCCGGTTTGGCCTTGATGGCGATCGCCAAATCACCCATCCAGAGCATGCGCTGCCCGTCCTCCTCTTCTTCCAAAATCGACCCTCGGAGGAACGTGTATTTCTGCTCATCTTCCTCCTGTACGAGGAGGAGAAGTACCGCCCTTCCTGGATAAATCTCCTCTTCTAAGAGCCGATGCACCTCCGGGTGGTTGCGGCTCGTCTTTGACACCTGCCTCAAGAAGGTCTCCCGCCTTTCTCGATCCTTTTCTAACCATAAGTAAAAACGTCCTGGGTTCGCTGCGGTTATGACCTCTCCCTTGTACGGCTCGTTTGGATGCAGGTACTCTACTGCGTATTCAATGTATCTTGGTACGAACATTCTCCTTTCTTTTTTTTTTTTTTTTTTTTTTTTAACAAAAGAAGGATAAAATTTTTTTTTTTTTTTTTTTTTGAAGTAAAAAAAATGATGAGATTTTTTTCCTTTTTTTTTTTTTCGAACATACCTTCCTTTCCAATAGATTTCACGAAATCAAGAGATTTAAAAAAAAACACTTTCTTCTCGCTGTCTTCGGTTTTGTTAATTTGTACTTTTTCGCCTCTCTATCCTCGTGGTTTTGTAGGCCGTTTCTTCATTTTCGGTCCCTTTTATAGACATTTCGCCATATAGAATTATATCTATATTTATCAATTTTCATTTTTGGCCAATGCAAATTTATGGTTTCGGATTTCCGGCTTCTTCGTGATTTTTCGGCCTATTTTCGTGCTGGCCTTGGCCTCTGCGCCAATTATCTGTCTCCCGAACCCCTTTCTCCATTACTCTCTCTTGGCCTTCAATCGATTACCCAATCGTCGAATCGATTACCAATACCCGGAATTTACGTCATATTCGTAGAATCTATTATTTTCTATGAATTCCAGTACTTGTCAAGCCTATCGGGTTACGTGTTCGTCGCGCCTCTTTTCTTGACCAACCACAACACGAAAAATCTTGGCGCCTGTTTTGGTGTACTTTCTCTCGGTTTTGCATATAATCTCTGAGTTAATTTTACTATATGCTCGGTACGCTGACCGTCGGTACCTTTGTTTTCACTGTACTTGTCGATGCCGAGTGTAGGCCCTGTTGTCTTGCTTTCGGACTCTGCCCCCTTCCTCTCTCGCTCTCTCCCATGGTGGTTGAATTCGCTGCCTCTTCTTTCTTCTCGTCTGTCTTTTCTGTCTCTGTCCTATACCTCTTAAACATACTGGCGTGAAATTTACCGCGCTTTTTCTTACTTTCTACATCTATTACTAAATATGTTGCTATTCCTACGCATTTCTTAATTCTATACGGGCCTTCATATAAGGGCATAAATTTTGATGTTAATTGTTTCAGCGGATCGGAAACATTTAACGCTTTAATTAAAACTAAATCCCCTACCTCATAATTAGTTAGCCTATGTGTTGCGTCGAATTTCTCCGCTTGACGCCGCCCTTTTTTCGAAATTCTCTCTCTCACGATCTCGATCTTCATCTCGTACGTGGTGGCATCTTCTTCGTCTCTTCTTAGCCCCATTTATTTATTCCATTCTCTGGTCGACTTCTTTTTACAATGTAGCTCCATGGGTGTGAATTCAGTTGTCTCGTGGTGAGATTCATTAATACAATCCTGTATTACTTTTACCCATTTAAACCATCCTGCATGATTTTCTGTCAGGAACGTACGAAAAAATCTTCCCAGCTCTCGGTTAACTCGCTCGACGATATTTCCTTGAGGATGACGGATTGATGAGAAAACCGCCATGATGTCCTCGTCCTTGAGTTTCTTAAGCCAGTTTTTCGCGGCGAATTGCGTGCCATGATCGAATTGAATTCTACGGGGTTTTCCATACTTGGGAATGTAGTCATCGAATATTCTTTTTATTACCGTAGACGTGTTCGCTTTTTTCATAGGATATAACACCACATATTTACTGAAGGCATCCAATGTCACGAGGATGTGTTTCACCCCGCCCACCGACGCTGGTAATGGTCCATAAAAATCGATCGATACCAAATCCCCTGGTTTCTCTGGGATGATCGTTTGCATCGCCGCGTAGCTCGTTTGTATTGTGATTTTGTTCCTCTGACAGATGTGGATAGGTGAAATCTTCTTCCAGCATCCGTGAGCACTTCCGGGCCCCAAGGTGTCCATACATCGGATGGCAAGCCTTAATTAATTCCTTGATAATACTTTTTGGCACTATTACTCGCCAAACACCATTTTTCGATTTCTTTTCTAAAATACCTTTTTCAATCCGGAATTTTCTTTCTTCGTCCCCTTCTTTATCTTGACCAAGGAAATCCATAATAATTCGCAGATCTTCTCGTTCTCGCTGAATCTTTTCCATGCATTTCAGTCTTTTTGCTAGATCCCGCGGAAGTTTCTCTGCTAGTACTCCTGCGAAAACGATGATCCCTTTTTTAACGGCCGAGGATAACTTCTCGTCTCCTTTCACTCTACTCAGGGCATCGGCAACTACATTAGCTTTTCCCGCAACATGTTCAATCTGTAAATCGTAATCTTGTATTGAGAGGACCCATCTCATGAGCCTTTCCGCAGTAAAACGACAGGTTTTCAGGAAAATTAATGCCTTATGATCGGTCTTTATATGTATTTGTGCTCCTTTCAAATATGTCCGGAATTTTTGAAGAGCCCACACAATCGCCAGTAGTTCCTTCTCTGTCGTCATATAGCCGATCTCGGCTCCTTTCAGAGTCCGACTTGCAAACGTCACTACCTTGCTCTCATTAGTTTCATTTTCCTGCGACAGGATCGCTCCGAGCGCATATCCACTTGCGTCCGTGGTAAGTGTGTACGGTTTTCTAGTGTCTGGAAATCGTAATATTATTTCTTTACAGAATAATTTTTTTACTTTCTCGAATGATTTTTCCATCTCTTCATCCCATTTCCATCAAACACCCTTTCTCAAAAGATTTAGCAATGGCGCGGTTTCATGCGCATGGCGATTTGTGAATTTCGTATAAAAATTTATTAAGCCTAAAAATCCTCTTAATTGTTTTATTGTCTTAGGCCGTGGATATTCTTGAATTGCTTTAATTTTCTCCGGATCGGGTTTCAAGCCTTCCGTGGTGAGAATGTGACCGAGAAATATGAATTCATTTCGGAAAAAATGAGATTTACTAAATTTTAGTGTCATTCCATGCTCGAGAAATCTTTCAAATAATTTTCGCAGATGGTCGAGATGTTCTTCGTGTGATGTAGACATAATTAAAAGATCATCTACAAAATTTATCACGAAATCCAATCCTTCGAGGACCACATCGAGTGCCCTTATTAAACTCGCCGTGCTTGTTTTCAGACCAAATGGTGTTACCGTAAACTCATAACATTTTCCATTATGCTGAAATGCCGTATATTTTCTTGAGTCTGGATGCAGCGGTATTTGCCAAAAACTACTCGTTAAGTCTAGCGTTGACATCACCGTTTTTCCTCCGCATCGTTGGAAAATTTCCTCGATAGGTGGTGCATTGTTGTAGTCATTTATCAGATAATTATTTAATTCTCGGGCATCAAGACATAAACGTACCGAATCATCATCCTTTGTGACTGGCATCAATGGATTGATATAAATGCTTTCCGATTTCTGTATCACCCCGACTTTAAGCATTCTCTCGATTTCCTTCTGCACCTTTTCTCGTTGCATTAATGAAACCGGATAAGAACGATGAAAATATGGTTTCGGATCTTTTAGTAATAGTCGATGTTCGTACTTCGTCATCCGTCCTGGAACTTTATCGAAAATTTCTCGTCTGCTTTCGACGATCCTTTTAAACTCCTCTCTTATTTCCGGTCTTAAACCTGTACACTCGGTCATTTTCTCATTAAATTCTTCTTCGGTCAGGCTGATACTCGTCTCTCCCTCAGTAGTATCTTTTATCGCTACTGTAGCACATATTTCATTTGGCTTAATTTTATGAAATTCCTCCGGATTCACATGTTGCCACAATCCCTCCTTTAACTTCGCAATAATCTTATCTTCTACCGCTAAAATTTGCTGTTTGGCATCTATCGAAATTTTTAAAATCAACATCCCGTCGATTCCGATCAGCACCGGTCTTACTAACTTTGGCACCACTAGCACTTGCAAAACCCCTTTTGAGCCGTACGTCTCCGCATCTATCATTATCTGTTTCTTCACACGTTCCGTCTCTCCACCAAACGCTCCGACGACCTGTGTCGACGTAACCGGTAGCATCGGGCAGTTCTTAAAAATTTCTTCATTTTGTCGGTAAACTCTTCTGATATACACGATACTTCACTTCCGCTATCTATTAAACTTATTTCCGTCATACCTGCTACTGTCACTGGTATCTCAGGGCATCTCGGATGTCTTTCATCATACCACTTCGTCGGGATCTCCTCAGCCTCTTCATACAAATATTCTCGAGGATTTTCCATTGACATTGAACAGACTACCTTGTCTCCTCCCATTTTGTCCACCTTCCCTGGTGTTGGCCTTCCGATATCAGGTACTCCTTGAACTCTGGCAACGTTTTCTGGCCACATACTCTTCTTCGTATTAAGTGCGCCTTTACCGTCTTCCTGAACTCTTTTTTCCCACGACTCAGCCTGCCCTCGCCATTCGGTGCTCTCCTCTTCATCCCTTCTCACTGACTGTCCACTGCTTTTGCATTTTTCCTCTTTTCTCCGCTGATCCCTCAACTTCTTCTTCTCTCTTTTCCTCGCGTTCATCCGTTGTCTCGTGCTTTTCTTTTCCTCCTGTTTTACCGTTGCGCTCCGCTCCTCATCGTTATTATTTATTCTTTGTTCTTCCTCGGGCGCAACGACTAGGCGTTTCCCGAGCCCGTGTTTCCCACTTCTGAGCATCCTGGTTTTGGCTCCCTTGGTATGGTGTGTTCAACAAACGGTCCTTGTATAGCACGACTTATATTATTTACCGGGTTACTTAGTACCTGCTCCTGCCTTGGTGGAGTTACTTCTCCTGGTCGGCTGTTTTCTGTTCCAGGAAAATATCTTGGTCGGTTCTCCTGCCATGGTGGTCTTTGTTGCCCTGACCTATTTTCTCGAGGAAAATTTGTCGGTGGCCATGGTCCGTTGTTTTGCCATGGTGGTCTCTCTCCCCTGTCAACCTGACGTCCTGGTGATGGTGGAAATCGGTTTCCGCCATTATTTGCAAAGTTTTCCCGATTTTCATATCTAATGTAAGGACGCGCCGTCTGCTCACGCACAGCTCCTCTATTTAAATATCTTTGTGGCTCCTGTGATGCATATCCCCCTGTACGACCTGTGCCTCTCTTGTAATTAAGAGGACCTGCCACGTCCGTGCTTTCCAACAGTTCCAGAAATTCGTCGATCTCACGTATTTGCCGAACTCTCACGGCACTTCGCACTTCCTCGTCAAAATGTTTCGCGAGTCTACGGATTATATCCTCGTCACTTAGTTTTTCACTTAAATCTCGGGCATTTCCGATCACCCGAGTGGCATACTCGGCTCGTGTCAGCGTTTGGTCTTCTAGATAAAACGATCCGAATTCTAAATTCTTCTTCACGTTATCTTGCATGTCGCGGGCCCAGTATCTCGAACGGAATTTTTCTTCAAATGTCTGTAAATCATGCACTGCTCCTTCCACCACCAGCCACCAATCGTTAGCAACACCTTTTAATGCCGTTCCTATAGTGTGTCGTATTTCCGTATCTTCAATCTCTCCAGCGATACAAAATTCACGGAATTCTTTTAAAAATCTCATAGGCCTTTCTTTCCCATCGCCATTATACGTAGGAGGCTTCTGTGCCGTTGTGTACAATCGGGTGACATTCATACCTCCTCCGATGGTTTGACCGAAATTCATAGAGGTGCTTGTTCTTTGTGTAGTTTCTTCTAGTTTTGCAATCCTTTTATTTTGGTCCTCAGTAATTTGCTGGGCTGCACGGATTTCCGCCATCATCTCCTGTGTCCTCCTTTCAAGCTTCTCCACAGTCACCTTCTGTCCGGCGACCTGTTGAATATAGTTATTTGTAATATTCTGACTTTCCAAAATTCTCCCCTGGGCTTCTTTAATTTTTCTATCCGTCCGGCACTCCACCGCCGAAATCTCTCCTTCCAATGCGTCCTTTGTTGCTTCTCTTAGTATTGATATCCTGCTCAAACACTCATCCTTTATTTCCTGCTGCGTTTTTATTATCTCGGCGAATTTTCCGTCGCTCTTCTCCTCCATCTTCTGCAAAAACTGAATTAAATCCCCTACACCGATTTGGTCCGGTGCGATCGTCGCCGTCCTGTTTGTTATTTTCGGTGTGCTACCGTCCTCACCATTTATCTCCTTATTCGTGAACTCGTTTGATGCGCCTCCGCTTTCCTCGATATGCTCGATCTCGGAAAGTCGGTTTATATTTCTCCGATCTCTCTATCGCCGGCCGTCCAACAGATGATCAACGGTTGTGGACTCCCAGAGATATATCTGGCTCGTCTCATTACCTTCTTCCTGCCGTCGATGGTCCTCCATACTCTCCATCATCCTTATTTTCTCGAGTCCAGTCGCGATATTCCGTTCGGCCCCTGTAGCCATGCTTCAATTCTTACACCAAATTCTCTGCCTTATGCGCGCCCTACTTTACCTCTGCAGTCCTTTTTATCTGTGTTCGAGTCCCAGTTTGGGCGCCAAATGTAACGGTATTTTTACGTTAACATTAAATTGTATTCTTCTGAGGGGAAGAATTCGGGCACGAACACTACGATAATTAATTTTAGACTTCTATAGGAGGTATAAGTAAGGTTTATTCAATAAGTTTCATAGAATTCTGTGTTGTGAGGCTTTTTGGCGCCTTTAACCGTACAATTTATCAGTGGTGTTTAATTACTCTGATGGTTCCACGCTCTGCTTTACCCGCGAGGTTATCAGATTCTCGACTTCTGCGCTGAGCGGTGGATATCTCAACTAGGCAGTATCGAGCTCAGCCGTCTTGATCTTTTTCCCGCCTGGCTGCTGACGTGCTGTCTGCTGGGCTTGCGTCGTTGTTGCTGGCGCGTCGGTCAGCCAGTATGGACGCCGGGTCTGTGTCCGCGTACGCGTAGTTTTGTTTAATAATCAAAAAACGTTGTTTTCCGTGTTGTTCCGCGTTCAGGCTCTTCGTTTATTACAGTCGTGGCGTCCCCACGTGATTTCAGTGTGTTTTTATAGATGTGATAGTGATCCCAGTTCGCAAATAATCTACTTTGTGTGTCTAACGATGACAGTTTCCGTTTCGCGATTTTTCAGTGTCCCTTAATTGTTTATCAATTAGTTATCGGATCTATCAAGGGATCTTCGATGTTGGACGTGGACGTTCCTGTTGTTCTTCTCTCTTGGTGAGTTGGTCTTTTAATTTATCGTTCTCTTCTCTTTTATGTCTGTTGAGTAGTGTCGTTTTCCTGCGACGCGCTTGACAGAACTCTTAAAATTGTTTCCCTCCTAATTATTTTTCTAATTATCTAAAAATTCTTAATCTAGTTTCCATTGGTCGGGCTGACTAATGCCCTCCTAATTCTATCTATTAAATATTTTTCCTAACTTCCTTTCAACTTTTGACTCCAAAGCCCTGTTGCTTTTTGATGCGGTAACTGATTTACCGAGAGTCTCAAGTTTACTGTATCAAGTCTCTGTGTTATAATTTTTCTAAATGTTGTTTGTTTTTCTCCTTTCTTTTTCTGTGTTATTCCACTTTTTACTTTCTCAAAGTTTCTAATTTGGAGACCTCTAGGTGTCACAACCGAGTCTTTAAATGTATCGATGCGCTGCGTTCACAATACTTCTTAGAAACTATCCGGACTTATTTGCTAATTATTCTACCTAAACTTTCTTATACTATTCGCTTAATTCTCCTAAACTAAACCCTAATTATTTATTTTAATGCCACCAACTTTCTCTTCTTAATCTGGCTTTTTAGAATCTTTCCTGTTTATTCACATGGTCCGATACTGTCCGCTCTTAATCTTTATATGATTCTTTGCACTCACTTGTGTTGTTTTCCTATTTTGCAATATTTGAATTAATTTATAGGGCCCCACTCACACCCTTTCTAATTGATTTCCCAATTTAAAAATCAAATTCTTGAATTTTGTTTTAATTTTTAATTACTTTTCACCAGCGGATCTAACTTGGTTGGTAGTTTGAATCGAATAAGAGAGCCTCCTTGGTTTGAAGCTCGCTTTTATACCTTTCTCTCCTTTCCCACTCTCTTATTTTAACTCTTCTTTTTCTATTGTCTCATGTAATTTCTTTTGTTTCAGCTAGCCCCGCCACTGTTGCCCCTACATCCCCTCACTGCCCGAGCGAGGCCAGCCGGTCGCTGACCCGCTGTTTTTCGGCAGCGAAGGAATGTGACAGGATCCAGCTTGTTCGTGGTCTCGTCTAGACTCTACTGCCAATTTAATCTTTTCTTATTCTTACTTTATTCTTCCTACTCTTTGTATGTAATAAATCAATAAATGTAATGAATGGTTTTATTTTCAGTGATTTGTTTTTTTTCTTTTCTTATTTTATTCTGTTTTTCTTTTATCCTTTTCAGATTGTGACTACGTCACAATATATATCATCTAATTCGATAATTATGTATAGTTAATTAGCTACTTGTAAGGTAGTTTCATCTTAATTGTAATTTTTTTAAATAATGTTTATAATTATCATACTTATGATACTTAAATTAACATGATACTTAATTATGATACTTTGAAGTTTATTATTATATGATTCTTATTATTTATTTGGATTTGTCTATAAACTAATTTCATTGGATTTAGCATAGCTTATTCTAGTTTATAAAAATATAATTATATTATTGTCATAAACATTTGCTAAAGGCTTGCCAAGGCATAATAAAACAATCTCTCTCTCTCTCTCTCTCTCTCTCTCTCTCTCTCTCTCTCTCTCTCTCTCTCTCTCTCTCTCTCTCTCTCTCTCTCTCTCTCTCATACGGCCAAACAGCCATAGCAACCACGTCCCGAAATGCTGACAAGGTGTGTCAGCGCGAATGAGTTTGCATGAGGCGACACGAGCAAGTGTCAAAAAACTCGTACAAACTGATCAAAAGACATTCAGCGGTGCCGATAAGATAGCGAGTGACGGATAAGGCGCATGTATGTAGACAATGCAATAAGGAAGTTAAATTAGTGCCATGTGATAAGTACTTTCATCCGGGCTGTATTAAGTTACACAGAGTTTACAATAGGGCAAATGAACTGGTATCTTGTGATGAAAAAATACATAAATATATGGTGAAAAATAACGGTAAAACGTCAGGTGAAAGTAACAAGGACCGAAAATTGTCGGCTACTGGTAGTGGACAAAAGCAATGCGAGCGGGGCGCATCAGCATCAGCATCAGTAAGCATAAAGGATGCAAAGATTGATACTATATACAAGATGGTACAAGAAATTAAGGTCGAAATAATAGGGAAGAATATGCTTAGAAGGGCTATAATGGAAGTTATAAATGAAGAAATAGACAGAGTAAGAGTAGAAATACAGCACTGGAAATCTTATGAATTGGAAACAATAATAAGTGGAGCAGTGAAAGCTGAGATGCAAAAAGTATTAACTATTATGCCAATACTAAGCATGGGAACAGGACAGATAGAAAAGAGCTACAGCGAAGCGGTAAAAAAAATCAAGAATCGGTGTTAATCATTAAACCTAAAGATGGAGAAGAGAATAATTCAAGTGAAAATACAAAATGATAAAAAAAATTGATATCTCGAAACTGGAAGTGGGAATCACAAAAATGAAGAAAGTGACGAAAGGAGCAATTGTAGTGAGGTGCGAAAATAAGTCACAAGCTGAAAAACTGAAGCAGGAAGTCGTAAAAGATATGTATATATATTATATAATATATAATATGTAATCAAATTTATTATATTTATATGTATTTATATGTATTAATATGTATCAGATATTTATATGTAATGTATAAGCAAACGTATTATGTAGCTATTGAAGGTAATAAATGACTATCAATCTCAAAAATCTGTGCGTGCGTGTGCGTGCGCGTGTGCGTGTGCGTGTGCGTGTGCGTGTGCGTGTGCGTGTGCGTAGTCGTGTTTTTTTTTCGAAGAGGGAAAATGCTTTTATGCATCTGAGGTGAACCCCGTGTGTCGGACTCGCAATATGCTCTACCAACTAAAACTCCTCCTTATCGACATTGGCCTTTTTTTCAAGCCCCCCGGAGCGGCTGTTAGGCATTACTTCGGGAAGGCGGCCCTTTGGCTCTTCAAACTTTTTGGTCACAGTTGTTGTCATCAGGCCATCTAAGGTTTCCTGGTCGAGCCTACGTACGTTCCCCGAGTACGTTCTCCAGTTCCATTCTTTCGCCGTCAAATCGTGGGCACGCAAAGAACACGTGTTCAGCGTCCTCGGGCATTCCACATCCCACCGGGCAGTCCAGGGAGTCGTCGTTGTTATAGCGGAATAGGTACGCTCTAAAGCATCCATGTCCACTGAGCATCTGCGTGAGGCAGTAATTGACCTTACTGTGTTTGCGGTTCATCCAATTGTCCACACACGGAATAAGTCGGTGGGTCCATTTTCCCTTTGTGAACCGTCCCACTTTTCTTGCCAGAATCGGAGGCTCTTTCGGCGGATAATTCTCTCCTGTTCTCCATGAGTCTCAGTGTGTCTACACTCATAGACTCCTTTCCGTTCCTGGGCTAGGACCTCGATGGGCATCATATCTGCAATAATGCATGCGGCATCCTCCGATACCGTGCGATAGGCGCAGGATACCCGCAGCGCGCTGAGTCTGTATGGCGCTGCAACTTTCCGACGGAGCTTCTTGTTCTCAAGTGCTGCGTACCATACAAGTATCCCGTATGTGAGTATGGAGGTAACCACGGACGCCAGCAGTTTTCTCCTGAGTTGTCTAGGGCCGCCAATGTTTGGCATGAGCCGTATCAGTGTGACTACCACTTTAGAGGCTTTCGTAACTATCTTCACCACGTGGTGTTTTTAGTTCAGCCGCCCATCGATCATCACTCTGAGGTATCTCATCGCGGGTAGTGAAATGATGGTATATACTCCTACGTCCAGATCAACAGTTTCGTGTTGCTTCCTCGAAGTGATACGGACTGCCTCGGTCTTATGGTCCGTCAGTTTCAACTTTTGGTGGGTTATCCATTGCTGGATCTTCTCGTAGCAATCTCCGACTATTCGGGAGATTTCCTCCACGTATTTACCAACGATCATTAGTGCTGCGTCATCAGCAAACGTCACTACCTCGGCACCGTATGGGAGCTTCACTCTCAGAAGGTCATCATACATCATGTTCCATAGGAGTGGGCCCAAAACCGATCCTTGTGGAACTGCCCCGGTAATTCGGTATTCGAAGGAGCCTTCTTCCGTGTCATACCTTAATGCCCTATTCTCGAAGTAGTTCCTGATGGTTTTCTTCAGATATGTCGGTACCTCCATTATGTCCAGTGCTGCACAGATGTGGTCCCGTCTGGCAGAATTGGAAGCATTCTTGACGTCAAGAGCTACAATCAAGCAGTATTTCTTACTTCCGTGTTTCCATCGTTTTCCTGCTACGGCTTCTGCAGCTACGCTGGTAACACGGTTGGTGGCATCCACTATACACCTTCCCTCCCTAAATCCATATTGCTTATTCTCGAAGGAGTTTCCAATAATGGCTTCAATCCGATTGTGCATTGTTCGTTCGCGGATCTTCCCTACTATGTTAAGCATGCAGAGAGGGCGGTACGATTAAGGGTCTTCTAGCGGCTTTCCGGGCTTGAGCAGTAGCACTAGCTTATGCCGCTTTCATTGGTTCGGGAAAGTTCCTTCTCGACGGCAGGAATTGTACATCTCGAGGAAAGGCTCGGGACATTTATTGATAGCTGTCTTCAGGGCGACACTTGAAATTTTGTCGATATCTGAAGATTTGTTGTTTTTCACTCTTTTAACAGCATGAAGTAATTCATCTTGGGTGATCAGTGGGACCTCCTCGTTCTTCACCTCGTGGACTTGGTAGTTCAGCGGCTCTTGTCTCGGGAATAGCGTTGACACGATATCGCTGAGCTGATTGGGACATGACGGCTCTTGGCTTGATTATCCTTTCAATTTTGTCATGACCACCTTGTAGGGTCTCCCCCAGGGATCGTCGTCTACTTTCTTCACACGGTTTGTCCAACACTGGCTTTCACTACGCTTGATAGCTTTGGTCAGTGCAGACCGGGCTATCTTGTCCGCGGCATTCAGTTCCGGGAACGTTGGTCTCCCGACTGCCCGTTGTGCTAGTCTCCGGGCACGATTGCTGACAGCGCGTAGCTGGGCGATCGTGTCGTTCCACCAGTATACGGGCTTGTGTGGGTTCCCACTCCTTCTTCGAGGCATGGCAGCGTCACACGCGGTAGTAACCCTTTGCGTGAC